>OZ012739.1:655541577-655934077 GCA_963859935.3 Lathyrus sativus | reverse complement strand
TTTCCCCTCTTGAAATGAATTTGTTCATAACTCCAAATATATGCATTTTATGATCATGGACCACTTAGGGACTTTTGTAGGACTTGTCAAGAGCTTCCAAATGAGATTTGAACCAACTCAATTGGATGTGTGGTTAAAGAGTTATGGTTTAGCCCTTTTCAAAACCCTAATTTCCCAATTTTTCGGTTACTCCTTCATTCTTGATCCAATGGTCATGAAAATTTATATGAAAGTCCAATATGACATAAGGAACAACTTTGCTTCACAACTTGGAGTCCAATTCCTAAAATTTGGAGAGTTGACTTTTCGGTCAATCGTACGACCGATCGGTGATTACCGAGTCGCCTGTTGACGTTCTGGGCCTCCTGAGACTTTGAAACTTCTTGGATGAACTTTATTAGGCTATATTAACTTCATGAATCACAATCCCACCATTTAAACATCTTCCAACATCAAAGTCAAACTACAATTGACTTTTACTAGTCCAAAACCCTAATCGGGTGCTCTGAAATGCACTGCTCTAAATTCTGGGGTAACAACCTCACATTGGCTTCTCAATTGACATTATATAATACCCTTGACCTTGTTTCATATCTGAATGAGCCCAAAACATTGACTAATCGCAAACCCTGGAGTTTCGATTTTGATTGCACGAAACCTTGATTCATCTGCAATTTGACAAAGACAGACTTGCACTGGGTTAAGGTTAGAAAATTCATGAGTATGCTCCTAAAATGATAATGAGAATCTAAGGGGTCAAAATTTGGGCTGCAACACAGTTTATATGGTTTTCTTTCCGCTAGTTCTCACTGACGATGTGGTTCTTCGGACAAGGTTTTTCTCTCGTCTATCATTAGACGATGCGAGATTTGAATATGATTTTCCTCTCGTCTATCATTAGACGATGCGAGATTTGAATATGATTTTCCTCTCGTCTATCATTAGACGGTGCGAGATTTGGATATGTTTTCTTCTTGTCTATCATTAGACGATGTGAGTATGGATTTTGTTCTCCTTCGGGATGGTGTCTTTCCTTCTTCCTTTAGACGATGTGAGTATTTCTCTTACTGTTTATCTTTAGACGACGTGAGAGGATCAAGTGCATGTTGATCCAACCTTCGGGTTTGTTATCTGTGGCGTCACACAGGTAACTGGTGCTAAAGTCAGTTTCTTTGTCAGATGATTGATGAGTTTGTTGCCGTGACAGCTGGATTCGGTTTTCTGGATATTTTGTTCCCCAAGCAGTTTTTGTAGTTTATTTCTGCAGGTTGGCAAATTTCTGGGTTTCTTTTGTATTCAACCGTCTTCTACCTTTGAATGTTTGAAAGTCGTTCGCTTCTCAACCCTTCAGGTCCAAGCCGTTTGAATAGGGGCAGCTGTTGCACCCCAAAATTTGACCAACCACTTCTCGCAATTCGGCTTATGTTTTGACTCATTTTGCACTTGCATTTGCATACTGCATACATTGCATTTTTGTAGTCAGATTGATTTTATCGGGATTACAACCCTCTCCTGGCGTTGCAGGCATTTTAGGCCAGTTCGAATACGAGGATTTGTTTTGGGAATTGGTGCTCGTCCCGGTGTTTTCAGCTCTCGCTGTTGTTTTTGAGGACATTTCGGTGTCCGGTTTTTACCGTTTATTTCGCTGTATTCGCGCATCTTTTTTCTAATCGATTTAATTGGCTTTATTGCATTTTTAGATTTTTCCCTTATTTTCTAGAATTTTTAAATATATTTTAATAGATTAATTGTTTTTTCTAGATTTTAAATAGATTTTTAATTTGTTTTTTAAATAGTTTTAATAGGATAATTCTTTTTCTAGAATTTTTTGAATAGATTTAAATAGGTTTAATATATTTTTTCTATTTTTTATTGGTTTAGAATTAATAGATATTAATTAGATGTTCATTAGGTTTTTCAATTTTAATTAGGTTGATTGGCAATTAATTCGTTCCAGAGTTTTAAGCATTTTAATTAGGGTTAATCATCTTTAGTTAGCCATTAATTAGCAGAATTAATTGAATCAGTTTTTAATTAGAGTTTAATCAGGTCAATTTAGTCATTAATTGGATCAATTTTTAGAGTTAATTGAGTTCTTATTAATTTCCATTTTTCGGTGGGCCACTTGTCCAATTCTGGAGGCCCATTGATCCAGTTGCTGACACTTGTCACTATAAGAAGACTCCACACGTTTTTTTCTCACTCTTCCACCTCACTATTCCACGCTGCGTTTTTCACTCTCTCAGCGCCACCTCACAGGCCACGTTTCACTCCATCACTCTGCATGGCTTCCACGTGCCACCTCATCCCCTCTCTCTCCCATGCGTGTTGCCACGCATACCACCCTTGTGTCATCCCTCCCGCCGGCCATGCAAACACCGAGAAAGTGTCGCCGGAGAAATCATACGGCCAACCTTGCCGGTAACCAACTCGCTAGAACTCTAACTGTCACCGGAAACTGCAAGCATCCGCCGGAAACTTCATACAAAGTTCATTATGTTCATCATTTCCCAGTTTTTGCACGATCTTCATCGTGTTCATCAACACCTTCATCATAATCTTCAAGAGCGTTCATGAAGATTCATCGACTTAGCCAGATCAATCATCCTGATCTTCATCCAGATTGGTTCAAGAACTCCATAACCGTTTTTTTCAAGATTGATGCAAGATCTCCTCAAAGTTCATTATCATCTTTTTTACAGCAATCTTCAGAACATCCATCATGTTCATCAAGATTCGTCACCAATCTTCATGACGTTTTTTTAGATTCTATATCAAGTTTTCTTCAAGAAATCTTCCACAATCATCATTATCCGTTCAACAGACCTTCCGTTGTTCATTAATGTTTTCAAAGAACCTTCATGCGCGCTCTTCAAAATCCTCAAGAAACTTCAACGACCTCCAAGATCTCCCTCAAACTTCAATAATCTGCAAGATTCATCAACACTATTCATCCATTCATAAGCGTTCGTCCGTCGTTGCCCAGATTTGTTCAGGGATTGCAAGGATCTTTATCGAACCTTCATCTGTTTTCAGTTATCTCCAAGAACCTTCAACTTCCAAACACCATAGATCTTCAGACTAACTCCAATCTTCATCCATTAACATCTTCATACAACGTCATCAAGAATCATACAAGGTGATGTTTGAAAGGGACGTGTTTGAGCCGAGAAGGAGAGGGGTTTGATTGAGGAAGTGTGTTGATGCAAAGCTGAGAGCAGACGGGAGGTTGAGAACATGGCGGCGGCGAATATGGAAGGAGAGAGGTTAGGGTTTCTGAAAAGTTAAGTGGAGGAAGGTGATGAGTCCTCGTGGAGCTCCAAGTTGGCTAATGGGCTTTGGCCCGTTCATCTGTTTTTGGACCACACCTGATTTCCGTTACTGCACCCCCCTGTTTTTTTTGTTCATTTTTCTGATGTATTGTGGGCTGGGCCCAATGGGTTTTTTTCCAGGCGTTACCCTTGTTTTTAGAATGTACCCCCTCTCCTTTATTTCTTTAATTTTCTCTTTTGTATTGGATGTTTGATTGTATTAGTTGTAGATTTATTTTTCTATTTTTTCTTTTAGGATTATAGTTTTATTTTCCTAGAATATTATTACATATTTTTAATATAGATTTTATATTTTAGAATTTATATTCTATTTTTCTTATAGGATATTATAGGATATTATGCCTTGTGTATGGAATTTTCATTTCTATGTTTCTTATAGAATATTATAGAGTTAGGATAGAATTTATATGTTATTTTTCTATTATGCAATTTCCTTTATATTTCTTTAGAGTGTTTTCTATTAGAAATTAATTGCTAATTTTTAGGAGTAGGATATTATTTCCATTTTGTGTTGGATATCTCTCCTCATTACTCTTCTGCTATTTAATTTTACTTAGATTTTATTCTGGGTTGGCCGTGTGACATGATTCAATTGGAGAATGATTGTCAATATCATTTCTCTATCTTGCCTTTGACACGGACATCAATATGCTACCTCTTAGAGTTTGATTTATCGTATAAGTCAAATCATGACGGTCTAAGCGTTACATTGGTTCTGATTCGAATGTCCTCATCAAGGATTCAAAGAGGAGAAGATTGGAATGGAGCTTGCACATATGTCAAGAGCCAACGGAGCCACTTCGTTCAACATCATCTTTCTTATTCAAGTCTTCGTGCAACCGTCGAGCGTTGTGAGTGGTGGCGTTAGATACGTAGGAAATGGTGGTTGAGGGGTTTCCTCTCAATCGTCTAGAGTGTTTAGTATCGTACCCCTTGGGTGACATACGACGCACTCGCTCCTACGCCTTAGGTTCTTGCGTGTGTGTCCCGAGTTCTTTCCCGTTTAGGCGTGTTAGGCCTGCTTCCTCTTTGTTCTCGCCCTGTGCGATCGAAACCCCTTTTCTCTCGCATTCAGGCGATTGAGACCCCTTCTCTGGCCCCTGTGCAATCGAGACTTGTTTTCCGCTGTTCGTCGAACTACGTTTGCTTTGACCTCTCGTACCAGACGAGAGTACGTAGGCATAGGATTTCGATAATCCTAGCGAGCTACCTTTTTCCCTTTTCCCTATTTGCTGTAGTTGGCTGAACTACAGCTGCTCTGATTTCTCGTACCAGACGAGAATATGTAGGCATAGGATGTGATATCCTAGCAAGCACACTAACAACTAACTTCTCTGTTCTCTCGCTGTCGTGCGATCGAGACTTTCGTGATGACGAATGATGTTCCCTTTCTCTTGCCCTAGCGCAATTGAGGCCAGACCATAGTTCTAAGTCACGTAGGTCCCCGTACCTTTAAACCCGACATACTACGTCCGTTCTACCGCAAACAGGTAACGCCTAAGTCTCCAATGGTCGAGCGACATACACCTAACTGCTAGAATGTGTACGCTAGTATCGTCAACCCTTTCTCTCGCCCCTGTGTGATCGAGAACACCCCGGTTTAGCCGTAGTTAGCCCGAACTACGTTTGCTCTGATCTTTCGTGCTGTGTGAAAGTACGTAGGAACGAGATGCGATATCTCGGCGAGCAACCTTCCCCCCTTCACCCGTAGTTAGGCGAACTACGTTGACTCTTATTTCTCGTTCCAGATGGGAATACGTAGGCATAAAGTGCGACGCTTTGCCGAGTCATTTTCTTTTCTTTTCAGACCAGACCTTTAGCGTAGATAGATTTAACAAACCCGTCAGATAAACACAATAAGCATGGATCCCATCGAGTACGATGGACGTGAGGGGTGCTAATACCTTCCCCTTGCATAACCGACTCCCAAACTCAAACAATGGTTGTGATGACCTTGTCTTATACCTTTTTTGTCAGGTTTTTTCCAATCGTTTCCTTTCCCGTTCTGAGGGATAAATAACGAAAGGTGGCGACTCTTCTGTCTTGTCGGCCTCGTATTTTCGCAGTAGCGACAATGAGCATGATGGGAGAATTGAGATTCTTTCTGGGAATTCAAGTCAACCAAAGTCCAGATTGCACTTACATTCATCAGACTAAATATGTAAAAGAACTTCTGAAGAAGTTCAACATGACTGATAGTAAGATGGCAAAGAGTCATATGCATCCAACAAGCACTCTTGGTAAGGAAGAGGTAAGTAAGAAAGTAGATCAGAAACTCTACAGAGGTATGATTGGATCTCTTCAATACTTAACTGCTTCTAGACCTGACATTTTATTCAGTGTATGCTTGTGTGCAAGATTCCAATCAGATCCTACAGAATCACACTTAACAGCTATTAAGAGGATTCTAAGGTATCTGTAAGGTACGTCTAATGTGGGTTTGTGTTACAGAAAATCTGATGAATTTAAACTAGTTGGATTATGTGATGCTGATTACGCTGGAGACAGAGTTGAAAGAAAAAGTACTTCTGGAAGTTTCCAATTTCTGGGAAGAAATTTAATCTCCTGGTACAGCAAGAAATAACCTACAATTTCTCTATCAACTACAGAAGCAGAATATATTGCTGCTACTGGATGTAGCACACAGATGCTCTGGATGAAAAGTCAGCTAGAAGACTATCAGATCTTTGAGAGTAATATTTCTATATTCTGTGATAATACTTCTGCTATATGCTTGTCTAAAAATCCTATTTTACACTCTAAGGCTAAGCATATAGAAATTAAACATCACTTCATTAGAGACTATGTTCAGAAGGGTATTATAAACTTAGACTTTCTTGATACAAACCATCAATGGGCTGATATCTTTACAAAACCCCTTGCTGAAGATAGGTTCAATTTTATTCTGAAAAATATTGGTATGGAATTCTGTCCAGAATAATATTTATCAGAAGCAACTTTCTCAGATGCAAAATGTTTAAACTCTGAAGTATTTCATCTGTCATCTATTTAATTTCTTGAATTATTATTTTTGTGTGTATCTGAACTAACAAGTCTTAGAGGATCTGAACGTTGGCGAACGTTTCATTTCTCAAAGAGTTCTCAGAAGCACATGCAAGCAAACACGTGTAACTCAGAATCTGAAAAGATGGAGTGCACAATATTGAAAAGATGTTTGAGGTATTGTTTGAATATTTGGTTTCTCGTTTTCCCCCCAAATTGTCAAAATCATTAATGCTTGAAATGATTATATTCTTTTCATTAAATGCTAAGTGCGAGTGTGATGATCGTGTGACTCTTGTGTGCCCTAATTTCTTCTATATATGCCACAAATTTACACACTTCACACTTTTCACTCTCACGAACACCTTGTATGCATTTCTTCTTGTTTCATTGCTTCCATCTCTCTCTCAAACCCAATCATCTCAGAAACCCTAAATCTTCAAGAACTTCCATGGCTATTCATCTTCAACATTTGCTCAATTCCAATCTTCAATGGTTGTTGTTTCTTCCTCAAACATGGGTGCTGTTGCGTTTAAGGAACCTATCAGAACATTACTCACACTTGTTGACAATTTGGAAGTTTTGTGTGAATCTATTGTTAACTTTGAATCGTTTGCTGAAAATGGGTATGATCTTCATCCCATTGTTGATGCACAATATTGGACCAAGTTTTTTGACAGGCTGACGGGACCAGTTTACCCTCGTCTGGTGAAGGAATTTTGGGTACATGCTTCTACTTGCCCTAAGTTCATAGTTTCATATGTTCTGGGTAAAGAAATTGTTATTACTGAAGACTTGATAAGGAAACTCATAGGATATGAGGAAACTGACAGAGTCACTAATCTGCCATCTGGGCGTGTGGATATGACTGATGTGTATAGAGAAGTTTGCTCATCTGGAGTAGCTTCTAACAAGGTTAAGGATTTGAAGCCAGTTTATAGGATCTAGGCTAAGATTTTCATGAGCTGCATTCATCATAGAAAATCTTCCAATTCTCCAGATTATGTTAACACTGATTAGCTATACTTCATGTATTGTCTGAGTCAGAGCACCAAGGTGGATCTGCCATATCTTCTGTTTAATCATCTGTGGACACACGTTAAACAGTCAAGGGAAGAGGTCAGAACCAAGCATCAGAAGCTGAGGAACTGGATTCCAATGGGAAGACTTATCTCAGACATTCTGACTGAGAATGGTCTTGTTGGTCATCTGGTAGAAGCTGGATTGAAGGAAGAATTAGCTTCTGCAGTTGGAAAACCTCTGAACGGGAAGAGTCTTCAGAGGATGAAAGTTGTAGAAGAAGTTACTTCTGCTCCAAAGAAATTAAACACTGAAGAGGTCACTCAAAGAAGAGTTCCAATTGAAAATTTTCCTATGTTCTTTGCTAATGAACAAAGGGAGATTATTCTGGATTACATTACAGAGTGTCTGAATGAGGGAATTCCTCTACCAGCAAATCTGGTTTAGAAGGCAGGTGAACCTGCTCCAGATCTTTATGAGGCCAGACACAAGAAGAAGAGAAAGGTTGCTGCAGAAGAACCTTCTAAACCCAAGAGGAAGGCTACTGGTGAAGCTGCTGCTGTTAAGCCTAAAAGGGTCAAGAAGCCAGAGGTCAATCCTCCAGAGGCAAGTCTAGACGAGATTCTGGAAACTGTCAAAGAGGTATTAACATCTGATCAAACTCTCCATGAACCTATACCATCACCTTCACCTTCTCCTCCTCGTGTTTCTAAACCTAAGAAACCTTCTGTTACAACTTCTTCTATACCCCAACCTCTAGCAACTCCATCTGAAAAGTATACACCTGAACCAACACATTCTAAACCATCTGATATTCCCCCATCTGACAAAGAAACACCTGCACCACAATCATCTGAAATTCCCCCACCAGAACCAACACCAACAGAACCAACTCCACAAGAACCAGAACAACAACAACCACAACCAGAATCTATCCAACCATCTGAATTTGTGCCTCCAGAATCTGCATCTGCTATGATCATTGACTCTGCTCCCACTCCTGCATCGGAATCTGCTTCGTCTACTTCTTTTGAGATTAAGAAAGAGAATCCAAACTTAGAAGACAAGATTGTTGTGCTGGAAGCTGGTCAATCTGAGATAAAATCCTGGATGGCAAGGCAAAATCAGAAGACTAACAACATTGAGAAATGGATGTCCAAGCAAGAAGAATCTTCTTCTGAGATCACACACCTTCTGAAGATGCTTCTCTCCAAACAATCTTAGCTTTATGTTTTTATCTGATGTTTGAGCACTTGTTTGCATTTTTCATTTGATGTCTTTTCTATCTGAATATTTTAATGAATGAATCTATGAATGTTTTCTCTATATGATTATAGCTTTTCTCTCTGTTTCCTTTTATTTTTCTTTAAAAGTTTCTTTTTGATTATGACAAAAAGGGGGAGAAAATGAAATTCGGAATGTTCAAATAAACTTTACCTGAATGGAATTCACACATATCAAATCATAACTAACATGAATTTTTAGTCTTTCCGAACTATAATGATAAATCTGACAAAATTTATTAAAGTAACTCTGAGATCCCCAGATCAAGTTCTAACCAATCAGGCTCCGATTCTGAAACGTTCATCCAAATCAAGCTCTGATTCAAAAAAAAAAATACTCATGTAAAAAGGGAAGTTTCTATTCTTTCTTAGTATTCAATTCAGGGAGAGATTCATAATCTCAGGGGGAGTTATATTTATCTCTTTATTGATCAAAATTTCCTATGTTTTTGTCATCATCAAAAAGGGGGAGATTGTTAGAACACAGATTGGTTCTTAGTTATTTCTCTATGTTTTGATGATAACACTAATGAAATTTTGTATTAAGAAATTATATACTCTAAATTTGTTCAAGTATTTTTGTTGCAGATATTAAATTTAATATTCTTCTAAAAGCAAAAATGAATCTGAACATTGAACTACGCAAGGCTCTGAGCGTCAGAAGCATCTAGTTAGAAGACTCTGAGCGCTGCATACAGAAGAATCTGAAGCAGAAGCTACAGAAGCATCTAAAGCGTAGCTGAAGACTTTGTATGAAGAGTTTCAGGCATTGTTTTTCAGAAGACTCTGATAATACTGTTCATTGCAAGTACTGAGGATCTGATCTCCAAACTCTGCTCTGACTATTACTCACGCTGAAGCACACTTACAGCAAACTCTGATAACATCAAGACTCTGATCACTCAAGGCTCTGATGTTGATTGCTATAAAATAGAAGCTTGTTGAAGAAGATTATTCAAAGTTATATCCGTTGGCATATTCCAAACGACTCTTTCCTCTTTTATGCTAGACATAATAACTCAGGAAAAAAGGATTTCTCTGAACGTTCTACTTCTAGGAAAGGTCAAGTCATGTGAAGACAAAAGGCTACAGCTACGTTGCAGTACACGGTCTTCAAGCTTGCAAATGTCTTGGACTTCTTTGTCTATAAAAGCAAGCCTTCAACAACTTTCTATAGTTGACGAATATTGATAATCTATTGAAAACTCTCTCAAAGCTCTCATACAAATTATATTTCTTTGTTGAATAGTTTCATTCATTCTTAAACTTAAGTGTATAAATCACAGTTGTGATATAGCTTTCATAGAAGCATTTAAACACTTGTTTAGTTTACATTTGATTGTAAAAGTTCCTTAAGAAGACCAAGTTGTGGTCAGTAGTTCTTGAGAAGACTAAGATAGTTGTTCTTAGTGTTTGACACTGTAATCAGTTTGACTATAGTGGATTAAGTCCTTGTGGAGAAAGGCAAATCACTCTTGATAGGGTGGACTGGATTAGTTGAGTTCAACGAAGTAGGATAAAAATCATTGTGTTTTTATTGCCATAATATTTTTAAAACCCTTATTCAACCCCCCCCCCCCTTCTAAGTGTTTTTCTCACCTTCACTTTTCAGCACTACACTACACCAGAATTTTTATCGAACAATTGATTGTGCATAAACGTTAATAATTCAAAAATAAAGAAATAGAAAAAGAGAGAACAACACCAAATTTGTTTAGGCAGTTCCCCTTTCGTCCTCACTTAGGGTACGTCTGCCCCCAACTCTAGAAATAGAATTGAGATATGCATTATCTTGTTGCAAAAGTTTGTACAAGAGAAGCAATAGTCACCACACACTCAAGCCTAATTGTTGATGTTTGTTGCGGTGGGAATCGAATATCAAGCTATTAAATAACTCGAATAAATTTTTTTTGAAATTCACCACCGAGCTTTGATTTATCCAAAGGAAAGGGTAAAGATCGAAAAAATCCTAATTACACTGTAAAAACAATGCAGGAGATCTAAATCTCGGGGGTTGGTTATACCTAGGGAAGATGTTAGCATCTTAAGTATCTGTAGCATTCTACAGGAACCTCTTGTTTTATATTTGTGTTATTTTGTTATCTGTTATCTGCTAAAGGGTGAAAAGGTAAAGGGAGAGACCTGAGGTGTTATTTACTAAGTATCTGTAGCACTCTACAGGAACCTCTTATTTTATATTTGTGTTATTTTGTTATCTGTTATCGGCTAAAGGGTGAAAAGGTAAAGGGAGAGACCTGAGGTGTTATTTACTAAGTATGCTCGCGACATCGCATCTCGTGCCTACGTATCCTGACGGGAATGGAATCAGAGCATTCGTAGTTCCCCTTGTAACTTGTAAATGCGCCTAAGAGAGGGCGGGGGGTAAATTAGGTTCTCAAAAATTATTTGCAATATTTTGCGGTTCTTAGTTCTTTTTCAGTTATGATGTTAGGACTTGAAAATAAAGTGCGCAAAAGAAAAAGAGACACAAGAAATTTATAGTGGTTCCCCTCACACTCCGAGAGTACTCCACTCCCCTTTCGACTCGAAAGAGATTTCACTATAGTTTAGAATGATTGCACAGCCTAATCATACTAATGGCGAAGCCTACTATCTAATCTATAGGTAATCCAAGTGTAGGAAGAACAATCCTCTTCAAACACTTCACTTGTTTCCAACAGTCCTGGACAACAAGGTAATACAAAAAATAATCTTGAAATAAATTTGATGTCTTTGAGAGTATGGTGCTATCAATCTTCACGATCGATCTTCTCTTTGAAACAAATATTACTAAAAGAAATATACAAGTTTTCTTTTAAAAAGAAATGAAATGAAGTTGTGATAATGTGAAAATTTATTCAAAAAGCTTCTTTTCAAAAATTGTTTGTGAACACTTTATGAAAATTTGAGAGATGAAGAGAATGAGTAGTTTTTATGATTGAGTTTCTTAGAGGTGTTTTGGAATTTGAAATCTGATATCAATTTATACTGACAAGAAACCTTTACAAAAGGGTATGATTTTATGCAGCAAAAACAGTTTGAAATCAAATAGAAAGCAATGCATATTTTCATGAAAAGCTGCAATTTTTGCTTACTGTTTCAGTGTTAATCAGTTAACCATATAGGTTAATCGGTTAACACCCTTCAGCGTTTAAAAAATATTCAAATTTAACACATGTTAACCAATTAACCATATATGTTAATCGGTTAACATTGTAACCAATTCACCAGAAACTAAATTTTGAAGTGTGTTAACCGGTTAACCAAATATGTTAATCGGTTAACACTGAAGGTTTTCTAAAACAGAATTAATTTGAAAGTGAGTGAGCAACTAAAACAAGTTTTAAAAGTACTTGTGATAAATGTGTAGTGAGATATGAATTTTTGAACACTTGTATAGGTATTTCAATTAATATTTGTTATACCTTTGAGTTGATGTTCAAAATTCTATCTTCAACACTTGAAGCTTGTACGAGAAGCTTAGATCCAATTGTCACATGCTAGAGTACTATCTTGATCCTTGATATTTACTTGAACCTCTTGCTTTTTGCGTATGTATATGTTGCGTAGAAAGCTTGTTCTTGTTGTATTCATGAAAACTTTAATGTGCTTGAAGCTTGCTTCTACAATCTCCCCCTTTTTTATGATGACAACTGATTTTTGAAAGTTTGCTTTGATACTTGGTTTCTCTATACTTGTTTCTCCCCCTAAGTTAAGGCTCCCCCTTAATACAAGAGGTATACATTTTTCTGCATAAGGAAACATTAGAGAGACCAATCCTTCTCCCCCTTTGGCATTATCGAAAAGGAAGAGGAGCATATGAAAATGAAAGAAAGTAAACATACATACACACATAGAATAATCATAACACATATACTTAACATAACAAACAGAACTTAGTTTTTACGATACGGTAACACACACACATAGTACGATACACTCACAAATACAAAACAGAAGACATAAACTAAAAAAAATTTCGATAATAAGAATAAAAACATGAACAAGTGCTTTAGATATCATCATCTGACATTTCCTCGCTTCCATCCTCTTCTTCTTCACTTCCGTCCTCATCTTCATCGTTTCTGACATTTGAGTTTTGAGAACTTATGACAAGTCTTCGAAGTGAGTTGATAGCCCGAGTAGTTTCTCCGTGTTGATTCATCATTGTGATGTAGATAAACTCGTTTGTAATTCCGCCTTTCGGGATTTGGAAAGGATGGTTGGAGGTAGATGAACCGTCTTCATACTTGTAAGTTCCATCATTGTTTTTTACAATACCGGTGCTCTTGATGATGGTTATCTCATTAATCTCATTTGTTGTCGGTTTCATGGCAATGGATGGTTCCCTGTTTAGATCCAAATACGTTAATTCCAAGATGCTAGAGATAAGCCGACCATACGGGAGTCAGGTAGAAAGAGTAAGCTGCTGTTGGAGATGATACATCATTGTTAATATCCAATTAACCTTGATCTTGTTCTTTATGGAATACAACACTTGCATCTCAAGATCATTAATCTGAGAATGATTGGAATCTTTTGGAAGCAGAACATAACAGATGATGTAATGAAGCATTCAGTCATTTACTGACAGATTCTTAACGTAGCATAAGGTACGAGCATTCCATTGTCCAGAGATCACAACCTCTCTGGGAAACCTGCAGATACTGTAGTAGTATTCCATATTGTCATACTGAGCCCAAGGTCCGTCTCTGTGATTGACACCTTTCCGGAGAAAAAAACTGGAATATGGAATCTTGAGCGTTGCGGCAATATGTGACAGATCCTCGTTCAACTCAAAGTCTTGAACAGTAGTGATCAGCATGTGTTGTCCAGCCTCATTCAAATTAATAGATAAATTGCTCATAAACGATTTTACCAAATCCGGGTAACAATGACCATTATCAGAAACAAAATTATCTATCCTTTGATACTTTAATAGTGCTGGAAAATCAAAAGTGGGGGCTTGGAAAGCTTTGAGGTTGACATATTTTACCTTAAACAGTTGTCGAACCCTAACCTTGAAGTCCATTCTTCGCTTCTTGGTTGATTCCATTGGAGCATTGACCGCTGAACTGCTTTCTGGCATTTTTCCTTTTCCCTTCTTGGTTGGAGCCATGGATGAAGGTTTGGAGTTCTTTAGGGTTTGAAGTTGATTTTCCGGATTAGGGTTGAGTGTTGTGATAGAGATGGTGAAAATGAAGAGGTTTATATAGAGAGATGTTTGAGTGGGATATTAAAGTGAGAGTTATTGTTATTTGAGTGGTTAGAAGTTGGAAGAGGGTTTTTAATGGGGAGTCAAAGAAGAAGATGAGTCATAAGGAAAGTTGGTGATAATAACCATAAAGCACATGCACCAAAAAAGCACTTAAACACACACTTAAAATCATAATTGAATAGTTTTCCTTTTAAAAAAAATAATTTCAAGAACAGTGTTAACCAGTTAACCATATGGGTTAATCAATTAACGCATTTAAAAATTAATTTAGAAAACAAAAACCAACAGTGTTAACCGGTTAACTATATGGGTTAATCGGTTAACGCCTTCGAAAATGCAGGAAAAGTCAAAAAAGAAATTACTTCGATTGGTTGATAAAAATTCCGTCTTTTAGTTGCTTGATTTGCAATCCAAGGAAGTAATTCATCTTTCCCATCATAGACATTTCAAACTCGTCTTGCATCATCGACGCAAATTCTTCACATAGTTCCTTGTTTGTTCAACCGAAGATGATGTCGTCCACATAGACTTGAACAAGTAAGGTATTATCCTTTATCTTTTTAATGAATAAACTCTTATCTACCCTGCATTTTTCAAATCCTTTTTCGCATAAGAAATTACTTAGACGATCATACCATGCCCTTGGTGCTTGTTTTAGTCCATAGAGAGCTTTCTTCAATTTGTATACATGTGAAGGATGCTTGAAGTCTTCAAAACCCGGGGCTTGTTTGACATAGACTTCTTCATTGATGTATCCGTTCAAGAAGGCGCTTTTGACGTCCATTTGAAAAAGCTGAAAGTTCATTGAACATGCATAAGCAAGTAATAAACGAATAGCTTCTAACCTTGCAACCGAGGCGAATGTTTCTTCAAAGTCAATTCCTTCCTCTTAATTGTACCCTTGAGCCATTAATCTTGCTTTGTTTCAAACAATTATTCAATTCTCATCAAGTTTGTTCTTAAACATCCATCTTGTTCTGATGATATGTTTATCTTTTGGTCTAGAAACAAGTTCCCAAACTTGATTTCTTTCGAATTGGTTTAATTCTTCTTGCATAGCAATAATCCATTGATCATCTTCAAGAGCTTCATCAACTTTGGAAGGTTCTATTTGAGATACGAACGCCATGTTCAAGCATGCATCTTTGAGATTTAATCTTGTAGCAACACCTTGACTTATGTCTCCGATCACTTTGTCGATAGGATGATCTCTATGAATCCTCTATTCTTTTGGTAGATCGTTGATATTGGAATCCTGTTGAATCGATTTATCTTGTTCTTTAATGATATCTTTAGAAGTATCTTCTTCGGGAATTTCTACAAACTCATCATCATCATCACAAACCACAATATCCTCCTTGGAGGGGTTAGATTTATCAAATTTGACATGCATAGATTCCTCAATAGTTAATGTTCTTTTATTATAAATTCTAAAAGCCTTACTAGAGAGAGAGTAGCCGAGAAATATGCCTTCGTCAGATTTCTCATCAAACTTACCAAGATTGTCCTTGTCATTGTTCAAGACAAAGCACTTACATCCAAAGATGTGAAAATAATAAATGTTTGGTTTTCTCCCTTTGAAGAGTTCGTAGGAAGTTTTTTTAAGAATAGGTCTTTTTATTAACACGATTACTTACAAAGCATGCCGTGCTCACCGCATCTGCCCAAAAATATTTTGGAAGACTTGAGTCGCTTAGCGTAGTCCTTGCAAGTTTCACCAATGATCTATTCTTTCTTTCTACAACACCATTTTTGTTGTGGAGTTCTTGGTGCAGAGAAGTTGTGTGAAATTCCATGTTCTTCACAAAATTCTTCAAATGAGGCATTTTGGAATTCTCCACCATAGTCGCTTCTAATGGAGGCAATTGTAAGAGACTTCTCATTTTGTATTTGTTTTGCATGCTTCTTGAATGCTTTGAATGCTTCACTTTTCTGCATTAAGAATAAATTCCAAGTGTATCTAGAGAAATCATCTACAATTACAAATGCATAAACATTACCTCCAAAGCTTTTTGTTCTTGATGGACCAAAGAGATCCATGTGCAACAATTGTAGTGGCCTAGTTGTGGACACCACATTCTTGGGTGTGAAAGTTGATTTAGTTTGTTTTCCTTTTTGACAAGCGTCGCATAACCTATCTTTGATGAATTTGATCTTCGGCAATCCAATAACCAAGTCATGTTTGATCAATTTATTCAAGTGCTCCATATGAATGTGAGCAAACCACTTATGCCATAACCATGATTCATTGTTGTTTGCCAAGAGACGCCTAACATTCAAAGACAAGTTATCTAAGGAAATTACGAAAATGTTATTAACTCTTTTACCTTTTAGCAAAACTTCATGAGTAACTTCGTTTTCAATCAAGCATTCATTTTTAGTGAAGTTGATTTTGAAACCTCGGCCACACAATTGGCTAATGCTAAGGAGACTATGCTTTAGACCTTCCACATATAGGACATCTTTTATAGTTGTTGAGGGCGGTGAACCAATGATGCCTACGCCAAGGATTCTTCCTTTGTTGTTGTCACCATAAGTAACAAATCATTTGGCCTTAAGTGTTAGATGTGAAAATTTGCTCATGTCACCCGTCATGTGCCTCGAACATCCACTATCAAGATACCATTCATTTGAAGAGGTCTTCAAGCATACCTACAAAAAAGAGTTAAGTTTTATTAGGTACCCAAATTGCCTTGGGTCCTTCAAAGTTAGTTCCTTTCTTTACCCATACATAATGACCTTGAGCAACACTAAAATTTCTAACATAACATGCATTTGAAGTATGACCTTTTATACCATAATAGAAACATGTAGGCTCAAAATTGATTTTATATCTAAGGGGATAAGATTTATTCTTATTGTTTTTTTTCTTCTTGACATATTGATGAACCTTTTTATGATTGTCACCTTTTTCCATAGGAATTTGTTCTTTAACTTTGACAAAGATGGTCTTGTTAGAAGTTTGCTTAGAAAATTTTGAGTAACCAAGACCAATTTTATCATTTGATTATCTTTGATTACTAAGAACACATTCAAATCCAATTTGTCCTTTTTCACATTTTTCTAGGACCCTTTTTAATTGGACTATTTGAAAAGAGAGTGACTCACATTTAGTGCATGCAAAATTCTTAATTAATTTTTCTTTTTCATCTTTAAAATTATTTTCCATTTTCTCAATATTTTCTTCTAAATTTGATATTTGTTTCTTTTGAGATGAAATATTTTTATATAGAATTTTTCACTCACTTAAAAGTTCATCAATTGCTTCTTGAGCATCATTATCAAAAATAGAGAAATCACTACTAACCTTATTGTCTTCATCGTCGGAATGATGTGATGCCATCAATGCTAGATTTGCGCTTTGATCACTATCGGAGTCTGATGAAGAACTTATTTCGTTGTCATCCCAAGAAATATAGGTCTTCTTTTTTAAATCCTTCTTTCCTTTGTGGTCACGATTCTTTGTGAGTTTAGGACATTCCAGTTTGATGTGGCCTTGTTTTCCACATTCATAGCATGTAATGTCTCCATTGGATGTTGATGTTTCTTTTTCTTTATTCTTTGAGAACTTCTTTCTTCTTGTATAACTAGAGTTTCTAATATTATTTTTTGCACCAAAATTGTTTCCTAGTCTTTTTACAAGAAGCGTAAAATTTTTGTCCTCTTCGGGATTGTCTTCTTTCTCCACTTCTTTGGATTCTCTTGGATTTCTTCTCTTTAATTTCATGTTTCTCCAATCGTCCAAGTTTCGTTTCATATTCTTGGAGTTTTCCGAATAACGTAGCGGATGTCATTGTTGATAGACTTTTCTTTTCGGAAATCACCGTCACTTTAGGTTTCCATTCTCTTGATAAAGACCTAAGCACTTTAAGATTAAGTTCATCATTTGTTAGTTTCTTACCAAGTGCATTCAAGTGATTTGTCAAATGCACAAATCTTTTCTGCAAGTCTAGGATAGATTCTCCTGGTTGCATTCTGAGTAGTTCGCACTCTTGACTTAATGTATTTAATCTGGATTGTTTGACTTCGGCGGTTCCTTCGTGAGTTTTAACAAGAGTGTCCCAAATTTGCTTGGCCATTGTACATGTTGAGATACGGAAGAATTCGTCCATTCCAAGTGCACTTTGTAAGATATTTATCGCCTTTTTGTCATAAAGAACCTTCTTCTTATCATCATCATCCCATGATCCTTGCAATTTTGATGATCCAACTCTGTTGACCACCGTTGTAGGAACAAAAGGACCATTTTGAACAACCTCCCATATTGCACTTCCTTGTCCTTCTAGATGTGCCTTCATACGGATTTTCCAGAAGTCGAAATATTCACCATAAAACAAAGGAGGCTTGTTGCTACTGCCACCGTCTTTGAATACAAGATTGTTATTTGCAGAAGCCATCTGGATCGAATAGGAACAGGTTACCTATCACCTGCTCTGATGCTAATTGTAACTTGTAAATGCGCCTAAGAGGGGGGTGAATTAGGTTCTCAAAAATTATTTGCAATCTTTTGCGATTCTGGGTTCTTTTTCGGTTATGATGAAAGGACTTGAAAATAAAGTGCGGAAATTTAAAAGAGACACAAGAAATTTATAGTGGTTCCCTTCACACTCCGAGAGTACTCCACTCCCCTTTCGACTCGAAAGAGATTTCACTATAGTTTAGAATAATTGCACAGCCTAATCACACTAATGGTGAAGCCTACTATCTAATCTATAGGTAATCCAAGTGTAGGAAGAACAATCCTCTTCAAACACTTCACTTGTTTCCAACAGTCCTGGACAACAAGGTAATACAAAAAATAATCTTGAAATAAATTTGATGTCTTTGAGAGTATGGTGCTATCAATATTCACGATCGATCTTCTCCTTGAAACAAATATTACTCAAAGAAATATACAAGTGTTCTTTTAAAAAGAAATGAAATAAAGTTGTGATAATGTGAAAATTTATTCAAAAAGCTTCTTTTCAAAAACTGTTTGTGAACACTTTATGAAAATTTGAGAGATGAAGAGAATGAGTAGTTTTTATGATTGAGTTTCTTGGAGGTGTTTTGAAATTTGAAATCTGATATCAATTTATATTGACAAGAAACCTTTACAAAAGGGTGTGATTTTATGTAGTAAAAATAGTTTGAAATCAAATAGAAAGCAATGCATATTTTCATGAAAAGATGCCATTTTTGCTTACTGTTTCAATGTTAATCGGTTAACACCCTTCAACGTTTAAAAAAGTTCAAATTTAACACATGTTAACCGGTTAACAATATATGTTAATCGGTTAACACTGTAACCAATTCACCAGAAAACTAAATTTTGAAATGTGTTAACCGGTTAACCAAATGTGTTAATCGGTTAACACTGAAGGTTTTCCAAAAAAGAATTAATTTGAAAGTGAGTGAGCAACTAAAACAAGTTTTAAAAGTACCTGTGATAAATGTGTAGTGAGATATGAATTTTTGAACACTTGTATAGGTATTTCAAGTAATATTTGTTATACCTTTGAGTTGATGTTCAAAACTCTATCTTCAACACGTGAAGCTTGTACGAGAAGCTTAGATCCAATTGTCACATGCTAGAGTACTATCTTGATCCTTGATATTTACTTGAATCTCTTGCTTTTTGCGTATGTATATGTTGCGTAGAAAGCTTGTTCTTGTTGTCTTCATCAAAACTTTAATGTGCTTGAAGCTTGCTTCTATACCCCTCAATAAGGGTGAGGAACTCTTGACCATGGTCAAGGTTCCCAGGGGGAGAGTAGGTGTCCATTGTAAGACACTTTTGTGGAGTGCGGTGACTCCAAACCTAAGGCTAGGTTAAAAAGGAGGTAAATGTCCATGGTGTATTACCCTTTTCTACCCCACAAAATAAAAGGCAAAATATTCACATTTATCAGAGTAAATATTAAATTCAATAAAAATCAGCTGAAAGGGTGTACATTTCCCAATAAATCAAATATAAGTCAAAGCTCCATAAACAACGGGTTTTCTCAAAAAATATCAAAAATTGCAGCGGAACTCAAATAGCATAATCCAAAGTTTTCCTTATACGGGAACATAATCAAAATAACCAAATCAAATAAAATAAGGTTTGACTCAAAGACCCCAACCTGATGTTACACTATCAGAGCATGACCTTCTAAGTCAACCACCATGGCCAACGACCCAAAAACTTCAAAAGCCCTCGACGGCATCCACGACTAAACCTGGTCATCTGCACGTTACCCACGTGGAGGCAGCATTCAAATAGGCAGGGTGAGTAAAACTATTCATAATAATCAATGTAGGAAATCAACATATAAAATGGTGTCATTTTCATATTCAACATCATCATATTCATCAAGGAACATCAAAGGCCGCAACATCACAATTTACTCAAGATCATCTCATAAATACAAATGCAACAAGACTCAATGCATGTGGTACCAATCATCACAGCTCGATGGACACTCGGCCGTCAACCCTCCATAGATCCCCATCAATACGATTAGTTCTACTCGGGAACCGGAGCACATCAAAATACCTCCCATCTGCACAATGGGATTGAAGCCAAAGAAATCAAGGTCCTGAATCAAAGTTCGGATGCACATGAATGCATGATGCACACGAATGCATGATGCACACGTCAATAATCATCCTCATAATAACATCATAGGTGCATCATCATTCATCATAATCATCATCATCAAAAATCATATCATCATAGAATCATCAAAACTCATGGAAATATCATCATAGTTCATCAATCACTACATCATAGGAATCATCATATAATCATGTACAAATCACATAGAATTCACAGTCATACTCATATTCATTCGTCAAAGAAATTACAACATCAAAACATCAAGGCATCACTGCACAAAATCAAAATTCGCGAAACTCTGCTACGTTCGCTAGCAAGTTCATTGTGCGAGTCTGGGGCGAGTTTCTTCACTGTGCGAAGGATTTTTTGCAGTGCGAGTTTGGGACGAGCTTCGTTCGCTGTGCAAACACGCGATGACAGCAAAACACTGTTACGCACCAGAATCTAAAACCAACCCAAAAGTCCCATGATTCACTTCCCCAATAACCCAAAAACATCCCTAAATCATCCCTAAGGTCATAAGGCGATAAAGGCACAAAATCTACGACTTATTAGGCCAATCCTGTATCATATTCACGCTCTAAAGTCCATAACTCCTTACAACTACACCACAATCATTAGAGTTCCTCATTATCAAATTTCCCTACAGGGTTAGACAAATGTCAAATTAGAGCTTTGGCCACGAAGGCCTAATTTCCTTTAACCCAAATAAATCCCTACGGTTAAAATCTCAATAATAGATTTAGTCCACGAAGGTCAAATTCCCTTTATCCCATAATCATCCTCAAAACCTTTAAACCCTTAAATCGGCCTTAAATACATTGAAATTACACATTGACAATAATGAAGGCAATATACCTTAATTTCCGACTCTAAGCCTTCTCAAATCTTTCAGAAAACCTTTTGAAGCTTTTGCCTCAAACCTCCTCCTCAGAGCTCTGGCCTCAATTCTTTTCACGGTCTAACAAAATGAATCCTAATCTCATCATAATTTCCTTTTTGTTAAACCTAACCTTGGGCCTTAAAATTAGGCTTTCCAATATTACCCTCACTAACTCCTCCTCAATTGTCCAATTTGCCCTTAGTTAACTTATATTTATTTAAATTAATAATAATACCAATATATTCATATTATATACTATTATTTAAATAAATAACTTAAAATCCATAATTCTCAATATTTCACAACAACCACCGAAAATTACCAAAATGCGAATATTCTTATTTAAATAAATTAAATGAATATTCCAATAAATTTGGGGTGTTACAACTCTCTCCCACTTAAAGAATTTTCGCCCACCAAAAATTACCTCAAGGAAACAGAGTCGGATACGACTCCCTCATATGATCTTCACGCTCCCAAGTCCAACTTTCTCCAGCTGTTCCTTCCCAAACTACCTTCACCAAGAAAATCTCTTTATCTCGCAGCTGCTTCACTTCTCGTTCATCAATCTGAACTGACAACGCCTCAATAGTAATGTCATCTCTCACTTGTACATCATCCATCTGAATCACATGTGACGGATCTGGATTGTACTTCCTCAACTTAGACACATGAAACACATCATGTGAATTCATAAGCGACGGCGGTAAAACAATCCGATATGCTACTTCCCCCACCCTTTGTGAAATATGATACAGACTAATAAAACACGATGTGAGCTTTTGAGACTTCAAAGCTCGGCCAACACCAGTTACCGACGTAACTCTCAAAAACATGTGATCTCCCTCTTGGAATTCAAGTGCTTTCCTCCTCTTATCATGGTAACTCTTCTGACGACTCTGCGATGCTTTCATCTTTTCTTGGATCATCTTGATCTTTTCAGTCGTCTCTTGCATAATCTCAGGTTCGAGTACAACACTCTCGCCTGACTCATACCAACATAACAGAGTCCTACACCTCCTACCATACAAAGCCTCATGCGGTGCCATTCTGATACTAGAATGATAACTGATTATTGTAGGTAAACTCAATCAACAACAAATGATTATCCCATGATCCACCTTGATCCAACACACAAGCTCTCAACAAATCCTCTAAAGACTGGATAGTTCTCTCTGTCTGTCCATCCGTCTGCGGGTGATAGGCAGAACTCAACCTCAACTTAGTATCCAAAGCTGTCTGCAAACTTTCCCAGAACCTTGATGTAAATCTCGGATCTCTATCAGACACAATGCTTGAAGGAATACCATGCAGTTTCACAATCTGATCAATATATAATTCGACAAGCTTCTTCAACGAATAATTGATCCTCATCGGTATAAAATGAGCTGATTTGGTCAATCTATCAACAATCACCCAAATCGAATCATACCCCTTCAAAGTCTTCAGTAAACTTGTCACAAAATCCATAGAAATGCTATCCCATTTCCATTCTGGAATATCCAACGGTTGCATCAGACCCGACGGTCTCTAATGTTCAATCTTTGACTTCTGACAAGTCAAACAAGCGTACACAAACTCTACAATTCCCTTCTTCATACTTGGCCACAAAAACAACTTCTTGAAATCTTGATACATCTTTGTGGCACCAGGATGAATACTCAACCCGCTTCTGTGACCTTCCTCAAGAATGCTCTTCTTGATTTTTGGCACATATGGAACACACACTCTATCTCTGAACCTCATCACACCATTCTCATCGATCCAAAAATCACCCCCGTTACCTTGATTGATTAACATGAGATGATCCACCAGTCTCAAATCAGATTTTTGACCTTCTCTGATTTGTTGGAAAATACCACTAGTCAATTTCAACATAACCAACTTCACACTGTTAGGAGTCTCTTCACAAACCAAACTCATATCTCTGAATTGCTCAATGTTGCGATGAGAATAGGACATCAAATTATTAATTAATTTGAATCGCAAATCTTTAGTTCACAACCGGTCTTTGATTTATCCGAAGGAAAGGTTAAAGAAAGGAAAAACCTATGTTGCATCGTAAACACAATGCGGGGAAAGATCTAGGATTCGGGGGTTGGTTAAGCTTAGGGAAGGTATTAGCACCCTAAACTTCTGTAGTACTCTACATGAACCTCTTTTAATGTTTGCTATTTTGCTAAATTATCTGCTTAAAGGGTATATGCTAAGGGTTAGAAGGTGAAACAGAGACCTAAGGGTTAGTCCTAAGTTTACTCGCCAAGACTCGCATCTTGTGCATACGTATCCAAGGTAGGGGATGGAATCAGAGTAATTGTAGTTCCACTCAAAAGGGAGGAAGAGAAACTTCTTGACGCTGGTCAAGGTTTCAATGGGGGAATAAGCGTTCTTAAGGAAGCACTTACGTGAAGTGCGGCGACTCCTATCTCTACGTTGTAATGAATTGAATTGAAAAGGGTAAGATAGGTATTCCGCGGCGGGAAGCCTAATACGGAGTGCGACGACTCCTTATCCTAATGCTAGGGTAAAGGGTAATTTGGTCCACGGCGAGACACCTACGCAATTAGGGTTTGAATGGTAAAAAAAATCAAAGGTAAGGACTATTGACGAAGATGCAATAATATACAAGCGGTGAATGAATAGGATAAACACTGTTAAATAATATACAATAATAAAAATAGATATAAAAAAGATGAAAGGTTAGAACACGGGTTCATGAATAAATGTGACGGATGTTAAGAATGAAATACAAGTTAGACGGACGGATGTTTTGAGACAATAATAAATTGTAAAAGAAAAGGAAAGGCATTAGGTTTTTAGGTGAAAGTTTGAATTTTACGGTGATAGAAAAAAGATTAGGGTTAAATTAGAATTTAGAAAAACTAGAAGTGTAAGAAATTTAAATTGAAAAAAAAAGGTTAGAATGAAAAATATATATATATATATATATATATATATATATATATATATATATATATATATATATATATATATATATATATATATATATATATATATATATATATATATATATATATATATATATATATATATATATATATATATATATATATATATATATATATATATATATATATATATATATATATATATATATATATATATATATATATATATATATATATATATATATATATATATATATATATATATATATATATATATATATATATATATATATATATATATATATATATATATATATATATATATATATATATATATATATATATATATATATATATATATATATATATTACAGTTTTAATTTTAAAAAGGGATGAGTTAGAATTAAAATTTTAATTTTCAAGAAAAAGAGTTAATGTTAAAAAAAAAATAGCTTTCAATTCCTAAAAATTTCATTTATTTACTAAAAAAAAGTTTTAAAAAGAGCTTAGTTTAAATTGAAAAGGGGTAATTTTAAACATAAAAATGTTAGATTTAATAAAAAAGAATTAGAATCTTAAATTTAAAAAAGGTAAATTTTGAAAAGAGAGTTTGATTTTATTTTTGAAAAAATGTTATTATGTTATTTTAATTAATTTATTTAAATTTAAAGAAAAGTTTAGAAGAAGAAAAACAAATTTAAAGTTTAAATAATAATAGAATTAGTGTTTTTGTTTTAAGAAAAAGGGTGAATAAAATGAAAATAAAAAAAAATATACAGCAGTGTCGCTACGCGAAAAATGACACAGAGTCGCCACCGGATTTTATTAATCCCAAGGAGGGAAAGAGAAATAGCGATAAAACCTTTGGGAAAAGGATGCATGGTCATCGCAACCAAGTTTTAGGGTTCGGGAGTCGGTTATGCGAGTGGAAGGTATTAGCACCCCCTCGCATCCATCGTACTCGATGGGAACCTCCTAGGTTATTTAACGTGAATGGGTGTTTTTATTAAGAGTTTGCTTGCTTAAGGAAAGAGGGGTTGGTTTATTTATTTTAATGCTCGCCAAGGATTGTGGCCCTTGTGCCTACGTATCCTCACTTAAAAGAAGTGAAGAATCAGAGCTCCGTAGTTCGGAGGCTTATGAAATAGTTGTTTGTTGGTTGATTTTATACCTTGAAAAAGGGTTTTCGGATTGATGCCCTAAGGCGAAAAATAGTTTGATGAGTTGATGTTATTTTTAGGTTTTTCTTTGGGAAGAATTTATTCTTGACTAGGATTATACAAAAGACTTTTTGATAGAGATGAATGTCTCGAATAACCAAGTCGAGCGCCTTGTATTCAAAACATTCGGAATGAGTGTAGGAGGACTCCATTCTCATTCCTTCTCCACCACTTTAAAGTTCATGGTGCATAATTCTAATCGTATATTTTATTGTGTTTTGGATTGTTTATAAGAAAAAGGATCACTTGATGTCGGATCAAGGTTTAGTGTTTGTAAAAGTATTTGAGGTGATACGAACAAGGTCGATGGCGGACGCACAAGGCGGCCGACTTACAAGGTTGAAAATGGCTCGATAAAATCGAGAGTTTGCTATTGAAAATGGTTTTTTGGAATCAAAAGTCAACAAGGACAATAACAATATTCACATACTAAAATCATACAAACATATGGGGTTAACACCCTTTGTGAAAAAAACATAAGGTAAAAACAGCAAGAAAATAAACAAACTGATCAGTTCGCGCCGCGAAGGGTGTTCGCGCCGCGAACTGAGAAAAGTTTTCATTCTGTTTTTGACAGTTCGCGCCACGAATATGGGTTGCGCCGCGACCTGAAGCGAAAAATACAGTATTTGCTGTATTTTTTTGCTGTCTATTGTGGTTTTCTTCCTTTCTATTGGTTCTTAAAAATGGTTTTTTGGAACCCTTAGAACCTTACATGATATACTCGGTACAACAACACATAAAAGGGGAAGTAAAATGAATATAAAAGCAAAATATAAAGAGAGAAAGGTTTGAAGAGATGGATACCCAAGAGCTTTCTATCTTTCTTGCAAGTCCTCCACTGATTTTTGTTGGATGTGCTCTCCACTCTTCACTCTATGCTGTGAAGGTTCTCCTTCTCAATGGCCCTCTTGTGATTCTATGTCACTCTCTTTTTTCTGGTTTTTCTTCCTTTCTATTTTTCTGGTTTTCAAGGTTTCTCTTGCTCTCTCTATTTTCTGGTTTTTGCAATGTCTGTATGATATGTTGAATGTGTGAAGAGTCCATGCTTTTTGTTTACAGCCCCTTCCTTCTTATCTCTCCACTCTAGGGTTCTCTCTTCTCCCCAAACATCAGATTTTTCATGGGGTAATGTCTCTTACCACCTTCCTCATATCACTCTCTTTCTTTCTATTTCCATGCAAGAACTATGTTGCATTTTTGCTGTTGCACTTTGCCTATGCTATTTTTTCTGCAGCACATTGTGCCTTGCACCCATTTTGTTGGCTTGTGCTTGGACAACTCTTGTGGTCAATGCTACCACCTTTGACAGCATTTTGAAAATTCTGATATGTAGAAGCATTGTCACATGTTATTCCCTTTGTCTTGTGACATGTGATCTTGTGACATGAAGAAGTTTGTCACCTCTTGCATGGGACTATTTTGCCATGATTAAACATGCATAATCTTGGTCTTAAAACATTCCAATCTTGATTTAATTCTTGCATATTTCTTGGATGTTTGTAAGCACAATGTGGACTTGGTGTGGCATTACCATAACATGAATTTGATTAGAGACTTGAATGAAGATTAGAAATAAATTAATTTCTAAACATTACTTAGAGTTGGAAATCTTGCAACAAATGACATTCTTGTAATGTCATAAAATTTCTCTTTGTAATATTCTTGCCTCTAATTCATGAATTCATGATGGATTTTCCTAGAACCATTAAACTTGAAATGGGTGAAGTCTTGAATTATGGACTTGTGATCTTGACTCATGCTTTGCAAATTTGGACTCCACTTGATCAAGAATTTTAAACAAAATTGGATGAAGCAATCTTGAATTTTGGCCTTGAATTTCATGTTCATTAGGAATATTTATCTTGCATATCCCAATATTTTGAAGTAACTTCTCCTTGAAGGAATCTACATGAGTAGACTTTCCATCTTAGATCAAACCTTAGGTGATGAACCTTTTCTTCCATGTATTCCATGATAGGAAATTTATCTCATTTAAAAATGGAAAATAACAAACCGATCCAATCCGTACCTTGTGAACCCACATGCTCGATATGCAATAGAACGATGTATGATATGGTGAATGTAGGGTATAAAGGCTAAAGGTGAAAATGAGGGTGTGACAAGCAGCAATAAAATAAAATAAAAATACATAAAAGAAGTAAAACGGGTCAGGCTGGGTCACAACCCGCCAGGCCCTCCCCATCCAGCACCATACAAAAGGGGGGACACTCTTTTAGGTTTTTAAACCCCTAATTGGAGGCAGCGGCGACAGACTCCATGAGTTTTGTTGTGTTTCTTCCATTTCATTATCTCTTCTCTCTACACTTCATATTTCTTTCTTCTTTTCCCTGCAATAAAACCATAAAAACCATCATGATTGCAAAACCTTACGGAATCTTGGAGGTTTATTAATGGTGGATCTTGATGGCTTTTGACGACTGCTTCTGGCCGTGGGTTTCTTTGAAGGACGATGATGATGAGACGATATTGCTTTGTCTCTCTGAGTCCAGTCGGCTTGGCTTACAATTTTTTGATGCTTGCAGATGATTTTTGTCTGTTTTGTGGTTGTTGTTTGCGATGAGGTTATCCGTTCTTTGTTGAGGACGGTGATGATGATCTTTCTGAAGACTGTTGCTTCGCGACGATGATGTCGTGGTGTTCTTCGTTTTGGGTTTTCTGGCCGCCGTTTTTGGGTTTTTCGCGATGGATCTTAGGATTTCGTTCTTTGCAACCGGTCCTCTTGATTCTTTTTCTGACGCTCTTATATTGTGGCTTTCGAATCCTTTTTTGAACTTGTTTTTTGGGCTGGATCCGATTTTTGTGATATTATTTCTGATGATAAATCCTGAGATTTGATTTGTTTTTAAACAGATTGGATTTCATTGAGTCTGATCCGGATTTGGCTTTTGATCCTCGGATTTTATTATGATTTTGCCATTATCTTTGATGATGATTGGATCCGTGATTTTGCTTCTGAGTTGGATTTGGCTCAAGGACCAGTTTGGACCCAAAAAATCACTTTTTCACCAAAAAGCTCTTTTTCTCTCTCTCGGAAATTTTGAACAGAAATCTGCTGGGTTTTTTCCTGAGGTCGGAAATGAAAGTTGAGAGATGCAGCGACATTTATTTGTTGCCCCCTCCCGACGTACCCGATGATCATAATTTGCTGAGGGTATCGAAATAACTAAAAACCACCTTTTTGATTAATTCTAACCATTCAACAATTATTTTCATGTGTTGTCGGTTTTGCAGGCTCGAAGATCGAAGATTCGGACGTGAAGAGCTCTTAGAAAAAATTAGGAATTTTAGGACCATTTAGGATTTACTTTGTAATTCAACAAATGTAATTTTTTGGAAAATGTTGTAACAAAAGTTGTATAGAAATTGAATAATTAACTCCTTTCAATAAAATGAATTCTTTTTTCTCGCCTAAATTCCTCTGAATAAAAATTTATATCAACATTCGAATCCGACAACCAACCGGCTCGCGCAAGCTTAGAATTAACTGATCCAACATAAATTCTGAGTTTAAAACTAAATCCCTGCCGATTAACTTGTATTCGATAATAATAATTGGTGAATGTTGCCCTTACACAGATAAATAGAGAAATCCACTTTTTAATAAAATGAATTTTCTTCCGCATTTAAAATCCAGACTGTATCTTGAATTAACCTGCCATTACAACTGGAATCGATTCAACTGATGCCCATGATTAACCCAATTGATATTCATTATAAATTTAACGCGAGTCAAAATTCTACTGCTCCTCTGAAAATTGACTAGTAACTAGCAGAAAACAGGAAAACGTATGTCTGTTAGAATAAATTCCTCGAAGCAGATTCTCACACTGATTTAACCCGAATTCATTTATATTTCAACGTACTTAGCTCCATATGGTTTAGGAAGCAAACGACCTTTTCAAAACCCAACTGATGACTACCTCTAGTTCTTGAACAAAAATGTACCGTGTCAAGAGGAATCTGACGTCAAAAACCATCGTAAAATTCAACCCATTCTCAGATAAACGTCGCATGACTCAGAGATAGAAACCCTAATCATTTGAGGAATTTCTGATGATGACTTTGCTTCATAAATTGCCAACAGGCTGTAAATAAATGACCCTTTTGCCCTTCATACATTAAAGTGTGCACCGTGTGATTTTCCTGCAAAAAATCAACAGATTGGACAAACCGGTTAGCGGTTAGTTAAAACGCAATGCATAATGAGATGAAATGCGAAATGAAACTAATAATCTAATGGTAAATTTTGGGGTATGACACTCAATCAGTCCTAACTCTCGAACCATAAGCATCGACATATGTAAGGACTTCCTACTTAACGCATCAGCCACAACATTAGCCTTACCAGGATGGTAACTAAATTCAAAATCATAATCCTTCAGAAGTTCAAGACATCTTCTCTGCCTCATGTTCAACTCTTTCTGACCAAACAAATACTTCAGGCTCTTGTGATCACTGAACACTCCGAACCTAGACCCAAAAAGATAATGTCTCCAAATTTTCAACACAAACACCACGGCGGCCAAGTCTAAATCATGCGTAGGATAATTCCTTTCATGAACCTTCAGTTGTCTGGAAGCATAAGCAACGACATGACTATTTAGCATCAATACGCCTCCAAGACCCATCTTTGATGCATCACAATACACTACAAAAGACTCACTCGGATTTGGCAAAATCAACACTGGAGCGGTCGTCAACTTCTTCTTGAGTTCTACAAAACTCCTCTCACAAGCAACATCCCACACCTAATCTTGACCGTTTCGAGTCAACTGAGTCAATGGAAGTTCCAACTTTAAAAAGCCTTCTATAAACCTGCGATAATAACCAACCAACCCAAGGAAACTTTGAATCTCAGTAGCAGACTTTGGAGTATCCCACTGCAACACAGCATCAACTTTCGACGAATCAACAACAATTCCTACACTAGAAATTACATTGCCAAGGAAACTCACTTCCTTCAACCAAAACTTACACTTGGACAACTTGGCGTAAAGCTTCTTGTCTCTCAAAACCTGCAATACCACTCTTAGATATTGCGCATGCTCTTCCTCGAACTTAGAATATATCAAGATATCGTCAATGAACACTACCATAAACTGATCCAAATAAGGATGAAAAATCCTATTCATATACTCCATGAATACACCAGGTGCATTAGATACACCAAACGGCATCACGGTATATTCATAGTGTTCATACCTCATCCTGAAAGCTGTCTTTGGAATATCATCACGCTTAACATGAATTTGATGATAATCGGACCTCAAATCAATCTTGCTAAACACACAAGCACCCACTAATTGATCCATAAAATCATCAATCCTCGGAAGTGGATACTTATTCTTGATTGTTACTTTATTCAATTGCCAATAATCCACACATAATCTCATGCTACCATCTTTCTTCTTCATCAACAGCACAGAAGCACCCCATGGAGAAACACTCGGTCGAATAAACTTCTTCTTAAGTAGCTCTTTCAACTGTTTCTTCAATTCTCCTAACCCAGATGCAGACATCTGATAAGGAGCCATCGATACAGGACTAGTTCCTAATATCACATCAACAGTAAACTCTACCTCACGCTCAAGAGGTAAGTCACTCACGTCGTCTGGAAACACTTCTGGAAATTCCTGAACAACTGGTAGCTCCATGCTCACTGCTTCATAATCAACTTGAAGTGATGCAAACAACAAACATCTGAGCCTCATCTTCCAAGAGTTCTTCTACTTGCTTGGAAGATACATACATATGCTCTCCACCATCAACAAACTCTGGGAACCTCACAGTCTTGATGTAGCAATTGGTATGAACATAATTTTACTCCAACTAGTTCATTCCGAGAATAACATCGATTTGATGCAAAGGTAGACAGACCAAGTCCATCACAAAATTCTTATCATAAATGGTCAAAGGGCAGCTCAAACAGACTAACGCAGTAGTCACAGAACCATTAGTCGGAGTATCGATAACCATACTCCCAATTATAGAAGATAATTTCAAATTCAACCTCTTAGCACATTCAAGCGAAATAAACAAATGAGTAGCACCAGTATCAATCAGAGCAATCAATTCAACATCATTAATAAATCAAGTGCCTCTGATCAAGTTATATGTCTTGGATTCTTCTGCATCGCTCAAAGCAAACACTCTGCCATTTGTCTGAGCAGCAGTAGCAGTCTTCTTTGGCTGCTGGCGCTAGGTACTGATATGACCCTTCTCTCCACGGTTGAAGCAAGTCGGAGTTTCTTCTTTACAATCAGTAGCTCTATGACCTCTCTTGCCACAACGATGACATCTCAGCGCCCTACAAACCTCAGCATGGTGACCTTGCCCGCCACACTTATAACACTTGCCTGGAGCAGTAGCTGCTCCCACACTTGACTTTTTCCCATCTGAAGCCTTCTGCTTCCCTTTATCACCAGAAGTCACATACAGTTTCCCTCTATACTGACCTTTCTCTTTCTTCTCACTCAGCTGCTTGTAGTGAGTAAATCGAGCTCGGCTACCCTCATCATAAATTCTGCTATTGTCCACCAGTTCCGTAAACCGACGAATCTGATGGTACCCAATTCCTTGCTTAATCCCTGGTCTCAATCCATTCTCAAACTTGAGACACTTTGACATCTCTACGTCATCATGATTGTAATGCGGACAAACCTTTACTAAAGACTCAAACCTTGCTGCATACTCATCCACAATCATATTCCCTTATTTCAGCTCAAGGAATTCCACCTCTTTCTTGTCCCGAACATCTTTAGGAAAATACTTCCTCAAAAATTGGTCCTTAAACATAGCCCAAATTATTGTAATGCCAGCACCTCCCAATCTCTGACGAGTGTTATCCCACCAGTCTTCAGCTTTCTCTGCTAGCATATGCGTACCAAACTACACCTGCTGAGCATAAGTGCACACCATAACTCGGAAAATATTCTCAATCACTTTCAGCCACTTCTGCGCATCATTAGGATCATGAGTGCCCACAAAAGTCAGCGGATTGTTCCTCTGGAACTTTCCCAAGCACGAAACTCATCTGGAGGTCCACTATTCTGGGCCATCACTTGGGCTAGTGATTCCAGCGCATCAGCAATAGCGCGCTCATTTCTTCCATCCATCTGCAACCACCAACAGGGTTAGAAGAAAACAACTCATTCAATAGTGTTCTCACACTATTGACTGACAAGGGACTAACAACATAAAACTTGGTCGGAGGGACCGACCTGCTCTAATACCACTAATGTAACAACCTTTTCTACCCCACAAAATAAAAGGCAAAATATTCACATTTATCAGAGTAAAATATTAAATTAAAAAAAAATCACCTCAAAGGGCGTACATTTCCCAATAAATCAAATATAAGTCAAAGCTCGTAAACAACAGGTTTTCTCAAAAGATATCAAAAATTGCAGCGGAACTCAAAAGACATAATCCAAAGTTTTCCTTATATGGGAACATAATCAAAATAACCAAATCAAATAAAATAAGGTTTAACTCAAAGACCCTAACCCCATTGTTGCGGTGGAAATAGGATATCAAACTATTAATTAGTTTGAATCACAATTCTTAATTCACAACCGCTCTTTGATTATCCGAAGGAAAAGGTCAAACAAGGGAAAACCTATTTTTGCATCGTAAACACAATGCGGGGAGAGACCTAGGTAAGGGGTTGGTTAAGCTTAGGGAAGGTACTAGCACCCTAAACTTCTATAGTACTCTACAGGAACCTTTTGTTTATTTTTTCTATTTTTCTTTATTATTTGCTTGTAGTATATATTGAGCTAAGGGATATAGTGACCTAAAGAGACCTAAGGGTTAGTCCTAAGTTTACTCGGCAAGATTCGCATCTTGTGCCTACGTATCCTGGATAGGGAATGGAATCAGAGTAATCGTAGTTCTCCTCGAAAGGGAGGTTAGAAACGTCTTGACTATGGTCAAGGTTTCAATGGGGAAGTAAACGTATCTTAAGGACACGCTTACGTGGAGTCCTAAAACTCCTATTTCTACGTTAAATTGTTGAATTGAACTTAGGGTTAAATTAGGGGTTCCGCGGCAGGAAACCCTAAAGCAGAGTACGACGACTCTTGGACCTAAAAGTTAGCGTAAAGGGTATTTTCGTCCACGGCGGGACACCTAGGCTATTAGGGTTTGAAATGGTCAAGGGTTAGGACTATTGAATCGGCGGTCAAATGGTTTAGACCTAATTCCTTCGGAAGGGAAGATAACGGTAAAAATCATGCAAACAGACAAAATATATCATAGCGGCATAATTAAGGTGCGGAAAGTAAAGAAACGGTAAAGAAATGAGAAAATTACAAATCCCAAAACAAAAGCGGGAAATAAAACTGCGATAATGGCCTCGCATAAATTACATCCATGCCAAAAAAATAGTACGAATAAATGAAACGAAAATAAGCTGAACAAACGAGTTAACGAGGGTTAGATGAGACTGAAACGGCTAAATCAAAACTTTTATTTTATTTTTTGAATTTTTATTAAAAATAATTAATCTTAACTTCGAATTAAAACTAACTATAAGTGATACATAAAAAAAAAGAAAAACTAACTATAAGTTTTAAAAAATTTTACTAACTAGAAATTACTAAAATGTTTTTAATTATTAGTTATCAGAAAAATAATTAAAAGTTATAAAAAAACTAATTACAAGTTATATATAAAAAAATGATTTTTAATTATAAGTTTTACATTTTTATTTTTTTTTAAAAAAGTTTTGGTTCATTTTAAATAAAAATGGTTTTAATTTTCTAAAAAGGTTTTAAATTTCAATAAATAAATAAAAGAGTTTTAAATTTTTTTTTAAAAAGGTTTTAAAAATTGTTTTCATTTTAATGTTTTAATAAAAAAAAATTTTAAAAAAAGGGTTTAATTTCAAAAGGGTCCTAATTAGAAACATTTTAATCTTATATCATGGTTTAGTAAAAAATGAAGTAGTGACAATGATTTAATTAAAATGGTCCAATTAAAACGATTTAAGAAGGAATGAATTAGTGAAAAGGACCTCATGAGATTGGCTTAATCAACACGATTTTTATGTTTTATGTAAAAAAAGGAAAAGTTGATTTATTTTTTTATGTTAGCATTAAATAAGAAAAATTTCATCTTTTAATTAAGAAAAGTTATTACTTCCTACAATTAATATTTTGAATTTAAAAGATTTTTAGTTTTGATTTTTGAAATGATTTTAGTAACAAAACTTTTTGGTGGGTTCAAGATAAACCTTTACAAAAGTGAGTTTTAGATCAAGATTTTTCTTTACAAGTTTAGAAAAAAGTTTATTAAAAAAAAAGAAGAAAAGAAAAAAAAAATTTAATCATAACCGTTCTTATTATAAAAAAGGGTTTTAAGTTTTAATTTTTAAAAAAAATAAGTTTCAATTAAAAAAGATTTTTGAGTTTTTATTTTAAAGTGACTTTTTAAAGTTTTAAAGAAACAAATTTGATTTCCTCCGTTGTTTACTTTTTTTTTTTTGGGAACTTCTTAATTAATTACATAAATTTTATATTAATTAAGATAAATACCATAGGACCATAAAATATTATTCAAAAATAAATAAATAAGGAAATACATAAAGCCAAAAAGAAAGCCACAGAACAAAACGTGAGTTCCTTTGTTTTTAGCCTTGATTTTCATTTGACTTCATCTTCTTCCTTCTTACCATACCGCCACCGGTCATTGTTGATGAACCACAAGCTTTCGTTCATCTCTATTTTTGGCGTGTATGTTAGATCCGTCTTCTTCTCTGTCACCTGAAACAGAAACACCAGAAACGAAATTTTTTACTCGAACCTTACCCTTTTTCCGGCGATGATGACGGTCCTTAATGGTGGTAGTGACCTCCTTATTTTTACAGCCACTGCGGGTTCTTGGTGACAAATAAAATCGGCTGAGCTCTTTGAACGATAACGTCGCAACGGCGCAGAGATTTGAAGCTTGAAGTTCTTTCGATTCCCTTTCTACGGCGATGATGACGGTGAAGGAAACCCTTCTTTCTGAGCCTTCGATCGAACACCGGCGGTAGTAGCTTCCTTGAGGGTTTTACGGCCACCGCTTCAGTCGTGTTGCTTTGAATGATTTTGCAGTGATGGTGATGAAATTTGCGGACTTTCACTCTCGCGGCGCTCTTCTGGTTTGTTGTTACATTTTATTTGATGTATTTGTTGTGGTATTATGAATGTGGTGACGGCGCCCCTTTCTTCGATTTACCTGATCCGTATTTATCCCCTTCTGATTGATGTTGGGCTTTTGAACTACGAAATTATTGCTTGAGTTTGTTTGAGTTTTGACCGGAACTCTCGGAGAATTTGCTAACTGGTTTGTTTTGCCTATTCTTGTGGGATAGTGACTATGTTGAATTGCTTGCCGATTCTTCAGGCCTGTTACCATTTGCAGAGCTGTTCGGCTGGATTTACCGACTAGTTTGGCTATTGTTCGTGGAAACCGGTTTGCGGACGGAACTGGTTTTGAACTGTTCTCTTTGTTTTACTAAACTAGTTTTCTTGAACTTGTTTCTGAACCTGGTTTGGTTTGAACTGAGTTGTTTGAACTTGTTGGATTTGTTAGAATTGATTTTTTCTAGAGGATTGGAGTTAAGGTCCTAACGGGAAAACCATCCTCTTGAGAAAAAATCACTTCTCAAACCGGCTTTTCAAATAAGCTCTTTTCGGTATAATCTCTTTTTTGGCCAAACAACTTATTTAACAAACAATTTTCCTCTTCTCTTTCTCGGTGCCTCGGAATTAATAAGAACAGAAATTTATTTGATTTTGGCCGAGAATTGGATCGGGAGCCGAAGACGGAGAAATCCGTTACTCTCCCGACACCCGATGATGACACTGTTCTGAGGGTGTCAAAGTCCCACTAACCAATTAAATCTCTTTGTTCGTTTTTTTTTGCATGTACGAAGAAAGTTGAAGGAAATTCGGAGAAAAGTCGGATACTCGGAAGAAATTTAGGAACTTAGGAACAATTTACTTTAATGCAACATGTAATCTAATATTTTTTGTAATTTTATTTACATTTTTGTAAAGCAAACATTATTAATAAAATTTTCAACTTTTTTTTTTTTTGAGATGCAAATAAAATTAAAATAAAAATAGAAATGGAATAAAAATTAATTTAATAAAAAAGTAAAACAATAATCATTAAAACAAACTACTTATTTTAAATGAAAAGAAAATAAAACTAAAGATGAGATGAATTATTTTTAAATGAAGCTGAAGAGGAAATAGAATGAAATGAAATTGATTTAAAATAAAATGAAAGCGCAATGCAATATGATTAATTTAAAATGAACAATGAAATGAAATTTCATATTGTTATTAATTCCCAATTCCTCCGATTTATCCGGCTAATCCTGTTTATGACATAACTTCCGATTAAACCTTCTGGCAATTCAAATGACCAAGATTATCCAAATAAATCCAAACTATCTGATTAAACTCAAAGGATCATATCTAGCTACCTCGACCCTGATTCGTATCAACCAAAACAAACGGCCCAAATTCTCTGATTACAGCCTAAAATTCGTAATTTGACGACCGGCTGCAAACCAATGACCACTTTACCCTCCATGGACCAAGAGGCGCGCCACATGATATTTTCCTGCAAAAGTCAACCAACTATACGAACTTGTTAGTGACTGGCTAAATGCAATGAAATTCGAGATGATTCGACTAAATCTTAAGGGAAAATTTGGGGTGTTACAGTTGCCCATATTTAAATAGCTTCACCAGATGATTTGAGCGATGTAGGCTCGAGAAATCATGGTGAAAGGGATTTAAATATAGTTAACCGGAAATTTTGCCCTTAGATGCAATGATATGCAATGCTATGGACAAAACGAAACAAGAGATAATGCTAACAATGCCATGAATATAATATGATACGTATGATGGAATGGTAAATGCAAATAATGCAGAAGACACGACGACACAGGGGACAGACACGACGGACGAACCACACTAGGGAATACGACACACTGAGAAACAGCACGACACTGGGGAATTCTAAAGGGATAGTCAACTGGTGCTAACACGACCAATTGTCACTTTTAGACAAGGAAAGGTAAGAACGAGATCCACAATGGAGATGGCACCGGTGAGACGGCCTCCACTGGGGAATATCTAAGAGTAAAAGTTCAACAGGCTCAGGCGTGACCGGCTGATACTCTAGAGTAAAAAGTAAAACTAGGATCTATACGACTATAGGATCGATTAACAAGATGCTGGAGCATTGAGCAAAGAATAACATCCGAGCTTCTGGAACCCCTCCCTCGTGACAGGATCGAACGGAATTTTCAGGAATCCGTAAAAATATACAGGGTAAAAACCGGCTGTATGCCAAAATAAATGGACTTTAAAGGGAAAGCCCTGATAAGCTTTCTTGAGAGAGAATTGCCACTTATCATCGGAAGGGATTTATATGCCAAACTGGATAAGCTCTCAAATAAAGAGATTGTTGCTTATCTGTGGGATAGTAGATGAACATTGGTTGATAATATAAACTTCTTCACGTCTCAAGTTTGTGCTCCCTGGACATGATTCGGTTTCTTATTTTGCTAAAGGATAAACGAACTTCTTCATACTTCAAGGTTCAAGCTCTCCTGAATATGATTCGGCTCCTTCTTTTACTAAAGGGTAAACGAACTTCTTCATTCTTCAGGATTCAAGCTCTCCTGCATATGATTCTGCTCCTTCTTTTACTAAAGGGTAAATGAACTTCTTCATTCTTCAGGATTCAAGCTATCCTGAATATGATTCGGCTCCTTCTTTTACTAAAGGGTAAAAGAACTTCTTCATTCTTCAGGATTCGAGCTCTCCTGAATATGATTCGGCTCCTTCTTTTACTAAAGGGTAAACAAACTTCTTCATACTTCAAGATTCAAGCTCTCCTGGATATGATTCAGCTCCTTCTTTTACTAAAAGGTAAACGAACTTCTTCATTCTTTAGGATTCAAGCTCTCCTGAATATGATTCGGCTCCTTCTTTTACTAAAGGGTAAACGAACTTCTTCATACTTCAAGATTCAAGCTCTCCTGAATATGATTCAACTCCTTCTTTTACTAAAGGGTAAACGAACTTCTTCATACTTCAAGATTCAAGCTCTCATGAATATGATTCAGTTCAAAACCTCCCCGCACTTCAAAATGAAAAGGAAAATGGAAGCCCAGTTGCTCGATGGAGATGGTCATTTGCTGTAAGTCATAACGAAGATAGGATAAGCTCCTCAGGAGAGAAATATCGCTTATTGATAGGCTTCTTAGGTGAGAACTGCTTGTAGAGGTGGTAACAGGTAATGTAAATTGTAATGAAGATTGTAATGGAGGCTGTAATGAAAGTTGTAATGTAAATTTTAATGAAGGTTGTAATGAAATAACGAGATCCTTGTACGAGAAGATCAATTGTAGAGTGTAATGAAAAATTGTAATGAAGTAATGAACTCCTTGTACGAGAAGATCAATTGTAGAGTGTAATGAAAATTGTAATGAAAGTTGCAATGTAAATTGTAATGAAGGTTGTAATGAAAAGTGTAATGAAGGTGATATAATGATAGGCTTCTCGGCTAAGAACAGTCGCATACCAGTTGCTGTAATGTTGTACTGTAATGACAATTGTAGTGTGATGATACGCTTCTCAGGCGAGAACTGTCGCATGTCCGTAAAGGATTGTGAAGGCTTTTCTTGAAAGATAGTGCAAAATAAATGCACATCCAGGTAGGTTCGACGACCGACAGAACTGAAGTTCGATCTAGGATTAGGCTAGAAAGAACTAACAAACAAGTCTCCATTGAGGGAATGAACTCAAATGGGAACTACCTTATCCTAGTGCGGAAAGGTAACAGAAATAACCATCGTCCACGAGGGTTGAACTCTATGGGGAAACTTGGAACAAACAAGTATTTTATGCTTAGGGCTTACGATCTACTTGGAGAGAGCGGACAAACCCAATTACTCAGCGGTAACGACAAAGGATGACACGGACAGCCAAACAATGTAGATGCTAATGCGTATGCCAAAGTGTATACTAATGTGTATGTTAATGTGTATGAACATATCATGTAACGAGTATGCAATGCTTAGGCTCATGCATATGCTGACAAAACATATGAGAGAGGAGACATGAGGTGAAATAAACATCTCGACAGGAATACCCAACGACCTCTACAACAGTACATCTATCGGAGGATAGGAAAGGTTGATGGTAGAACCAAATCTTGCTTCAAAGTTCTAACTTCCCTGGGGAGAAAATATCATGGCTTCCACATGGGGATATGATATGGCTTCACTGGAGAGTACAATATCATGACTTCAACTGGGGATCCTTGATCTCTGCATGAGGATACGATGTCAGGACTTCCCGTGGGGGATTGCTATCATGAACCATAATCAACCAAAGAACTCTTAGGATCAGAGACTTCCGGGGATAAAATAAATATCCGCTGTATGGGAAAGATGTGGAGCTAGGTAGTTTCATGGAGATAGTGGAGCAACTTCCTGGAAATAATACCTCGACTTCTTGGGGACAAGGTACATCCAACTGGGGATAAAAGATATCAAAAACTTCCCTGAGGAGAGTTCGTCAGACTTACTAGGGAGAATTCACTGAGACATTCCTGAGGACAGTATCTTGACTTCTTAGGGAAAACATGGCAATCTCCTGGAGAATATTCTTGAGGAAGGTAATGCAATTTCACTGAGGAACAGATGCTTCCACTGAGAATGGGTCTTCAAGAATATATATCATGTGGAGGATACCGGGAAGATCTCTGCAGTCTTGAGAGTCACTGGAGATTTATCGGACGAACCCAAAGTGTGGTTAGCTTAAAGTCTCGCTGGGGACTATCACTAGAAAGATGCTGGTATGATCTCTGTAGTCTTGGAAATTACCAGCTCGATTCAAAGGGTTGTCAGCTTATAGTCTCGCTGGGGACTGTGTTGGCTTAAAGTCTCTCTGGGGACTGTGTCGGCTTAAAGTCTCTCTGGGGACTGTGTCAATTGTCTATATGTACTTCTGCAACAATGAGATTTACTGGGGAGAATGAAGACCGCCGAGAGTGAAATCCATCGGGTGCATGAAGAATGTTGTAAAGCTAACTTTGATCTCAATGGGCTTTGTAGTAGTCGCCATTTTGAAAATGTCATGCCCCCAGAGTACCTGATGTATGAGAAAGTCATATCAAGAGGATTTTACGGAGAAACATGGAGTTAGATGCCCCACTATTTTCAAACTTTCGGAGAGGTCTGTCAGATCTCGACGTAACTGGCTCAGATCGGCGGTGACGTGACTGAGTCTTCAAGAAGTAGCTCTCAAGAAAGTCAGGCTTGCATCAATAATCAACTTGGTAACCCACATGCCCCAGTCTGGCAGGATCTTCGAGTTCTATCGACATTATTTATATGCGTGTTTCTAAGATATTCGACAATATAACATGCGTGAAATGCTATCCTCAAACTATCAATGCGGCAATATTTGTCTTGAAAATCTTTGTTTTTATTTTGAAAAAGGATATCGCTATAACTCATGACCGAAATCACATAGTCAGGATAGGAATTTAATTTGTAATGCCAACGGTAAATTGAGCATAGCTCGTAGGAGTGAGGAAATGTTATCTCGTCGAATATGCTTTCAAAAGAATCCATACTTCAATTAGGTCTTTTAATGGTTGTATCGTGGCTTGGTTCATAGTTTAAAAAACGAATGATAAAGGCTCAAAGTTTGATTGTACCCACCCCTCTTCGTGATGTTCTCCAATCCTAATGCAGTTAATCAGACACGAGCACTCATATCTCAATTGGATTTGATATGGTCGAGAACTCAGTAAGGCTTTGAACAATGGCGGTCACTCACCTATTTCTTTTGGTGAACGGTCACACGACTTAGTTCTTTATTGGGAATTCTTTACGGTAATCTGTTGTTTATATATATATATATATATATATATATATATATATATATATATATATATATATATATATATATATATATATATATATATATATATATATATATATATATATATATATATATATATATATATATATATATATATATATATATATATATATATATATATATATTATTTTTTTATATTCCCTAACTTTTGCCTGGACGACGTCTTTGGGATTTTGACTTTGTAGTCCAGCGGGATGCCCCAGTCATGCCTAAGTCTCCTTCACACGTTTTGACTTAGCGAGCTATATATATATTTTTTTTATTTTTGGTCGACTAAGTCATGTGACTCTTTTGAAAGGCTTGTGATTGCCCCACTCTATTAGTAGTTGGGGATAGTCATTGCATTCTAACTTCCTAAGATGTTAAGGATATAATGGATCCTCGAAGGTTCGCTCCTCCTTTTTGAGAGTCTGAGCGCTCAATCCATTTAACTGAAAAACTACCCTGCCCCAGTCTTGCCTAAGTCTCCTTCATAGGTTTTGACTTAGCGGGCTATATATATATATATTTTTTATTTTTGGTCGACTAAGTCATGTGACTCTTTTGAAAGGCTTGTGATTGTCACACTCTTTTAGTAGTAGGGGGATAGTCATTGCATTCTAACTTCCAAAGATGTTAAGGATAGAATGGACCCTCGAAGGTTCGCTCCTCCTTTTTGAGAGTCTGAGCGCTCAATCAATTTAACTGAAAAACTACCCTGCCCCAAGTTAAACTGAGGGTTTTAATTTGGAAAAGAAGAAAAATCCTACTTCACAGCTCAAAGGGGGTAAAGAGGGATTATCATCCTTATATCTCCTGTGTTTGGGATTTGAAACAATGCCTTACATCATCAGCAGGTTTCAATTAAAAGCATACGACGAGAGATCTGATGTTTTTGTTCATCCTCCTCCTCCCAATTCTCTATCAAACAAGAGATTGGGTAAAATTGGCATTATAAGTTTATAAAAATATTTTTAATGAGTGAAACGAATGGATTTATTCAAGACAAACATGTATTGCATTAATTATTCAAAATAAACGAGTTCTTACATGCTAATTATGCTCAATCAAAGAAACAGAATATAAATAAACAAAATGAATTGTATGACAAATCCTCCAACAGGTGTTTATGAAGACATGGGTCTACTTGCTTGCCCCAGCTATGTTGATCTGAGCTACATCAAGAATAAGACTTTTCAACGGACGAGTCGGCAGCAGAATTAACAGCCCCATGGGTAGGCAGAGGGTTGCTTTTGACATTGGGATGCAGATCATCGAAAGACAAGATCTACTTTTCCATCAGATCCCTCACAATATTCTTCAAAGCATAGCATTTCTCTAAATCGTGACCTGGTGCACCCTCATAAAATAAACAATGAGCGGCGGCGTTGTAGTTGGCTGGCAAAGGATTAGGCGGTGGGTCCACAACTCTAGTGATAATCAAACCTCATTGCACTAAGTAAGGATACAACTCGGTGAATGTTATTGGAATTGGCGGACACGGCTTGTATTGTCTCCTCGGAGCGCTTTGGCGAGGTGCCTGATTCCTTGGTTGTTGATTTGTAGGAGCGTTGGACGCTTGTTGATAATTAGGCGGAGGTTGTTGATAAACCGGAGGCGGATAAACTGGAGCTTGCTGAATAGGCTGGTAAGCAGGAGCTTGAGGAGCCTGTTCACTAAAAGATGGTGCAACAGCAGCTATATATGGAGGCGGAACATACTGAGCCGGATAACCCTGTGGTTGAACATACTGCGGCGGATATTGATACTACCGCCCCCTCCTTCTACCTGAAGATACAGCATGAGTCTCTCCTTCCTTCTTTTTTTGAGGATTGAAAGAAGGCTTCTTAGCTTGGTCCTTCGAACTTGAACCACTAAACATTTTTCCACTTTTCATAGCCAATTCAACCTTTACTCCAACGGCAACAATGTCAGCAAAATTTGTGGTTGCACTACCTACCATCCTCTCATAGAACTCAGGACGAATGGTGTCAACAAACCAGTCAGCTAATTCTTTATCTGTCAATGGAGGTTCAACTTGAGAAGCAATTTCCCTCCATCGCTGAGCATATTCTTTAAAGGTCTCGGAATCCTTCTGAGTCATACTCAAAACTTGTCTCCTGTCAGGAGCCAGGTCCATGTTGTACTTATAGTGCTTAATAAAAGCGTCAAACAAATCCTGAAAAGACTTGATGCGAGATTGGTCCAACGTAAAATACCACTTCGACGAGGCACCTTTCAGACTGTCTTGAAAACATTGAATCATCAACTTGTCATTTTCCACGTGGGCATCCATTCTACGGTAGTACATGATCAAATGGATTTTCGGGCAAGTAGTCCCTTCATAGCAGTCAAAGTTCGGAGTCTTGAACTTTGGCAGAATAACTAAACCGGAAACCAAACAGATGTCTCTAGCGGCAGCACCAAATATCTGGTCCCCTTCCATCTTTCTCAATCTTTTATCAATAGTAACAACTTCCTCACGAAGCCTATCACGTGGTTGGTATCCTTCATCATTATCATCCAGAATTTCATAAACAGGCTCATTGAGATAAGGCTGTACCCGAGTATGAACATTAGCTTGTGTGAAGGTAGGAACCACTTTAGGAGGCTCAGAAATCAAAGGCACAGTTTGCTGAACATTTTGTATAACGGGCATGGCTTGTTGACTACTTTGCACAACGACCATAGCTTGTTGAGCTGACGTAACAACAGGCGGATGTATAAAACTCTGCGAAAGACCATAAGGAAATGGGTTCTCAACCGAAACAACTGGAGGATCTACGGCAGCAGTAGCGTTGATCTCAGAAACCACAGTCGGCTGAGCATCCATCTTTGCATTGATCACCTGGAGTAATTCCATAATTGTCCCTACATTCCCTCGAAGGTCTGCTAGTTCGTTGTCGACCCGATTAAATTCTCAAGCTTGGTCTTCCATCCTCTTTCGAGCTTGAGCTCTAGTGTAGTACTGGTGCAGAGAACTCAGGGTGACGAAACTGGAAGGCGAGAGAACCGAGTATGAGAAAACCGGGAGACACGTGAAATGCAAAATATGATGCAAAATGTGAATGAAATGATTTCATAGAATTCAAATATTTATGAATATTGCAGAATAGCAAAGAAATTTTATTTATTAACTGAAACTGGATTACAAATAATATTCTTAGAAAAGTCTTGGCATAATAGCTAAATAAAAGCTAATAATGACCCTAAGGAAGCTTCCTGTTTTGCCCCTTGCTCTGCTCTTCTAGCTGGGCCTTCAAAAAGGTAGATCGAGAGTCGGAGGAAAATAAATCCTCCATCAAAACCAAGCAAGGGTATGTTGGAAAAATCTTCACAATTGTTGGCGATCATATTGCCCTTGATGTCGGATACCTTCGAGCACATGGTTTTAGCAATGTATGTTCTTTAGGGTCCTTCTCCAAGAAAGGGAAAGGAGTCTTATCCACCATAGACAGCCCTACAAGCTGAGAATATTCTTCCAAAGTAGGTAAAAAATCGGGATCGTAGAACTGTAGCAAAACTGAAAGACGTCCTTCGTTCACTTTAAATTCCAACAGGGATAACAATCTTCCATACTGGTTACAAAATCCTTCTTGATCTTTGATTAAAGATCCTAGCTTCCTTAGGTCATCTAGCTTAAGACTTTTAAAAGTATATTTCAAAGTTTTCCTTCTATTGTAATCCATAGTATCCTGCAATATCCATAAATAAGATTTGAATTCCATGAAATGTAATGCAATGTAATGTTTTAATGGTCGCAATGCACACATATACATAAGTTTTAGGTTAAAGGTATGTGCAAGGAGTTAGGGTCTACCCATCCCCATAAGGTATGCACTAAGGTTAGTTGTACCTGCCGAACAAGGTTCTAAGAAGTGCCCAAAGTCATCAGCCCTTCCTTCGGATATTATCAACTTTCCGACTGACTCAGGGGTCGATAATATTCTCAAGAGAACCTCTTTTGAGGGTAGTATCACGTAGCAACCATTGTAGGACTACTCCCACATAGTTCCCACACTACGTCCTATATAAGGCCAAGGTGGTGTTAAGGTACTACGGTCCCCAATACCACAGACTCCAATTAAAAATAGTAAAAATTTTCACGACTAACTCGTTCAACCGAACCATTTTCGAAAGGGTCTCAACTGAGCGGTGATTCTCGAGTCAAGTTGGTCGGGACTCACTCCCGGAAAGCCTCGTCGAATATCTCACCTTCCTATAATAAGGTCACTCAAGTCCGGGTGTAGGACTCATCTCATAACAAAATAGATATCCCCCAAGCAAGGTACAATATGAACATATTATATAAGCAAACAAATAATAAAGTAGATAGCATGCAATAAACAAGGTAGGGATAACCCTTAAAATTTATGGCACCTCCCCAGTGAAGTCGCCATTTTCTGTTGCGGTGGAAATAGGATATCAAACTATTAATTAGTTTGAATCACAATTCTTAATTCACAACCACTCTTTGATTTATCCGAAGGAAAAGGTCAAACGAGGGAAAAACCTATTTTTGCATCGTAAACACAATGCGGGGAGAGACCTAGGTAAGGGGTTGGTTAAGCTTAGGGAAGGTACTAGCACCCTAAACTTCTGTAGTACTCTACAGGAACCTTTTGTTTATTTTTTCTATTTTTCTTTATTATTTTCTTGTAGTGTATATTGAGTTAAGTGATAGAGTAACCTAAAGAGACCTAAGGGTTAGTCCTAAGTTTACTCGGTAAGATTCGCATCTTGTGCCTACGTATCCTGGATAGGGAATGGAATCAGAGTAATCGTAGTTCCCCTTGAAAGGGAGGTTAGAAACGTCTTGACTATGGTCAAGGTTTCAATGGGGAAGTAAACGTATCTTAAGGACACACTTACGTGGAGTCCTAAAACTCCTATTTCTACGTTGAATTGTTGAATTGAACTTAGGGTTAAATTAGGGATTCCGCGACGGGAAACCCTAAAGCAGAGTGCGACGACTCTTTGACCTAAAAGCTAGGGTAAAGGGTATTTTCTTCCACGGCGGGACACCTAGGCTCTTAGGGTTTGAAATGATCAAGGGTTAGGACTATTGACTCGGCGGAAAAACGGTTTGGACCTAATTCCTTCGGAAGGGAAGATAACGGTAAAAATCATGCAAACAGACAAAATATATCATAGCGGCATAATTAAGGTGTGGAAAGTAAAGAAACAGTAAAGAAATGCGAATATTACAAATCCCAAAACAAAAGCGGGAAATAAAACTGCGATCATGGCTTCGCATAAATTACATCCATGCCAAAAAAATAGTATAAATAAATGAAGCGACAATAAGCTGAACAAACGAATTAACGGGGGTTAGATGAGACTGAAACGGCTAAATCAAAACTTTTATTTTATTTTTTGAATTTTTATTAAAAATAATTAATCTTAACTTCGAATTAAAACTAACTATAAGTGATACATAAAAAAAAGAAAAACTAACTATAAGTTTTAAAAAATTTTACTAACTAGAAATTACTAAAATGTTTTTAATTATTAGTTATCCGAAAAATAATTACAAGTTATAAAAAAAACTGATTATAAGTTATATATAAAAAAAAATGATTTTTAATTATAAGTTTTACATTTTTATATTTTTTTAAAAAAGTTTTGGTTAATTTTAAATAAAAATGGTTTTAATTTTCTAAAAAGGTTTTAAATTTCAATAAATAAATAAAAGAGTTTTAAATTTTTTTTTAAAACAAAGGTTTTAAAAATTGTTTTTATTTTAATGTTTTAATTAAAAAAATTAAAAAAAAAAATGGGTTGAATTTCAAAAGGGTCCTAATTAGAAACATTTTAATCTTATATCATGGTTTAGTAAAAAATGAAGTAATGACAATGATTTAATTAAAATGGTCCAATTAAAACGATTTAAGAAGGAATGAATTAGTGAAAAGGACCTCATGAGATTGGCTTAATCAACACGATTTTTATGTTTTATGTAAAAAAAGGAAAAGTTGATTTATTTTTTTATGTTAGCATTAAATAAGAAAATTTTCATCTTTTAATTAAGAAAAGTTATTACTTCCTACAATTAATATTTTGAATTTAAAAGATTTTTAGTTTTGATTTTTGAAATGATTTTAGTAACAAAAATTTTTGGTGGGTTCAAGTTAAACCTTTACAAAAGTGAGTTTTAGATCAAGATTTTTCTTTACAAGTTTAGAAAAAAGTTTATTAAAAAAAAAAGAACAAAAGAACAAAAAAAATTTAATCATAACCCTTTTTATTATAAAAAAGGGTTTTAAGTTTTAATTTTTTTTAAAAATAAGTTTCAATTAAAAAAGATTTTTGAGTTTTTATTTTAAAGTGACTTTTTAAAGTTTTAAAGAAACAAATTTGATTTCCTCTGTTGTTTACTTTTTTTTTTGGGGAACTTCTTAATTAATTACATAAATGTTATATTAATTAAGATAAATACCATAGGACCATAAAATATTATTCAAAAATAAATAAATAAGGAAATACATAAAGGCAAAAAAAAATCACAGAACAAAACATGAGTTCCTTTGTTTTTAGCCTTGGTTTTCATCTTTTTCCTTCTTACCATACCGCCACTGGCCATTGTTGATGAACCACAAGCTTCCGTTCATCTCCATTTTTGGCGTGCATGTTAGATCCGTCTTCTTCTCTGTCACCTGAAACAGAAACAGCAGAAACGAAATTTTTTACTCGAACCTTACCCTTTTTCCGGCGATGATGACGGTCCACAACGGTGGTAGTGACCTCCTTATTTTTATATCCGCCGCGGGTTCTTGGTGACAAACAAAACCGGCTGAGCTCTTTGACCGATGACGTCGCAACGACGCGGAGATTTGAAGCTTGAAGTTCTTTCGATTCCCTTTCTCTAGCGATGATGACGGTGAAGGAAACCCTTCTTTCTGAGCCTTCAATCGAACGCCGACGGTAGTAGCTTCCTCGAGGGTTTTACGACCACCGCTTCAGTTGTGTTGCTTTGAATGATTTTGCAATGATGGTGATGAAATCTGCGGACTTTCACTCTCGCGGCGCTCTTCTAGTTTGTTGTTAAGTTTTATTTGATGTATTTGTTGTGGTATTATGAATGTGGTGACGACGCCCCTTTCTTCGATTTACCTGATCCGTATTTATCCCCTTCTGATTGATGTTGGGCTTTTGAACTACGAAATTGTTGCTTGAGTTTGTTTGAGTTTTGACCGGAACTCTCGGAGAATTTGCTAACTGGTTTGTTTTTCCTATTCTTGTGGGATAATGACTATGTTGAATTGCTTGCCGATTCTTCAGGCCTGGTACCATTTGCGGAACTGTTCGGTTGGATTTACCGGCTAGTTTGGCTATTGTTCGTGGAAACCGGTTTGCGGACGGAACTGGTTTTGAACTGTTCTCTTTGTTTTACTGAACTGGTTTTTGTGAACTGCTTTTCTTGAACTTGTTTCTGAACCTGGTTTGGTTTGAACTGAGTTGTTTGAACTTGTTGGATTTGTTAGAATTGATTTTTTCCGGAGGATTGGAGTTAAGGTCCTAACAGGCAAACCATCCTCTTGAGAAAGAATCACTCCTCAAACCGGCTTTACAAATAAGCTCTTTTCGGTATAATCTCTTTTTTGGCCAAACAACTTATTTAAAAAACAATTTTCCTCTTCTCTTTCTCGGTGCCTCAGAATTAATAAGAATAGAAATTTATTTGATTTTGGCTTTTGGCCGAGAATTGGATCGGGAGCCGGAGACGGAGAAATCCGTTACCCTCCCGACACCTGATGATAACACTGTTCTGAGGGTGTTGAAGTCCCACTAACCGATTAAATCTCTTTGTTTGTTTTGTTTTGCAGGTACGAAGAAAGTTGAAGGAAATTCGGAGAAAAGTCGGATACTCGGAAGAAATTTAGGAACTTAGGACCAATTTATTTTAATGCAACATGTAATCTAATATTTTTTGTAATTTTATTTACATTTTTGTAAAGCACACATTATTAATAAAATTTTCAACTTATTATTATTTTTTTTGAGATGCAAATAAAATTAAAATAAAAATAGAAATGGAATAAAAATTAATTTAATAAAAAAGTAAAACAAAAATCATTAAAACAAACTACTTATTTTAAGTGAAAAGAAAATAAAACTAAAGATGAGATGAATTATTTTTAAATGAAGCTGAAGAGGAAATATAATGAAATGAAATTGATTTAAAATAAAATGAAAGCGCAATGCAATATGATTAATTTAAAATGAATAATAAAATGAAATTTCATATTGTTATTAATTCCCAATTCCTCCGATTTATCCGGCTAATCCCGTTTCTGACATAACTTTCGATTAAACCTTCTGGCAATTCAAATGATCAAGCTTATCCAAATAAATCCAAACTGTCTGATTAAACTCAAAGGATCATATCCAGCTACCTCGGCCCTGATTCGTATCAACCAAAACAAACGATCCAAATTCTATGATTACAGCCTAAAATTCACAATTTGACGGCCGACTACGAACCAATTACCACTTTACCCTCCATGGACCAAAATGCGCGCCACATAATATTTACCTGCAAAAATCAACCAACTATAAGAACTTGTTAGTGACTGACTAAATGCAATGAAAAATGAAATGAAATGCGAGATGATTCGACTAAATCTTAGGGAAAAATTTGGGATGTTACACCGATGTTACACTATCAGAGCATAACGCTCTAAGTCAACCGCCATGGCCAACGACCCAAAAACTTCAAAAGCCCTCGACGGCATCAACGGCTAAAACTGGTTGTTGTACCCCAAATTTTGACCCCTTAGATCTTCATCATCATTTTAGGATCATATTCATTTGTTTATCTAACCATAACCTATTTCAAGTTGATCTTTGTCAAGATACAGGTGAATTAGGGTTCCGTACAGTCGAGAATCGAGGTTTCGACGGTTTAATCAGTCAACGTATTGGATTGATCCTGCTTGAAATAATTCTCCAAATCATCAAATATACTCCATTGGATCAAGTATGAATTCAATTTGAGGTTGTCACCCAAGGATCAAGAACAGTGCAGTTCAGGATACCCGATTAGGGTTTTCGATCAGGAAAAGTCAACTGCAGTTTGACTTTTGATTTAAATGGTGTTCCAATGGTGGGATTATGGTCCATGAATTTTATATGACTTAGTGAAGTCCACTCAAGAATTTTCAAGGCATCAGAAGACCCGGAACATCAACAGCCGACTCGGTAGTCATCGATCGATCGTTCGGTTGACCGAAAAGTCCATTCTTCAATCATAAGGAATTTGACCTCAAAGTATGAAAAAAAATGTTCCTAGTAACATATTACACCTATCTATGAAGTTTCATGACCATTGGATCAAGGATTGAGGAGTAATCGAAAAATCGGGAAATTAGGGTTTTGAAAGGGACAAGACCATAACTCCCTAACCACACATCCAATTGAGTTGGTTCAAGGCTCATTGGAAAGGTCGTGACAATTCCTACAAAAGTCCCACAGTGGTCCATGAGCAAAAAATGCATAGATTTGGAGTTATGGCCAAAATCATTGCAAGAGGGAAAAACACTTAGAAATATTCTAAGTTCCTGGCCTTTTTAGGCATGTTTTTAGCCAACTTTGAGTGAATTTTTTACCTAGTTCCACTTGGAATATGAAGATCATGAAAACATGAAAGTTGTAGAGCTTCATGAGGGATTTCCAAAATATACTAGAACTCCTCCATAGCCCTTATGAGATGAGAGTTATGAAGCCAGCAAGTTGAGGTCTCAACACTTGAGTTCACCATTTCACATTTTTCACAAAGTCACTTTTCAACCACTTGAACTATTCTCAGGCCTTTGATCATGTTTCTATCTGATAATTAGAGAGTATGATGAGTAGAAGTGCAAAAAATGGAGAGATTTGGTGAACCTTGCATGTTGTATGCAAGTGGCATTATTTTAATCAAATAAATCAAATCAAGAAAGAGAAACTTTATGGAAGTAACTTGCAGCTGCATCTCCCCTACTCCCTAGCCACACTTCAGTCACTTCCATGTCTTCCTTGCCACTTGATTTGTGCATCATCTTGAGCCAAGAACTTGGACTTACAGATGCAACAAATCTTGAACAAGATTGCATTTATAAAACTCCCTCCAAAATGCCAAAGTACAAATCTGCCCCAAACCATTCCTTGCCTATAAATAGAGGTTTCCTCTATGTTGAAACACACACCAGAGCACTCTAAAACTCAATAGAAAACCATAGCTCTCATCTTGCATTGCTTTTCTTACAAGTGAAGAAAACCATTCCAAAACTACCTCAAAAATCTGCCTCGAGCATTTAGCCTTCCAAAACCATTTTCACCCATTTAAAATCATCACAAACCATCTACATAATCCACAAATGATGTGTGAGAGGTGTTCAAGCTTTTAAACCAGTCAAAAACTTCATTTTCTCAAAAGTCAACTTTCAACCAAGCAAAGTTTGACTTCACACACAAAATCTGATAAATCTTTGCCCAGGCCTGTTTTGATCACTTTAACCCTCCAAACACCTTAGGTTTATGATGTACCAACTGTCCATAATCTAAAATAAACTCATAATCACTTGTTTTAAGTTCTGGCCCAAGGTTCACTTGTTTACTTCAAGTGCAAGAAAAAGCTGTTATTTTCACCAAGGTATTGGTTGGATCTCATTTGGGAGTCTTCAAGGTTTTCCCTACTGTATTAGCTTGCTTAGAGGTCTACAAGAGGTTAGTGATCACTATCCTATTTTTTAACTATCATGAACATGATTAGTATGCATTAGTTGTTACAATGTGTTTTAAATGTAAATGCAGTCCATGTGTGAATCTGCCAAGATTGGTTTTATTTTGCTCATCAATATGTTTGACACTCTTTTATTCATCATACAATGTTGTGTTGCTGTGTGTTAAACCTTGAGATTCCCTTAAATTCTACTCTATGTCATGTGTGAACATATGAAAGTTTGCTTGCAACTGTTATGAAGTTTGATGTTGTTTTGATTCTGTTCAGTTTGTGAATGATGTTGATTTGGTTCTGTTGCAAACAGCATCCTTGGATCTTGATCTTTTTTGCTGGCATTTTGATTTAGAAATACTTATATGTTTGATTCATGTGATGTTTGACTTGGTATTAGTTAAAACTATGTCATGTTTTGGTTCTGCTACCATTCTGTTCTTGCCATTTACAACTCATATGCATTTTTTTCAACTCATAGGTCATTTTCAATACTAGTACATTTTTGGATCATCCTTGTGTTTGAGCTTTGTCTATAACATGTTTTGAATGTGCTTGTAAGTTGTTTAGTTCTGTTGGACTTGGGACGATTCATGTGGCTTTTGAGGCTGGTTGATGGCCAATACCTTATTTTGCTGTCATTGGTTGTAACCATCATGAGATGTATGCATTGTAGTTTGCTGCTTGTCGCTACTGCGAAAACCGGCGCCGGCTGAACAGAAGAGTCCCCACCATGCGTTATTTATCCCAACGGAGGGAAAGGAAACGCTCAGAGTAAACCTCACGCAAAGACGGGAAAGGAATGCTCATCGCAACCAAATCCTGGATTCGGGAGTCGGTTACACAAGGGGAAAGTATTAACACCCCTCACGTCTGTCGTACTCGACGGGATCCACGCTTGTTTTCTGGTACGGATTGTTATTCTATCTACTCTACAGGTCTGGGGTTAAAAGAAAATAAAATGACTCGGCAAAGTATCGCACTTTATGCCTACGTATTCCCGTCTGGAACGAGAAATCAGAGTCAACGTAGTTCGCCTACCTACGGGAAAGGAGGGGAAGGTCGCTCGCTAGGATATCACATCCTATGCCTACGTACTTTCATACAGCATGAAAGATCAGAGCAAATGTAGTTCGGGCTACGGAAGACACAGATTTGTCTGACTGTTTTTTAGATCCTTCTGAAAAGGTTTTCTCCTGATTACGGGTCCAAGCGGACAAAAATGACACTTTGATTGGTTTTCAGTCTTTTACGCAAGAACTATCTTTTATTGATGTTTGAAATCTTATTACTGTGTTTTGAATGATTTTGAGATAGAAGAGAAAGAACTCTAAAACCTAGGGTTTGAAATGGGAATCAAAACTACCCTAATGTTGTCATGCATGGATTAACACCTAATGTCTGTCATATTTCTCTATTGCACAGAGAGAAACAGAGATCCTAGGGGATAAACGGAAAAGAAACAACATATATACAGTAAAGCAGTAAAATGCATGAGATGCAGCAATACAAGCGAGGAAAGGGAGTCCCACTCAACCTCGAACCTGGGAAAACAATAGACAAAGTGAAACAGCTTCACTTCAAACCTATGGGAAGATTAACAAACAATACAACAAAGAAAATAAAACCTCAAAACCAGCTCTGACAGCCCACCAGCTCCTACAGCAGCAGCTCTGAGAAACATCAAACTCTGACAGTTGATTAACAGCAAAACAGTAACATCTTCAAGTGAACCCCAAAATCCACTCTTCAATGATCCCCTACACTCTAAGCAACACCAAGCTTGAGCCAACAATGAACCCCAACAGTTGACAGCTTCAGACAGCAGTAAAACCCTAATTCAACAGTTGAGCAGCTTTGACATGAACATGTATCATCTTTATCAATCTTTAATGCAATGAATTTCATCTTCAATGAACTTCTATCTTCAAGGCAAGCACTCCAGAAGAGAATCACTTAACAGAATAAGTTGAATGCTAAATAACTTATTGACAACCAAAGGAAGCCTACAAGTGTTCAACATTATGAGAGACAGGTTCCCTCAAAGTTCTACTCCCAAGATAAGCCACTTATCCCTCCAAAGGAGGGATGTGAATATCTTAGAAGGACTTTTAGTCATTGGGAGAAATGGAAGCACAAGATGCTTTCCATGTTTGTGGAAGAATTCAGTCTAATCTAAAGCTCTGCCTATTTATCCTATTTCCTATGTCTTCAAAAACCATCCTCCAGGAGAGGAATCTTCATGCATCAAGCTCTATCCCTTGTCTTCAATCATCACTCAAGGTCTTCATTAACTCCAACAAGCAAAGCCCAAGCCCCAAACCCAATTGAAATGACCAAAACCCCACAAACAAAGCAACATCCCAAGTGGGAAGCACACCAATATCAACCAATTTGCAAAACCCAAAAAAAATAGCAAACTAAATTGTAAAATTATAATAAAATTCCTATGTGAACATGCATGTTTGAAAATTCTAACATTCCAGAATCAGGACCTAAATTAATTTCTAGGTCATCTAAACAATTACTAAATGAAATTTGGTCATGGAAAACCATTATTTGGGAAGGCTCTAAACTACACGCCTAAAACAGAATCTAATCAATTTTACAAACTCTAAGAAAATTCCTGGGGAAACCTATGGATGTCCTCTAAATCATATCGAAAGAATCAGCTCAAAAGCATAAAGCATCAAAGAGAACAAAATTAAACAAACAGCAATATGAATTATGCATACCAATGGATATCAGCACAAAAGAAAATTCGTAACTAATTCAAATAAAATCCTAAAAATGCAAACTCAACTCCTACAGTTTCTTAAGACAACCAAGATATAAAAAAAAAATTCATAATTTTTAGATCATTTTTACTATTTTTAACGCAATTAATCCAAACAGCTATTAAAACAGAAAAAAAAGAACGAAAATGAATTAAATTAAATTTCACCTACCGGCTTCGGAGCGTCGAAACGGAGTAGTTGGAGCTCGTTTTTTCTTGCCAAAAAGTGCGGAAAACCTTTGAAGTTTGTTGGAGAAGATTAAATTCTTGATAACTCTTGAAAATGCTTTGATCTCTCACTTTTTCTCTTCCAAATTCCAATGTCAATCCATGGTTTTTGCACAAATGAATCACCAACCCTTGCTTTGAACCTCTTCACAAGTATATATAGAATGTATTTGAAGACCCTAGAAAGTTCTAGATTGATCCAAGGAGAAAGTATTTGAAGACCCTAGAAAGTTCTAGATTGATCCAAGGAGAATGTATTTGAAGACCCTAGAAAGTTCTAGATTGATCCAAGGAGAAAATCAACTTCTCATGTCATGAAAATCTCTTCTTATGCTATGCACATACCATCTCATGTTTTTGGCTTGCAATTCACTTGGTTATGAGTTTAAATTCTCTCCAAATGAGATATTGGAGGTGTATGGATGGAAAGGAGCCTTGCATTTGCTTGGAAGTGTGGTTTTGCAATTGTGCCTTATGGTTCAAGTAACCAATTTACAAAGCAAGTCCTTGAAATAACCCTCAATTCAAAATTGTGGCAATGCCATTGTCTTTAAAATGCATTTTACAATCAAATTGGTATGTCATATGGCTTGTTTGTGACCTCTAACCCAAAATTTGATTTTTTTCCACCAAACTTTATTTGACTTATTCCCTTTTTTTAGGCCATTTTAAGTGCCTTTTTTGAAATAAGCCGATCAATCCACCATGATGACTTATTTGACCTAAAAACATCATTTTAAGCACATTCCATGTTGAACAATTTTTCATTTAAGAAGTGGAACATGGAGATTTTGACCTATGCTCAAAAATGACCTGTAATTCAACTTTCCCAAAATACCCCTGGATTGCCAAGACCATAACTTGAGTTCTACAAATCCTCTTGAGGACTTCTAGTACTCAAATTAAAGCTAAGATCAAGATCTACAACTCTTATGTTTGCCAAGAATCCATTTTAAAACTCCTTGATGGGAAAAATTTGCTTGGAAGTCAAGTGATGTTCACAGATAAATTTCAGTATCCTCTGGGGACCCATAACTTGCAAGAACCATAACTTGAGTTCTATAAATCTCCTCGAAGACTTATAGTACTCAAATTAAATCTATTGAGATGTTATATAAGTTTCATGTTGACCAAGACTTCATTTGAAACTTGCATTTTGACTTATCTGGCTTGGAAGTTAGGCCTAAATTAGGGGATTTTACACTGAAACCCTAATTTAGTAACTCCTCTTCTTCTTGATTCCCTTTTGATTTCTCCTTGGCACGACACCACACATGTATCCACATATTAATTCATGAATCCCATATCCTTCAACCAAGCCTTGATGCTCTTCGATCAATCATTTGACCTAGGGTTGACCAAGGGTTGACCCAGATGAAACCCTAGTTGACTGCATTCAACTGTAGCTCTGGTACTTGTATTAATGATTTGTCTCATCTTTATAATGACCCTCTAGGTCTTCCATGATCTTTGTACACCTTCCATGGCTCACACACTCATTGATGATCTTCAACATATCCCCCAGATTGGGAGAGAAATCCACTGGTTGACCTTCAAACTTCTCAAAGCTTCAACTCATTTCTTGATTACTTGGATGGTCTTGATCTTGAATAAAACCCCTTGATGGGCCTCTTTCTGATGAAAATGGCACTTGATCCCTTGTTAGATGCCTTGTTATGCTATTTTATGCAAATGATTAGACTATGTACATGACTTAGTATGCAAATGACAATGCAATTGAAACATAAACTAAGTGAAATAGGTGGAGCAAATTTTGGGGTGCAACAACTGCCCCTATTCAAACGGCTTGGACCTGAAGGGTTGAAGAGCGAACAACCTTCAAACATTCAAAGGTGGAAGACGGTTGAATACAAAATAAACCCGAAAATTTGCAAACCGCAGAAATAAACTGCACACTCGCTTGGGGAAAAAAATCCAGAGAACTGAATCTTGGTTGTTACAGCAACAACTGATCAATCGTCTGGTAAAACCACAAATCTTAACCGACCACCTCTGTTGGGGCAACTGGGAAAGGTTGGAACCTGAATGTTCAACGAGCACAAAGTTTGAATCTTTCTAAGCAATTAGCCAGAGTCTGAGCACTCAACGTAATAGCATGATCACGTCACGAAATGAATATCTATCGGAGTCGGGATACTCAACGTAATAACTGGGACCAGAATGCTCGACGAACCATCGGAGCCCGCATACTCTACGTAAACAACAACCAGAGCCATACCGCTCAACGTAACAACTATCGGAGCCAGAAAACTCCAACGAAACAATAATGCATCGGAGCCTGGCTACTCAACGAAGCAAGTCCGACGAAAAGAGAATACTACAACTGCTTATCAGTATCACATCACACGGGCTTTACCGGGGTCAGGATACTCGACGAGAGAACGAATTAATACAAACTGGAAATTACCGGAGCCTGGGTACTCACCGGAATAGACACAAATACCAAATAGGGGTCTGGACCCTCGCTTGATTTTACCGGAGTCTGAACATTCAGCACAGCAATCGGAGCCATAACGCTCAACATCATCAATCATTGTAGCCAGAACACTCAACGAACAACAATCATCGGAGCCAGAACACTCAACGAATAACCGAAGCCAGCACGCTCAACGTCATCAATCATCGGAGCCAGAACACTCAACGAACAACAATCATCGGAGCCAGAACACTCAACGAACAACCGGAGCCAGCAAGCTTAACGTCATCAATCATCGGAGCCAGAACACTCAACGAACAACAATCATCGGAGCCAGAACACTCAACAAACAACCGGAGCCAGCACGCTCAACGTCATCAATCATCGGAGCCAGAACACTCAATGAATAACAATCATCGGAGCCAGAACACTCAACGAACAACCGGAGCCAGCACGCTCAACGTCATCAATCATCGGAGCCAGAACACTCAACGAACAACAATCATCGGAGCGAGAACACTCAACGAACAACCGGAGCTAGCACACTCAACGTCATCAATCATCGGAGCCAAAACACTCGACGAACAACAATCATTGGAGCCAAAACACTCAACGAACAACAATCATCGGAGCCAGAGCACTCAACGAAAAACAATCATCGGAGCCAGAACACTCAATGAACAACAATCATCGGAGCCAGAACACTCAACGAACAACAATCATCGGAGCCAGAACACTCAACGAACAACCGTCATCGGAGCCAGAACACTCAACGAACAACAATCATCGGAGCCAGAACACTCAACGAACAACAACTGAATATCACAACTCCATGTTGGGGATAATACCTCTGAACAACTTTGGAAGAGATGAGCCCAACTCCGCTGAGGGCAAGAGAAACTTAACCAAGAATCTCTGTGGGGAATATAAGAAGATGAACTATATCATCCCGTGTCTCACAGTGAGACCTCGAATATCTGGAAACATGTCTGAGCTTTAGAACTCCACACTCCTGTTGAGAAACACACCTGAAAGCAAAAGGTTAACTAACCTGATTTATGTTTCCAAATGCGTATGTTTGACAATGGCGTAATGCTCCATATAGTATGGAAATGCTACACGTTTTGGGTAGATGCAAATATGATTATATGCAAATGAAGATGCAGGTTCAGGCTGTCGGGGAAACTCTGATAAGCTTGCTTCATCAACACGGATGCTGAGGACAAATACTACCTTGCTGGGGAATGAATGGGTACCACCAAGTATTCCAGCAAAATAAATGCCAGGACATACAACCAACTCTGCAGGGGAGAGTTTTAAACCTTCGATTTCCACTGGGAGGAAAGAATAACACCAGCTGGGGAGAGAAAACTCTGTTGGGGAAGAAACGGCTCTCTTGGGGAATATTAACCGACTCCGCTGGGGAGAATAAACAACCCTACTGGAGATAGGGCATCCTTTTGGAGGAAACAATACTATGTGAGCACGATCTACCACTTTGGAGTTATTAGTCTGCTGAGGACAAACATCCTGATCACCGGCCTAACAACCTGTGGGGAGAAAGGAAACCATCTTATACGGTAAAAAAAAAATCCTTCTGAACCAACCCTGACTTGGTTAAACACCGCTGGAATCCTCTCAGCTGGGGATTGCACCTGCACATACTCTCTCTGGGGAGCGTCCACCCTGCAGGGGATACTGATTCGACTTGCTGGAGACATCCTGTAGACTGCTTTCATGAGGATACTCTTCTGGGGGATTATCCCTTCCTTCGGTAAATGCTATTATTATCTCAACTTCGGGGACGAAGTACGACCTACATGGGGATTAGCATCGCATAAAGTCAAGTTTTTCATCAAAAGCCTCTGGTTAGGGCAACATGAATTCCATTCCTTCTTGGAACTTTGCACCAAGGATACTAACATGCCCCAGTCTGAATTCTGGAATACTTCTCCTCGAAAGGAACCCTGGTCAGGACACTATCTTGAAATAGCTTGCCCCTGAATCTGCGACAATTTTGAAACAGACCTTACAGTCTTTGTACCCTGACGGCCAGACATGAACTGCTTCTGCATCTCAAACCTCGAAGAGGTGTTCCAACAAAACGGCTTCCATGCTCTTAGAGTGACCTGCCCCAGTCTTGCAATAATCTTTTGCCCCTGATTGACTGATTCGTGGAGCAGCGCCCATAACTGCGAGAGATTTGCCAAATCTCGACCTGATTGCCCCAGATTGGCTGATTCTTGGATAGCTGACTTTACTGGATTAATCGACATATCTTGCCCCAGCTCATGAAACATCCGGGCCTTCTGCATTCTGTCCTGGTCAGGCCTTCCACTGTAGGAACCTTTCCTGCTGGCATGCGCTTACTCACAAGTAACACAAGTTGTTCTGCATAAAAGATATATTAAATGCAATGCATATGACAGTTTCAAAAATCCAAGTCTGTTCACTGGAAAAATTTTTGTGACATATAATGAATCAAAATGTCAATATTAATGCTGATAAGAGGAACCCTTTTAGGAGTTAGTTTCGATGCGATCTTTTACCGAAGTATGCTCTCGAACTAAACCTGTTTCAATTAGGACTTTTTCAGGTTGTAACGTGGTCAGGTTCACGGTTAACAAGGACGGATATAGGCTCAAAGTTTTATTTTAACCCACCCATTCTCCATGATGTTCTCGAATCCTATGTTCAGCTAATTTAACTTCAGCATTCACCTACTAAAGGTGGAACGATAGGAGTGATGGTTCAGGATACCACACATTTTTCGGAGGGACAGTCACTTACTTTTTCGTCTTTGGGTGCCTAGAGTCATACGACTTTGTCCTTTTCGAGGATTTTTCTTTGATAGTCCTTTTCGTATTTTGTTTTTTTTCGTTCCCTAACTTTTGCCTGGACCGACTCTTTTGAGTATCTTTTGCTTTTGATGTCCAGCGGGATGCCCTAATTTTTTTTTTGCCTAAGTCGCTTGTTCTCAAGATTCGACTTAGCAGGCTTTTTCTTTTGATTTTTTTTCTTTTTGAACAAATCATGTGACACCGGTTGTCTGACTCTTTGTGGAATAATGTGACTGTTTCACTCTTGGGTCGGCGAGCCTTAACCATTCTGGTATTTAGGCACGACCTATATGGATGTAATTTATCCTTGAACGGACACTCCTTTCGCGATTTGAACGCTTGGCCAAACTAACTGACACCTACCCTGCCCCAGGTTAAGATTTAGGTTTTTTTCACTTTTAGAAAGAAACTCCTACAACTAGGCTCAAAGGGGTTAACAAGGGATTATCTTCCTTATATCTCCGGTGTTTATGGATTGAAACAATGCCTGTACATCATCAACAGGTTTTTTATCCAAAAGCATACGATCAGAAGTTTTTTCCGTCATCTGTTTTCGTCATCCTCCCCGGATTCCACTTAACAAGCGTTTGAAATGAAAACACAAAGAGTGACCACGACTGGATTAATTCAAACATGCATATTTATTTCATTTATCAATATCAGTTGAGAAAACAACAAGTTTTACAAACGAAATTTGCAATTAAACAGAAAGGCAACTACAAATGCAAAGACATGAACAAGATAACATGAACAATGCCAGTGTCTCAGAACCGGACTTCTTGCACTTTGACTTATTGGCGAGTCAACCATCCTCAGACCAATGTTAGGGGTAGCCTGCTGCTGTCTTGACCTTCTTTCAACGGCCCTGCCAAACCAAAGAACCCCTTTTTGTCATTCAGACTCTGGCTTGTCTGTGACCCTGCGCCGCATTGGGGACATCATCGGAGAAGTTGATTGCCTTGCTGTCGATCAAGTCTTGCACCTTGTGCTTAAAGGCCTTGCATTGCTCAATCGAATGACCAGGTGCCCCTGAGTGAAACTCACATTGCACATTCTCATCATAACCAGGTGGTGGCGTCCCTGTCAAGGGTGCCAAGGTTCTCTTCTGAACAAGCTGTAATCTCAACAAGGTTTGGAGTAGCTCAGCATAGGAGGAGTTTGGTGTGTCAAAATGTCTGTTTGCTGGCCGGACTGGATACTTCCTATACCCCTGCTGATTCTGCGGCTGCTGTGGAGCCACGGGAATGGTGACATTAGCGACCTGTTGCTGCTGGTTATCCCAGCGTTGATTCCTCCTTCTTCCACGGGAGCTGGACACGGAGCTCGTTTCTCCTTCTCCTTTTCTGCCACCGAAGGCTTTCTTCGTTCCTCCAGCCGAAGTAGACTCACTTGCTTGGAACCTTCCAACTCTGATCCCATTCTCGATCATCTCCCCCATAAGAATTAAATCTGAGAAACTGCCCAGCGCCACAGCAAACAATTTTCCGTAGAATATCCCCGTAAATGTCCCAATGAACATGTCATTCATCTCCCTCTCAGTTAAGGGAGGATGCACTCTTGCTGTCATATCGTGCCACCTTTGCGCGTACTCTTTAAAACTCTCCCTACTTTTCTGAGACAGGCCTTGCAATTGGACTCTGTTCGGTGCCAAGTCACTGTTATATTTGTAATGTGTCACAAACGCATCAGCCAGTTGCTTCCAGGTTTTGATCTGAATGGGTTCCAGCCCCATATACCACTCAAGTGACGGTCCGGATAAGCTGTCTTGAAAGAAATGCATCAGCATTCTTTCATCATCTGAGTACACGGACATTCTTCTGTAATAAGAGCGGACGTGCACCTTTGGACAAGTGTCCCCCTTATACTTATCAAATGTGGGCGCTTTGAACTTCGGCGGTACCTTTAGCCCAGGCACTAAGCCCATTGTAGTCATGTCTAGCCCAGTAGTATTCTGATTAACAACCCCCTTCATCTGTTCTTCTAACATTTTGATTCTCTGCACAGGATCCACAGGCCCTTCAATACCTCTACCCGAAAAGGCATCTTCTTGTTGGTCTTCACCCCAATTGATATTTTCATTTCCGTACCCGTCATAACCAAAATTATGACCGAATCCTGGCTGATTCCTCATAGGACCTCGTCCTCTGTTACCATACCCTTGATTGACCCTGGCGGGTCCAAACCCAGCGTTGATATGCATCAGTCCAGCACCATTTCCGTTACCGAATCCACCATAACCCTGATTAGCATTACCAAAACCATCATATCCGAAACCCTGGGTGTTGAAGCCGAACTTCCCATCTTGATTGCCATGATCAAACCCCTGATCGTTATAGCTGAATCCGTTGTTACCAAAGCCATTACCTCCATTGTTATCACCGCCCAGATTGGCGTCTCCGAATCCAACATTGTTAATGACAGTCACATTACCAATTCCTGTATTACCATTCCCGGCGCCAGCGCCATTGTTCACATTCACAACAGGTATATTCATCACAGGTGGAGCTACAGGCGTAGGAGTACCATCCCCATGAATGGTGTCAACACATACAAAATTGTGGTCTTCGTTTCCATTCCCGGCACTTCTCGCCAGCAATGGCTGCACCAAAGTCTGCAGGTTTTCCTGCCCCTTCACAATTGTCTTCATCGTCTGCATGAACAGCGCCATCTTTTCACGCATCTCCTACATCTCGTTTTGCATCTGGTCCATGACTCTTTTGCAGTTGGTATGAGTAGAGTATCGGTGAGGACGTTGAATTTCAATCCTGGAAAAACCTGACGAGATGCAGGAAATGAGATACAGTTCAATAATTACCTGGTAAATGCAATATGAATGTGTATGCAAATGCAACACGTGTCTGTGCATTAGGGAATACACTCCCCAATTCTAGTGCCAATGTGCCTGTGTGGTGACAGTGATAGCAATAAGAAGCTCGAAACCCAATCATAGAAAAACATCTCATACATTGTAGAAAATCCCATCAAGTCAGGAATACAATATTAATGAGGGTACAATAAGAAGGCATGACCTCAACCAACAATCCTGGTGATGGCCAGCACAATGCAAATAAAGCATACACATCAATACATGAGATAGTCAAGTGCGACCATACGCCTGGTACTCATCTAATAATCTCTTAGTCTTGGGATGATTTGGTTGAGTAAGAAAACCCTCGACAAGTAGATCTCTTCGCTTGAGAACACGTCGTAAATCACCAATAGATTCCTCCCATGCCCCTTCTCTAAAGCAGTCATCTAACTTTCGTTTCTGAGATGCAGACTCCTTCTTGCACTTGATAACTTTGTTCAAGGAACTTTGGACATCATACCTCCGTGTAACCTCTTCTTCCAACCTCTTCTGGATGGCTTTCAACTGACCCTCCAGCTCAGAGATCTGCAGCCTCAGTTTGTCTTCACTTTCCTTATTGCCGGTCTGCGTGGCGTTCTAGGTTTTGTTGAACACAGAGATCTCCCGGTAGGCGATATCAAGTGACTTCTTCTTGGACTCTAACATGTCATGAGAGCTTTTGAAGTCTTTCCCTAGGCGTTCACGCTTCTTTTCCTCTTCTGCCAGTTCAGCACCTAACCTGCTTACCAACTCAGTCTGCTGTTGGAAGGAATACACAGCTTCGTTTTTCTCCCTACGGATTTGAGCCAATTCCTTCTCTAACTCTTCATTGATCTTTATCAAGTCTTCTTTTTCTTTAACTACCTGCTCATAGACCTCAATAGCCACAATAGTCGGTTCCTCAACTGGAATGGGACCAGGACGTGATACTGCTGGAAAAGGCATCTGCACCTGCCTTACCCTCTCTTGAATCCATACCTTGTAAGGCATATAAGCTTGACAATCATTCTTGCCTAGTAATGGCTTTCCCCTTCTGCAAATTTGGTTCCAAGCATGCTGAAGCTTGGCCAATAATTCCCCACTCAGGTCACCAGTGAAATACAGAGATTCCTGTATTTCTTCTTCCTTCGGCGGACTCTTCAAAGCATACCAAAACTGTCGAACCAACAATGAAGGGTTGTAATTGATACATCCCTTCCTTCCAATCAAAGGAACGTTGGGAAACCCGGCGCAACTGAAGATAATCTCTGACCCCAATAAATCTCTATCGAACCAGACAATGTCTTCTGAAGAAAGTCCCATTAGACGCTCGGACCATTCAGCTGTATCTGCAGACTCAACAAAAGGACCCTTCTGATGCGTGTTTTTCGCAAGTGTACGAATCACGTCAAAGTAATATAAAAGATTATCGAATCCACAGAGACCAAGTGTCAATCTATCGTACCTGTTGTTATGGTGTTTATCTAAGGCAACTATTTTTAAGGGTTTTAGTAAGGGTGCAATGGTAAATAAAATTATAATTTTAAATAATAAATAAAAGACAGGCTCGAATGTAATTCACGTAATCAATGATAATCCAGTACTTGTTAATGGAACTACTTATGGGCAATGTTTTCTCTTTTGAAAGGAACTAATTTAACAGGAACTGTCGCTTTCGCGTATTCAGAACCGAGTTGTACTCTCTAATCAACCCCTCCTATTGTCACGGATAAAAAGGTGCGTACTGCGTTAGAGTAGTAAACCTATTTTTAAGAAATATAGTTTCTTAACAAAGTTGAAAAGTATTTTAACCTGGACTTCTTAGCAAAAAGAGGTTCTTATGAACCAGACTCTAAATCTCATAACGCGTCCGAAAATCGTTTTAAAATCTCTTTTCTTTTTAATCTAAAAACTCCTAATGAACTATACAAAGCGCTTTTGGCTGTTTTTGAAATAGTTAAAAACAATTACTTGAATTGAAAGATAAAATAGCCCTTAGGTGTTTCCACGAACAATTATACTGATTACTGGTTTAATTACGATCCTTACATTCTAACCTTTATGGGATTAGTTAGACATGATAAAGTAAATATTCTTTTTATAGTTTTTCATATAAGTAATTTAAGGCGAGTGCGGGAAGTAAACAAAGTAAATGTGCGAGTGCGGGAAATAAAAAAAGTAAATGTGCGAGTGCGGGAAATAAACAAAGTAAATGTGCGAGTGCGGGAAATAAACAAAGTAAATGTGCGAGTGCGGGAAATAAACAAAGTAAAGTGCGAGAAAATAAATAAAAGTAAAGCAAGGCGGAAAAATAAAATACTAACTGGAATTAAAATGGCGGCAGGATTAACTTCCTCCAGAGTGCTCCAAAACTCGAACCACAGACAGATTACAGACTCGATCACTCGATTGCAGAGGCACCCCGATGTGGAATGGCAACTGCTTTATAACTGATATATGCCTAGAGAATTCTAATTCTGGATGAAGAAAAACGAAAATCTAAGGTCCTATTTATAGGAGAAACTGAAAGCATGAAATGACCGGGACGCCCCTTCACTAAAAAGTGGAGGTTATGAAATTTTGCCTTGTGGCGCCCGCCACAAGGTCATGGCGCCCGCCATGGTCCCTACAGGGGATGATGGAGTGGGGATCGTGGGTCTTGGAGGTTGAGGAGTGGTCTTGAGACGTGGCCACGTCATGGCTAACCCCATGGCGCCCGCCACGGTGGGTGCCGCAAGTGCAAAATGCTGAATTTCTAGGTTTTCGTCCGTTTTCACTCCTTTTTCGCTCCTTTTCCCGATTCAAGCTCCGATTATTATAAAAACCTGAAAACATAAGAAAACAAAGCAATAACAAAGCAAAACAACAATAAAAGCTAAGAATGCATGCGAAATCGGAGTCAGAAATACGGTGAATTTTAGTGTGATCAAATTCTCCCACACTTAAACCTTTGCTTGTCCTCAAGCAAACATTTAAAGCTTAAGAAAATATGGTGTCAACACTTGTCTTTGGGCTAAAGGGATTCTAAGTTCAAGTCAGGATGCAGTGACAGATACTAACTAAGTGAACCAAGGGTACCATAGTAACACAAACACAAACTTCAATCCTATATTAACCACTCCATGTCATCCTACGATACCTAGACCTATCTTCTCATCTTTTTGTGTCCTTTTCATTCAGGCGCAATCACATTAAGCCCGTTATTCGTACATGCTTCATAGTAGAGTGACCGGTTAGTGATTCTGATCCATAACATAAGGTTTCTGGCACATAAGCATGTGTAAACCTGTTTTTATTTCGCCTAAATGTAGCTGCGGGGGATCGGATCGTAATCCGCCCTACCAAGTTCAGTGCCAGATACCTCTGAACCAACTAACAATAGGTGACTTGCAAATTTTTTTTTCTTTTTGTGGCAAAAATTTTTTTCTTCTCTTTTTTCGGTTTAAATGACTTTGTGAGGGTCACCTATACCAGAGTTTGCTTTTTTTTTTTTTTTTTTTTTTTTTTTTTTTTTTTTTAGAACTGGATCATTCACTTATATTCATCGGCCCCCTACGTAGAGTATGCTTAGGCCGAAGCTGACTGCTAAAATAAACTACTTAGGACAATTTTTTGAATGATAGTAAAGGCCATGGTGGTGGGGTTTAGGAGTGATTCCTATATTCAAGAGGTCTATGGTGCTAAAATGGTTCTGATGTTTCAAAAAGTTGACCTAAGTCACCACATCCTAATCTAAACCTGTCTCAAAGCCCAAAAAACATGTGAAACAACATTGTTTTCTTTTTTTTTTTTTTAAATTTTCTGGTAAGGCTAAGGAAATGGGAAAAAATGAAGATGAACTAAAAAGACACTATACTGGTGACTCGTCAGACTCATGCATTATCTAAGAAAAATAAATTACTGAAAAGGGAAATAACTGAAAGGAAATTAACTAAAAAGGGAAATAATGGAAAGCAATAAAATCCCCTCCCACACTTAAATCGAACATTGTCCCCAATGTTTCGAAATAAGATAAGGGGGGTAACCTGGAAAAGACTACTGAGGAGGGGCACTGGTGCCTTCGCCGTCCTGATGTGATGGTCTGGAACGACGGGATCTACTACGATGCTGGTCCCTCCGGTCGAGTCGTGCTGATAAAGCAGCCTGAGCACTCCGGACCTCTCGAAGGTTACCCAAGATGGAACCCTGAGTAGCCTCTACAAGCTGGTAGTGTCGGCTGTTGAACTCTCTCTGACGGTTCTGCTCTAATGAAATATCGTTCAAGGTACGGCAAACGTTGCTATAAGCACGATCCGAAACCAATCGCGATTGTTGCATGAAGCTCATATTGTCCGTCAGCTGCTGTGAAATAGTAGAGAGAAGGCCATCACGCCTTTCTTCTCTAGCTGTCATATCACGCCACATCTCCTCGGTGACAAAGAATCCAGGAGCAGTACCTGCAACAGGGTTAGAGGAAGATGGTGCAGTGTGTGACTGTGAAGGACGATGGGGGGACATGTGAGGGATGGGAGACTGCTCTCTCCGATCATACTCATCATCAGTGTCATGTGCCTCCCCATCGGGAATATTAGGAGGAAGTGGACCCAAAACACGTGGAGCATTAAGATCATAGGTCCAGTTCCTTTCATCACGTACATCAGTACGTCTACTGCATGGTAAAGCAACAGATGGGATAGCTACCCCATGAACCATCAACTCATAACCACCTTCTCTCCTTGTTCGGCACAATTTCATGTCTTTCAGAAATTTTAAATTAATTGTGCGAGGAGGTAGTGGTTCAAGTGTAGCTATCTCATCATTCAGGCCAAGAGCCCGAGCAATAGACGTAACAAGCCCTCCAAAAACAATCGGTCCTGTTTTATTAGTAAATAAAGTCATGTGGGCAAGCATAAACGGGACCGGATTGATGTGGGTTCTAGTGAGGCATCCTTGCAAAAATAGGAGTTCACGAGCATTAACCTTGTTTGGACTTTCCCGGCCAAAAATAGTACATGCCAAAAGAAGTCTAAAAACTCTTATGGCCGGGTTGTGAATGGTCGACGCAAGTATCCCTTCAAAAGAATTAATTGAAGTACTTGAAAGCCTTAGCCAGAAGGTAAATACCTCGGCCGACCATTCAGCATCCAAAGGTGCCTCACAAATCGAACCTTCCCTATGAGGGATTCCTAACAAATCTGCTAGCTCATTGGTACTGAATTCATATTCAATTCCAAACAGTCTAAAAATAACAGTACCGACAGTGCTAGCAGTGTTAGGACTGACAGTGTATATCAAAGAACTCAAAAACTCAGTTGTCAGCCTCTCATAGGTAGGTTCCTGATTAATGAAAATATTATGCAAGCCTAGAAATTCTAATAAATTAAAAACACTATGATAAATACCCAAAGCATACAGACAGTTATCGTCGACGTACCTAGTCGAGAGGATTTCTCGACTTTGAAGCCTCTGAATAATTTTCCGTTGCCTTTCGCCCGGTCTTCCATCACGAAGAATAAATCCGTTGAACTCCATTGTTGAAAAGCTCCTTAGGTAGTGAAAATAGTAGAAAAGTGGTTTATGAGGGGAATGATAAAGTTTTGATTTTTTTGGTTTTTGATGGATGAAAATGGAAATGGATGTTGGATATGTTTTATGGATGGAGGGTATTTTGGAAATGGGGGAGCTTTAATGGGGTTCAAGGAGGATTTGGAAGGTTGGAAAAATGGGTTTTTGGTGAAGAAAGGGATGAAAATGGTGGAAATGGGGATTGAATCCCGTATTTGTTGATGGTACGGTGTGGCGCCCGCCACAGGGCCTATGGCGCCCGCCACAAGGCCAATTCCTGGGCCTTGTGGTTTTGGATCCTCCTTTGGGCCTTCCTTGCACCTTTGTCTTCCGGGGGGTCTGAATAGCGTTTTCTTCTTCTTTTCAAGGCATTGGCTTGCATATTTTTGTCTTATATATTTTTTTTCTTTGCACGACAAAAATAAAATAATTAAAAATCAAAAAAGAAAAATAAAAATAAAAATTAGTGCATAATATGTATATATATAAGGAATTCAAAGTGCATGAAAATATAAAAGCTGCAATAAAGTAAAATATGTCTGGAAATGCGATAAATAAAAGGAAGTTAAATACTAGGGTAGTGCTGTCAGGGTGGAATGAGTCATGTGGTAGGTTTCTTATCCTGGCTTGATCCACGAATCTCAGCTATCTCCCTCCGAAGCTCGTCGATCGCCTGATGTAGAGCATCGGTCTCTGAGGCATGAGTGAGATCAGAAACCTGCATCTGTAACTCTAAGTCTGCCACTTCCTGCTTGAGCAGGGCAGTCTCCTTGCGGAGCTCATAAATCTGTGTTTGTAGGTCAGGTGGCTGCAGAGACATATTGTTAGACATAACCGTGATTCGGGGAGTAAGAGGTGTAGGAGTGTACTCAGCGGCGGGAGGCGATTTCGGCTCTTCGACAGTCTCTCCATAACCCTCTAGAGCATAACTCCAATTGGCAGGATCATGGACACTGGTCATCAGCGGATCTGGTAATGTAAAGTAGTGTATCGCTTCACCGTCGATCAGCAATCTAAACATGTTGGGCTCAAAAGAAGCCCTCCTCATCAGTCCTCTATCAAGACAAAAATCAATATCCAGGGTGGTGTAGCAGCAGAAGGTCCTGAGGTGCAATAGCTTGCGAGACAAACCCAATGCAGTAGCAATCTATGTAACAATCCCACCGACATGGATGATTCCTACTGATGATCTGGCAACACTAGCAAGGCCCTTCAGTAGAAAGTTGCCACAAGCAACAGGGCGAGACTGAGTCGCACAAAATAGTAGGAAAATCTCCTCTTCACTTAGCAGTGTCTCTGTATCTGGAAAACCTAGGAAAGAATGTGCTAGAATCATCTGGAAGTACCTCAATGCAGGGTTGTGGATTACCTGAGAAAACTGGGTAGAAGGATCTTGGCTCCCTCCGCCTGATATTTTAGTCCAAAACTTTTCCACTTCTCTGAAAACAGCGAGTCCATCGGGTCCAGCCCAAGGGTCATGATGAAACGAGCTGAGGAACTCAAGAGTCAAGTTCCTATAAGTGTTGTTCCTGTCGTCAAACTGGTCCCACTGGAGTTGATGGCATAAAAATCTGACGCTTGGCTCTATCCCCAAGGCATCCATGCAGTCATGGTCAGGGTACCTGGTAGGAGCCATAGGGCGTCTCATGTGAACATAGTAACGCTCTCTCTGTGCATCATCTCTAAAGGCCACGTGCATGTCATCAGGGTTCTGCATTCTGTACAAGGTTAGCAAACAAGTCCTGAAAGCACATAAAACATTCAATCGTGAGTCCTGACATAATAATAAAAAATAAAAAAAAAAAGTAAAAATAAAAAATAAGAAAAACCATGGGTTGCCTCCCATGCAGCGCTTGTTTAACGTCATTAGCTCGACGACCGATATTTAAACATCATTGGAAGGATATGGTGGATCACTCAGAGTATGACAGGTGTATGTTGTTGGAATGTCACCTCCTTCGTAGGGCTTCAACCTCTGTCCATCGACTATGAACGGTTTACATGTTTGGTTCTTGATTTCAATAGCACCGGATCTCAGGATCTTAGATACTTCGAAAGGGCCAGTCCATCTCGAACGGAGTTTACCTGGAAATAGTCGTAACCTAGAATCGAACAGGAGAACAGGATCGCCTATTTTGAAGTCTCTTCTTATGATTCTTTTGTCATGCCAAGCTTTTGTTCTTTCTTTGTATATGATGGCATTTTCGTAGGCAGATTGTCTGAGCTCTTCTAATTTGTGGATATCAAGGATACGTTTCTCACCAGCTGTCAAGTAATCCAAATTCAAAGTTTTGATGGCCCAATAGGCCTTATGCTCCAACTCAAATGGTAAGTGACATGATTTTCCATAGACCAGTTGATAAGGGGTTGTTCCTATAGGAGTTTTGAAAGCGGTTCTATAGGCCCATAATGCTTCTTGAAGTTTCTGCGACCAATCTTTTCTAGATATAGAGACAGTCTTCTCGAGGATTTGTTTTATCTCCCTATTAGATACTTCCACTTGTCCATTGGTCTGTGGGTGGTATGGTGTTGCTACTCTATGCTTAACTCCATACTTGCTTAAAAGTTTATCAAATATTCTCGATATGAAGTGTGATCCTCCATCACTTATGACTAAACGGGGTGTTCCAAACCTGGGAAATATATAATTCTTGAATAATTTGATGACTACTCTGGTGTCGTTTGTGGGTGCGGCGATAGCTTCAATCCATTTAGACACGTAGTCAACAGCTACTAATATGTACTGATTTCCAAAAGACGGTGGGAACGGTCCCATAAAGTCCATACCCCATACGTCGAAGAGTTCTACTTCTTGGATATTTCTTAACGGCATTTCATTACGTCTTGAAATATTTCCTGTGCGTTGGCATCTGTCACACTTGACAATGAAAGCATGGACATCACGCCACATAGTAGGCCAGAATAGGCCAGCTTGAAGAATCTTGGCGTAGGTCTTAGATGTGCTTGCATGTCCACCATAGGGTGCAGAGTGACAATGCTCAATTATATTATTTACCTCTTCTTCTGGAACACAACGGCGGAAAATGCCATCTTTACCTCTCTTGAAAAGAAATGGATCGTCCCAATAGAAGTTTCTCACATCACTATAGAACTTCTTCTTCTGGTGGTAGTTTAGATCAGGGGGTATGATGTCAGCGGCTAGGTAATTAACAAAATCTGCATACCAAGGTACATTGCTTATAGCTAAGGATTTATGAAATTGCTCATGAGGGTCTGGGTTATCATCTTCAATGGTTTCTAGTTGGGCTATCAGTCTATCGTAGGCAAAATCGTCATTTATGGGTACTGGATCAGGTTTCAGGTATTCTAGCCTAGATAGGTGATCAGCTACCACATTATCAGTGCCTTTCTTGTCACGGATATCCAAATCAAACTCTTGTAATAATAGAATCCATCGAAGTAACCTAGGCTTGGCATCCTTTTTTCTTAGTAAGTAACGAATGGCAGCATGGTCGGTGTAAACTATAATCTTGGCTCCTACTAGATAAGATCTAAATTTGTCTATTGCAAAAACTACAGCTAGGAGCTCTTTTTCGGTTGTTGCGTAGTTGAGCTGTGCAGCGTCTAGGGTTCTACTGGCATAATAAATCACATGTAACTTCTTATCTTTTCTCTGACCTAGAACGGCTCCAACAGCATAATCACTGGCGTCACACATTATCTCAAACGGTTCCGACCAATCAGGGGGTTTCATTATAGGTGCTGAAATCAGAGCTTGCTTCAGAAGATTAAATGCTTCAGTACATTTTTCGTCGAAGATGAACTCAGCATCTTTCATTAAAAGACCAGTTAAGGGCTTTGTTATTTTGGAGAAATCCTTGATAAAACGTCGGTAAAATCCGGCATGTCCAAGAAAACTTCTTATCTCCCTGATAGTCTTCGGCGGTTTTAGATTCTCTATGACTTCTATTTTTGCTTTATCTACCTCTATACCTTTTTCGGAAACTATATGTCCTAAAACAATCCCTTCGGTGACCATGAAATGACATTTTTCCCAATTTAGCACAAGGTTTACCTCCACACATCTCTCCAGGATTTTCTCAAGGTTGACAAGACAATTTTTGAAATCTGACCCACAAACTGAGAAATCGTCCATAAATACTTCCATAATTCCATCTAAATAATCAGCAAAGATAGACATCATGCAGCGTTGGAAAGTTGCAGGAGCATTACAAAGTCCAAAAGGCATTCTTCTATAGGCAAAGGTTCCAACTGGGCATGTAAAGGTAGTTTTTTCTTGATCTTCGGGGTGAATAGGTATTTGGAAGAATCCTGAATATCCATCTAAATAACAAAAGTAAGAGTGTCTGGCTAGGCGCTCCAACATTTGGTCTATGAATGGTAATGGGAAATGGTCCTTCCTAGTTGCTTTATTTAATTTTCTATAATCTATGCACATACGCCAACCTCCATCAGTTCTTTTTGCTACAGGTTCGCCCTTCTCGTTTTGCACGACTGTGATGCCTCCCTTTTTAGGTACTACATGCACCGGACTCACCCATTTACTGTCCGAGATCTGATATATTATACCTGCCTCTAGTAACTTAAGAACTTCAGTCTTAACTACAGTACTCATTATAGGATTTATTCTACGTTGGTGTTCTCTAGAAGGTTTTGAATCTTCTTCAAGCAAAATCCGATGCATGCATACGGATGGGCTTATTCCTTTTAGATCAGAGATCTTATATCCTAAGGCTGAGGGGTACCTACGTAAAACTTCTAATAATTGATCGGTTTCTTCTTGGTTTAAGGTAGCACTGACTATAACTGGACGGTTCATATCTTCATCAAGAAATTCATATCTCAGGTTTTTAGGCAGTTCCTTAAGTTTTACGGTCGGTTTTATAGGGCAAGGCATAGGATCTGGGGTAAGAGATAAACATTCGTGAAGGTTATCATCAATGTAGGGTGTTTTATAATTGTCATCTTCCAAAATAAGGGTTGATGGCAATTTTATAGATTCAGTTTCTTCTTCTTGTTCTAATTCCCTAATACATTCTTCGATGATATCTAAGGCATAACAAGAATCTCCTATCACAGGTGCCATAAGAAATTTTGACAATATAAATTCTATCTTCTGGCCACCTACCTCAAAAGTTAGTTTTCCCTTTTTAACATCTATTACGGCTCCAGCAGTCGATAAGAACGGTCTACCTAGGAGGATTGGTATGTCGTCATCTTCTTTAATGTCCATGACAACAAAATCAGTAGGTATAAACAGCTGACCTATCCTAACAGGGACGTCTTCAAGTATGCCTATAGGGTATTTAACGGATCTATCGGCTAATTGAAGTGACATCTTAGTAGGTTGTAATTCTCCTAAGTTTAATCTCTCACAAACTGCTAAAGGCATTAAGCTCACACTAGCTCCTAAGTCTAGAAAAGCTTTTTCGATGACATGATTCCCCAAAACACAAGGAATGGAAAAATTTCCGGGATCTTTATCTTTCTTTGCTAACCTATTTTCGGAAATAGAATTACATTCCACGGGTTTCGGATCTTCGAGTCTACGTTTATTTGTAAGTATGTCTTTGAGAAACTTAGCATAAGAAGGTATTTGGGTGATGGCTTCTGTAAAGGGGATTTCTACGTGAAGTTTTTCTATAACCTTAACGAATTTTTGATATTGATTATCGATTTGGGTTTTCTTTAATCTTTGAGGGTAAGGTATTGGTGGTTTGTATGGCGGTGGCGGTACATAGGTTTTATTTTTAGGTTCTTCTCCTTTTTCTTGACTTTCCGGGGTTTCAGGCTTCTCTGGTTCCTTTTCCTCATTCCTCTCAGAAGTTTCGGGCTCACTTAATCTAGGGTTTAAAGGTTCCTTATAAGCGGTTCCACCTCGTAGAGTAATGGCATTAGCTTGCCCTTTCGGGTTTTGTTGAGGTTGTCCAGGGAACTGTCCTCCAGGTGTAGTCTGTGGGGCTTGGTTTAACGCTACCTGAGAGATCTGGGTTTCAAGCATCTTATTATGAGTAATAATTTGATCAACCTTGGTTCCTAACTTGGTAATTAGTTCGTTAACATGGACGTTATGGTTCATGAACTCTTTGTTTTGTTGTTTTTGAGCAACGATAAAATCTTTTACAACTTCCTCAAAGCTCGGGCTAGGTGGTACAGGTTGCATAGGTTGATTTGTTCTAGGGGCTTGGTAACCTTGTTGTCTCGGAGGTGCGGTATTTTGGATAGGGTTATTATTTTTGTAGGAGAAGTTTGGGTGATTCCTCCATCCAGGGTTATATGTGTTTGAAAATGGGTTCCCTTGGGTATAGTTCACTTGCTCAGTGTTGGTTTCATTCAACAGATTGCATTCGGCGGATTGGTGTCCTTGCGTTCCACATATCTCACAATTCGGCGAAACTGCGGCTACAGTATTCGGAGTTGTGCACATATGTTCGACTCTAAGGGCCAACGCGTCCATTTTAGCCTGCATCATGTCTATAGAGCTTAGCTCATGTATTCCTCCTTGGGCTTCCTTCTTTTCCACTGTCGCTCGTTCTACTCCCCATGATTGATGGTTTTGGGCCATATCCTCGATAAGGGCACTAGCTTCAGGGTAAGGTTTGTTCATCAGTGCGCCACCAGCGGCAGCGTCGATGGTCATTTTAGTGTTATAAAGAAGTCCATTATAGAAGGTTTGGATGATTAGCCAATTCTCTAAGCCATGGTGTGGGCATGCTCTTAATAGTTCTTTATATCTCTCCCAGGCTTCGAACAACGACTCTCCTTGGTGTTGGGTAAATCTAGTTATTAGGTTTCAAAGAAGAGCGGTCTTACTTGGGGGAAAATATCTAGCAAGGAAAACTTTTCTAAGGTCATCCCAAGTTGTTATTGAATTGGGTGGAAGGGAATCTAACCATGATAGAGCTTTAACTCTGAGGGAAAAGGGAAATAATCTTAAGCGTATTGCCTCAGGAGAAGCTCCATTGGTTTTAAAGGTGTCTGCTAATTGAAGAAAGTTTTTTAAATGTTGGTTCGGGTTATCAGTAGCGAGACCTGTGAATTGTCTCTGTTGCACTAATTGCAGCAGGGATGGTTTAAGTTCAAAATTATTGGCTGGGATAGCGGGGTTTACTATACTGGAACTGGGTTCCTCGTTTGATGGTTGGGCGAAGTCCTTAAGAGGTCTTCGGTTTTGATCTTCGGCCATAGCTCTCCTATTCCTATGGAAAAACAAACGTGCGTGAGCGTAACGTTCAGGTTCAGCTAGAGGGTCTACTAAACTTCCGGCACTGCGAGTCTTTCGCATTGACCGGTGGGTAACAACCTTAGTCTAAACGGTATAACTACAGGGTAATGAAATTTGACGATAATGGTCCCCGGCAACGGCGCCAAAAACTTGATGCGTGTTTTTCGCAAGTGTACGAATCACGTCAAAGTAATATAAAAGATTATCGAATCCACAGAGACCAAGTGTCAATCTATCGTACCTGTTGTTATGGTGTTTATCTAAGGCAACTATTTTTAAGGGTTTTAGTAAGGGTGCAATGGTAAATAAAATTATAATTTTAAATAATAAATAAAAGACAGGCTCGAATGTAATTCACGTAATCAATGATAATCCAGTACTTGTTAATGGAACTACTTATGGGCAATGTTTTCTCTTTTGAAAGGAACTAATTTAACAGGAACTGTCGCTTTCGCGTATTCAGAACCGAGTTGTACTCTCTAATCAACCCCTCCTATTGTCACGGATAAAAAGGTGCGTACTGCGTTAGAGTAGTAAACCTATTTTTAAGAAATATAGTTTCTTAACAAAGTTGAAAAGTATTTTAACCTGGACTTCTTAGCAAAAAGAGGTTCTTATGAACCAGACTCTAAATCTCATAACGCGTCCGAAAATCGTTTTAAAATCTCTTTTCTTTTTAATCTAAAAACTCCTAATGAACTATACAAAGCGCTTTTGGCTGTTTTTGAAATAGTTAAAAACAATTACTTGAATTGAAAGATAAAATAGCCCTTAGGTGTTTCCACGAACAATTATACTGATTACTGGTTTAATTACGATCCTTACATTCTAACCTTTATGGGATTAGTTAGACATGATAAAGTAAATATTCTTTTTATAGTTTTTCATATAAGTAATTTAAGGCGAGTGCGGGAAGTAAACAAAGTAAATGTGCGAGTGCGGGAAATAAACAAAGTAAATGTGCGAGTGCGGGAAATAAACAAAGTAAATGTGCGAGTGCGGGAAATAAACAAAGTAAATGTGCGAGTGCGGGAAATAAACAAAGTAAAGTGCGAGAAAATAAATAAAAGTAAAGCAAGGCGGAAAAATAAAATACTAACTGGAATTAAAATGGCGGCAGGATTAACTTCCTCCAGAGTGCTCCAAAACTCGAACCACAGACAGATTACAGACTCGATCACTCGATTGCAGAGGCACCCCGATGTGGAATGGCAACTGCTTTATAACTGATATATGCCTAGAGAATTCTAATTCTGGATGAAGAAAAACGAAAATCTAAGGTCCTATTTATAGGAGAAACTGAAAGCATGAAATGACCGGGACGCCCCTCCACTAAAAAGTGGAGGTTATGAAATTTTGCCTTGTGGCGCCCGCCACAAGGTCATGGCGCCCGCCACAAGGTCATGGCGCCCGCCATGGTCCCTACAGGGGATGATGGAGTGGGGATCATGGGTCTTGGAGGTTGAGGAGTGGTCTTGAGACGTGGCCACGTCATGGCTAACCCCATGGCGCCCGCCACGGTGGGTGCCGCAAGTGCAAAATGCTGAATTTCTAGGTTTTTGTCCGTTTTCACTCCTTTTTCGCTCCTTTTCCCGATTCAAGCTCCGATTATTATAAAAACCTGAAAACATAAGAAAACAAAGCAATAACAAAGCAAAACAACAATAAAAGCTAAGAATGCATGCGAAATCGGAGTCAGAAATACGGTGAATTTTAGTGTGATCACCTTCTTGGGCAGATGGCTCTCAAACCACATATTCAACAAAGGTACACAACAATGGACATTTTCCCCCTCCTATTTTCATTCTTATAATGCAAGGAATGATAGAAATCTCCAATCAAGGTAGGCACCGGGTTGCCTGCAGCAAACAAGTAGAATGCATCCAAATTAACGAACTCAGGCAGATTAGGGAACAGTATAATCCCATAGATGCACAAGGCAAGAACAGCGTTAAACACGATCCAGCATCCACTTTTGGCATATTCTTGAGCTTTGCTGATAACACGAAATCATATAGATATTTTCATGCATATTTCAACTAAAGTCTAACCGTTTTCGATCCGATTTCGGGTTATTTCCATGTATTTGTCTGATGTTTTTGCAGGTATTCAACGATCACGTCTAAACAAGGCAACATGAAGAAAAGAAGCAATCCCAGATGAAATATGGACGAAAAAGGAGTGAAAACACAATGAAAAGCGCAGCAGACAGTTTTTGCTTATGTGACGACCGTCACAGATGCATGACGACCGTCACACGGGTGACGACCGTCACACCTTGTGACGACCGTCATGCAGGCAAAAACGCCCCACTCAGATTACACGTCAAAAGAGCAGTTCCAATTCCCATTAAATGGTCCACTACTCCCTAAATTATCTGCCTCAAGGTCCACCATCCTCAGAGGTAACCGTTGGAATTCCACCTCTATAAAAAGGGAAGCAGGGGACTTCAACCAGGGAGCTGCATTCATACCACGAAGTGCTGCCAAATTTAATTTCCAGCAAATTTACTTTCAGTTATTATTTGTATCCATTTCTCCAGTTTTATTTGTATCCCTTTCCTTTATTTCCCTTTCCATTTTACTCATTCCCATTTCCGCTCTTCTGTAACTGTTATTGCACTGTACGATCGAATTGGAACTAAAGACAGAATCCTGCCAACATCTGTGGAGGATCTGCCCAAAGGCCAGTTGGCATTATTTATAGGTTTTCATTTTGATCGACCTCTATTTTAAGATACGAACCAACAAGCGAAAGCTGCGGTAAGGTCAGATAGTAAACACTAGGCATTTGTTTTAATAACAGCGAAAGCACTTTAAAACGAATTAGAACTTAGAGATTTCCAAAAAGTAATTTTAACCCCGAACGGAACACGAAAGTGTACGTTAGGCCCTTAGGATTATGATTAGCGTCAATAACCATTGTGAGACGAGAGTCTTCAAATCTCCATTTTCTGCTTAAATAAACTGTGAAAACTATTTCATACACCAGTCACTTATCAAGTCCCTGAAGAACATAATTACTACGTATCGATTTAATTAATTAAAAATCCAAACAGTAATCTTATTTCCCCTTTTAGTGACAACCTTATTCCCTTAAAACATATTCTACCTAGATAAACATAGTAACTCCCGAGAACACTAGTTTGATTACGAGTCCCTGTGGGATCGATATCTTTTATTACTACGCGATAAACTGTGCACTTGCAGTTAGTTATATTAGACATAGAAAGTCGCGATCAAGTTTTTGGCGCCGTTGCCGGGGACCCGTTTAGTCAATAGTGTAACCTTCTGTTACGCCGTATAGACTAGGTAAACAATTTTCATTTTTCCTTTACTAGTGCTGTCAATTGTATGCCAAGTGATCGCCCACAAAGCGACATCTTGAAACCTTCAGTCGCAGAACTAGAGCGCTTCTTACATCTAAGAAGCCGAATCATTGAGTACCAACTCAAACATAACATTCCTGATCCTCTCACTCCCATTTCCAAATCCGAAGAAGAACCAACGATGGCTGAAGGACCTCCGAACAAACCGCTGAAGGCATACGCTACACCATCTCAGATGGAGCCTAGAAGTAGCATTGCTACCCCAGCTATTACCCGACATGATTTTGAGCTGAAACCATCATTGCTGTCGGCTGTACAACAAAACCAGTTCTCAGGAAACGCAACTGAGGATCCGAACGAACATCTAACAAAGTTTGTACAATACGCAGACACAGTGAAAGCCAATGGAGTAACTCCAGACGCGATAAGACTTCGTCTTTTCCCATTCTCTCTTAGAGACAGAGCGTGGACATGGTTACAATCGTTACCATCCAACTCCGTTACAACGTGGGAGCAATTGAAGAACGTCTTCTTAGCGAGATATTTTCCACCAAGCAAAACTGCTATGCTTAGAGCTCAAATCAACGGATTTCGACAGAAAGATACTGAATCTCTCTACGAAGCATGGGAACGATTCAAAGATATGATGAGAACATGTCCTCACCACGGTCTAGAAGACAGGGTGACAATCCATACTTTCTATAATGGGCTTCTATACAATACTAGATTAACCATAGACGCTGCCGCGGGCGGTGCACTTATGGATAAGCCATACGATGAAGCCTATCAATTGATAGAAAACATGTCACAAAACCATTGCCAATGGGGAGGTGAACGCACTCCAAATGAGAAAATCACAGCAAAAGGTGGGATGTACGAAATCAGCAGCCTTGAAAAGTTCAATGCTAAAGTAGATGCTCTAGCACAAAAGATTGATAATCTGACCGTTAGCCCCACTGCAACTGTCGCTGCAGTAACTCCAAATTGCGAGTTATGCGGAAGCACCACTCATAATGCACCCGAATGCCCATTGCTAGCCGGAATCCCGCCAGACCAGGTAAATTATGCTCAAGGAAATCCCTACGCAAATACATACAACCCAGGTTGGCGAAATCATCCAAACTTTTCTTACAAAAGCGAAAATGCATTGCAAATGCCTACTGCTCCGCAAGGATATCAAAACCAGCTGCTCAGAATGCACCTAGGAAATCAAACCTCGAAATGATGATGGAAAAGTTCATAGCTACTCAAGCTCAAACGAACAAAGAGTTCCTGAATCAAAACATACACACTAGCGAGCAAATTAAACAGTTGACAGGAAAAGTAGACGCTTTAGCCACCCACAACAAAATGTTAGAAACTCAGATATCACAAGTGGCTCAACAGCAAGCATCTGCTACCGCACCTGCTGGCACATTTCCTGGACAACCCAAACAGAATCCCAAAGGCCAAGCAAATGCTGTGATACTAAGAAGTGGAAAAGAATTGGACGAACCGATCGATCCGAGGACCGAAAACTCAGCCATGCAACAGAAACCAACTGAACAAGCAGAAAAGGAATCTGAGTTAGAGAAGAAGGAGGACAACGAGAAGGAGGATACCGCAAGTGAAAAAACTCAAGCACCTCCAGCGCCATATAAACCACCTATTCCTTATCTGCAAAGACTAATAAACTCTAAAACGTCAGGACAGTTTAAGAAATTTGTAGAGCTCCTTAAACAGCTGAATATTACTATTTCTTTTACAGAAGCGATAACTCAAATGCCGTCATACGCCAAATTTCTCAAAGAGATCCTGTCGAATAAGAGAAAAATCGAGGATAATGAAACAGTTACACTTACTGCAGAGTGTAGCGCTAATATTCAGAACCGCATGCCTCCTAAATTAAAAGACCCAGGTAGTTTCTCCATACCCTGCGTCATAGGAAAGTTCGTAATAGACAAAGCTCTATGCGATTTAGGAGCCAGTATCAGTGTTATGCCCTTATCTATATGCAAAAAGCTGAATATGGGAGACCTCAGGCCGACCAAAATGTCCGTACAATTAGCTGACAGATCAGTAAAATACCCAGTCGGAATACTGGAAAACGTTCCAGTACGCATAGGACAATTCTACATTCCAACCGACTTCATAATCATGGACATCAAGGAAGATACTGTAACCCCAATTATCCTAGGAAGACCATTCCTAGCTACAGCCGGAGCGATTATAGACGTAAAGAAAGGAAGGCTAACATTCGAAGTAGGAGAAGAAAAGATAGAGTTCATTCTCACCAAGTTCCTACAAGCACCAGCAATAGACGATACCTGCTATCTAGTAGACGAAATTGACAAATGCATAAGAGAACTTGAAAATGAGGAGACCACGTATTCAGAAATAATAAAGATTCAAATACCCGACATTTTTGAAGACGACAATTGGCGTAAACCGTATAAAGACGATAGCCTAAGCGAAAGCTTAGCACTGACACCAAACCATATGCCAGGTCCGAAGAACCCATCTTTAGAACTTAAAACACTACCCAAAAACCTCAGATATGAATTTCTAGACGATGAACTAAAAAGACCAGTGATAGTCAATGCCGACTTAGGACAATCAGAAACCGAAAAGTTATTAGAAGTCCTAAAGAAGTACCCCACCGCGTTAGGCTATAACATAAGCGATCTAAAAGGTATAAGCCCTTCGATCTGTATGCATCGAATTACAATAGAGGAAGACTCTAAAACCTCTCGAGAGCATCAGAGAAGACTAAACCCCATCCTGAGCACTGTAGTCAGAGATGAAGTAAATAAATTACTAGATGCAGGAATCATCTATCCGATCTCCGATAGTGAATGGGTTAGCCCAGTTCATGTCGTACCAAAGAAAGGAGGAGTCACAGTAGTTAAAAACGAAAAAGGCGAATCAATAACAAAAAGAGTCGTGACTGGAAGTAGGATGTGTATTGATTATAGGAAGCTTAACAAGGCTACGCGCAAAGATCACTTCCCGCTACCCTTCATAGACCAAATGTTGGAAAGACTAGCCAAACATTCATATTTCTGCTATCTAGATGGTTACTCAGGATTCTTCCAAATTCCCATCCATCCTGATGACCAAGAAAAGACTACATTCACCTGCCCTTACGGTACTTTTGCTTACCGCCGAATGCCGTTCGGACTCTGTAACGCTCCAGCAACCTTCCAAAGATGCATGATGGCAGTCTTCGCAGATTTCATAGACGACATTATGGAAGTGTTTATGGACGATTTCTCGGTATGTGGACAAAGTTTCGAAGGATGCTTACAAAACTTAGAAATGGTACTAGAACGTTGCGTAAAAGTAAACCTCGTCCTAAATTGGGAGAAATGCCATTTTATGGTCCGACAAGGAATAGTTCTAGGACACGTCATATCAGATAGAGGAATTGAGGTAGACAAAGCTAAAATAGAGATTATAAAAGATCTTCAACCTCCAAAATCCGTACGAGAAATACGGAGTTTTCTAGGACATGCCGGTTTCTACAGAAGATTTATAAAAGACTTCTCGAAAATCACAAAACCTTTGACCGGCCTGTTGATGAAAGATGCTAAGTTCGTCTTCGACGACGACTGTTTAAAAGCATTCGAAACATTGAAATCAGCCCTTATCACCGCACCAATCATGCAACCACCAGATTGGAGACTGCCGTTTGAAATCATGTGCGACGCAAGTGATTACGCTGTAGGCGCAGTTCTAGGACAAAGGAAGGACAAGAAACTCCATGCTATCTACTATGCCAGTAGAACCTTAGATCCTGCCCAAATGAACTACGCTACCACAGAAAAGGAACTTCTAGCAGTTATATTCGCGCTTGACAAATTCCGTTCTTACTTAGTAGGAGCAAAAATTATAATATACACAGACCACGCTGCCATAAGGTACCTAATAAGCAAAAAGGATGCCAAACCAAGACTATTGAGATGGATCCTGTAACACCCATTTTAATTATTTAGTCATTTTATAATTATTTTAAATATTATACGTTGGTGTGTCCTTTGGTGGGGGTGTATTTGGTGATGTTTGGTGGGTGTCCCTAATGTGGAAGGACTATTGGTGGTATTTTGGTGTGAAATATAATAATATAAAAATAATAGTAACATTGGTGGGGGTGTTATTATTATTATTATTATTATTATTATTATTATTATTATTATTATTATTATTATTATTATTATTATTATTATTATTATTATTATTATTATTATTACTATTATTATTATTATTATTATTATATTTGTTAATATTATTATTATTTTGGTGAAATAATGATATTATTATTATTATTATTATTATTATTATTATTATTGTTATTATATTTATTATATTTGTTAATATTATTAATATTATTATTATTTTGGTGAAATAATGATATTATTATTATTATTATTATTATTATTATTATTATATTTATTATATTTGTTAATATTATTAATATTATTATTATTTTAGTGAAATAATGATATTATTATTATTATTATTATTATTATTATTTTTAATATTATTAATATTATTATTATTTTGGTGAAATAATGATATTATTATTATTATTATTATTATTATTATTATTATTATATTTATTATATTTGTTAATATTATTAATATTATTATTATTATTTTGGTGAAATAACGATATTATTATTATTATTATTATTATTATTATTATTATTATTAATGAGTATTATTATTATTATGATTATTATTATTATTAGTATTATAATATTATTAGTATTAATAATAATATTGTATTATTTTATTAAGTTATTTTATTAATTGGGATTAGATTTAATAAAGAAAATAGAATGTGAAGGGGTGGGGAGAGTGGTACGATAATTTGAGAAATTGAGAAAAAGGGAACGAAGAACGGAAGAGAAAAGGGGAAGGCCAAGAGACCAATTCTAGGAGGATTTCTATCGATCAACCAATTGATAAGGTAAGGGGGGAGAAATTTGATTGGGAATGGTTTATACATGTATAGGGTAGAGGGGATTCCTTAACCCTGTAGGAATTTATCGTTATATAAAGTTTTATATTGGCATGCTATGATTATTGTTGATGTTGGGGGATTGATGAATGCTGATGATGCATTTTGGGGTATATATATATATGGTGATGATGTTACTGTAGTATTGATCCATTTTGTTGGATTGTTGATGTTACTGTAGTGTTGATAGTAACTAGGAATATAAAGCTGATGAGATTATGTGTTGTTACCGTAGTGTTGGCAATGACCGTGATTATAGCTTTGGGAAAAGTTATGTGTTGTTTCCCTATAGCGTCGTTAATGACTATGGTTAGGACCTTGGTGAGATTCAGAGTGACTCTGAAATGTCGGTAATGTACCGTAATGTCGGTTCTAGAGTAGAAATTATAGGATAATTGGTAAGTATAATATCTATTGGCATGTTTGTGATTGTGGATTGATGTTGATGAATTATTGATTTTGGTGTATAGGCTGAGGTGTTGGTTTAGGGAGGTTCTGAGTAACCTCAGAGACTTTTGGTGAGATGTCTGAATTGGTCTCGTGTGATCCTTCTAGCCTTGCTGTAGTGTGAAAATGATGAGTATGGGATATAACTTGTGTACTTGGGGATAGTACGCGTTTCCCTTAATATTGTTGGTGAGCAATTAGTAATGTATATGTGTGTAGTGATCAGTAGGATCGTGTATCCCCGAGTGGGGGGGGGGGGGGGGGGACGTAGTTATATCCGGTGTGATAGTATGAATTCGTTTACTATCTGATTGATTTATATGGTGTTGGTGTAATATATCTATACATATGCATTGTTGTATGATGATATGATCAGGAGGATCGTGTGCACTTAGCGTGCCAGAATATAATAATTATGCATTGGTGTCTTGCATATCATGGTGTTTTGGTGGGATGAATCATGTCTCAGGAGGAGCGTAAGTGATTCATCCGTACTCCTTTGTGGAGAATGGTGGGGGATAGATCATGTCTCAGGAGGAGCGTAAGTGATCTATCCAGGTTCGATTGAATGAACCAATGAGTCGGTACCGCATGCATGGTGTTGAGTTGCATAATTGCATTATAATATGTTATATTGTAATTTGAACAGTAGGTTCGTTATATGGTGTTGTTGGGGTGAATAATTGATGTGTTGGTGTGTTTTACTGCCTTATTACATGTATTACATTACCATTATATTTTTAATCATGATTTCTCACCCCTTGTTGTTGTTGTGGTCTGTGCTTCTTCGGAAGTACAGATAATCCAGGTGCTTAGCTAGGTTGGATATTGGTGTGACTGTCGAGTCTAGGATGCTCTGATACGTAGCACGGGACTTGGGCATTTTTATTGTTTCATGTTGAACTCCTATTTTTTTTTCCTGCGAACGTATCAAATTTTTTATTTAATTGTATTATTTAAATATTCCGCTGTATTTGGAGAAAAACCTTTTTATAAGGAAACGTGATTTTTATGTGATATCCCACTTGGGAAGGAAACTCTGATTTTTATTATGTTATTCATATTTTATTTGTTTTGGGAAGTGGGGTGTTACAATTGGTATCAGAGCAGGTCGGTCCGTCCGGCCAGTGTTGTTGAGTCGAGTTGAGTCTGTCCTTTATGATGTAGTTGAATATCTTTTAACCTGGTGTTGTTATGTTTTGAGCAGTATGGCAGGAAGGAACGATGCTGCATTAGCTGCTGCTATGCAAGCAATGGCGCAAGCTGTTGCTAATCAGAATCAAACTGCAGATGCCCAATTCAGGAGTTTGGCGCAGTTTCGGAGCAACAAGCCGCCAACGTTTGAAGGAGGAATTCTGGACCCAGAAGCTGCTCAGAAGTGGCTGAAGGCAATTGAGAAAATCTTCAGAACTATGGATTGTACTGATGAGCAGAAGGTGAGGTTTGGTACTCACATGCTGGAGGGTGAGGCTGAAGCTTGGTGGGACAATAGTCGCCAAAGATTGGAAGTTGCTGGAACTGCCATTACTTGGGAGGTAGTTCGGAAGGGTTTTCTGGAGAAGTATTTTCCGGAAGATATTCGGAGTGCTAAGGAAATTGAATTCTTAGAGCTGAAGCAGGGTAGTATGACTGTAGCAGAGTATGCTGCTAAGTTTGAGGAGCTGGTGCAATATTGTCCTCACTATAATGTGGAAGGGGCAATGACTTCTAAGTGCTTAAAGTTTGAGAATGGACTGCGTCCAGAGATTAAGCTGGGGATTGCTTGTCAGAAGATCAGGAGCTATCCTGAGCTGGTAAGCAGGAGCAGGATCTATGATAACGATAACCGGGCAAGGATTGCACACTACAAAGCTGTTAATGACCGTAAGGGTAAGCAGAGGTTTAGTGGTACTCCTTATGGTGTTGCTGCTGATAAGGGAAAACGTAAAGCTGTTGTTGATAAGAAGCCTAGAGATGGGAGAGCATCTGCTGAAGGGAAATGTTTTCGGTGCGGTGGTATGGGACACCGTGCTAATGATTGTCCTAATGAAGCCAAAAAGTGTTTTAAGTGTGGAAAACCAGGTCATGTGATAGCTGACTGCAGAGCAACTATGCCGACCTGTTATAACTGTGGTGAGAAGGGTCACATCAGTACCCATTGTGAGAAGCCGAAGAAGCCTCAGACGTCTCCGGCTGGTGGAAAAGTGTTTGCTTTGGCAGGAACTCAAGCTGCCAGTGATAAGCGTGTTATCAAAGGTACTTGTATTATCAATAATATTCCTTTAACTGCTATTATTGATACGGGTGCAACACACTCGTTTATTTCTGTGGATTGTGTGGAGAGGATAGGATTGGTGTCGTCTACTCTGGAGAGACGAATGACTATTGAGACACCCTCTATAGGTTCAGTGACTACTTCTTTGGTATGCCTGAAGTGTCCGCTGACTATTTTCGGTAGAGAATTTGAAGTGGATTTGATTTGTCTACCACTTGGTAAATTGGATGTTATTCTGGGTATGAACTGGTTAGAGTTCAACCGAGTCTACATCGACTGTTTTCGGAAGGAATTGTTGTTCTTGACCCCTGAAGAGGAAGCTTTAGCAAGTTCTTTGTCTAATAAAGAATTGAGGGCCTTGTTGGAAGATGAAACTAGAGTGTTTGCTTTATTTGTAACATTATCGGGGGATAGCAAAGTGTCAATAGAGGAAGTAGCTGTGGCGAATGAATTTCCGGAAGTGTTTCCTGACGACATTACGGAATTGCCTCCGACGCGAGAAGTGGAATTTGGTATTGATCTTGTTCCTGGTACGAGGCCTATTTCTATGGCACCGTACAGGATGTCTGCAGTGGAATTGGCTGAGTTGAAGTCTCAGATTGGAGAATTGTTGGATAGAAAGTTTATTAGGCCAAGTGTATCGTCGTGGGGAGCTCCAGTGTTGTTGGTGAAGAAGAAGGATGGTAGTATGCGTTTGTGCATCGATTACCGTCAGTTGAATAAAGTGACGATTAAGAATAAGTATCCTCTCCCGAGGATTGATGATTTGATGGACCAGCTGGTGGGAGCTCGTGTGTTTAGTAAGACCGACTTAAGATCGGGTTATCATCAGATAAGAGTAAAAGAAGGTGATGTTCAGAAGACTGCCTTTAGGACTCGATATGGACATTACGAATATGCTGTAATGCCGTTTAGAGTGACTAACGCGCCAGGAGTATTTATGGAGTATATGAACAGAATTTTCCATTCTTATTTGGATCAGTTCATTGTAGTGTTTATTGATGATATATTAATTTATTCTAAATCTGATGAAGAGCATGCAGGACATTTGAGGATTGCCTTGCAAGTGTTGAAAGAAAATAAACTATTTGCTAAATTGTCAAAGTGTGACTTCTGGTTGAGGAAAGTGAGTTTCTTGGGGCATGTAATATCTGAAGATGGAATAGCGGTGGATCCGTCAAAAGTAAGTGCAGTATTGCAGTGGGAACCGCCGAAGACAGCGACAGAAATTAGGAGCTTTCTGGGTTTAGCTGGTTATTACCGCAGGTTTATTGAAGGGTTCTCTAATTTGGCGTTGCCATTAACTCAGTTGACGAGAAAGAACCAAGTTTTCGTATGGGACGCTGCTTGTGAAGAAAGTTTTGAAGAGTTGAAAAAGAGATTGACTACGGCACCGGTGTTAGTGTTACCGACTCCGAGTGAACCGTTTGTGGTGTACTGTGATGCGTCTAAGATGGGATTAGGAGGAGTTCTTATGCAGAATGGTAAGGTAGTAGCATATGCTTCGCGGCAACTGAGAGTGCATGAGCGAAATTATCCTACTCATGATCTTGAGTTAGCTGCGGTTGTTTTTGTGTTGAAAATTTGGAGGCATTACCTGTATGGTTCAAGATTTGAAGTGTTTAGTGATCATAAGAGTCTGAGATACCTGTTTGATCAGAAAGAGCTGAATATGAGGCAGAGAAGATGGTTAGAATTTTTGAAGGATTATGACTTCAGTTTGAGTTATCATCCGGGAAAGGCCAATGTAGTGGCAGACGCTTTGAGTAGAAAGACAATTCATATGGCAGCTCTGATGGTGAAAGAAATTGAGTTAATTGAACAATTCAGAGATTTGAGCATGGTTTGTGAAACTACTGCAGAGAGTGTAATGTTGGGTATGTTGCAGGTAAATAATGACTTCTTGGATATGATTAGAGAGAATCAGAAGTTGGATGTGAAATTGGTAGATTTGATGCCTGGAGTAGGAAGTGACTCCGATAGTGACTTTAAATTGGATAGTACAGGTGTGTTGAGATTTAGAGGCAGGATTTGTGTACCAGATAATGAGGAATTAAAAAAGTCAATTTTGAGTGAAGGACACCGTAGTAATCTGAGTATTCATCCTGGAGCTACGAAGATGTATCATGATTTGAAGAAATTATTTTGGTGGTCTGGTATGAAAAGAGACATTGCTCAATTTGTGTATGCCTGTTTGACGTGTCAGAAGTCGAAGGTAGAACACCAAAGACCTTCTGGATTTATGCAACCATTAGAGATTCCGGTTTGGAAATGGGATTGCATTACTATGGATTTTGTTACAGGTTTTCCGAATACAGCGAGAGATTTTGATGCTATCTGGGTGATTGTGGATCGATTGACGAAGTCTGCACATTTTGTACCAATCAACATTAGTTTTCCATTAACGAAGCTGGCGGATATTTATATTCGGGTAATTGTGAAGTTGCATGGCGTTCCGTCTAGTATTGTATTGGATAGAGATCCGCGGTTTACTTCGGAATTTTGGAAAAGCTTGCAGGAAGCTTTGGGGACTAAGTTAAAGTTGAGTTCAGCTTATCATCCGCAAACTGATGGTCAGTCGGAGAGGACTATTCAGTCACTTGAGGATTTGTTGAGAGCTTGTGTGTTGGAAAAGGGTGGTGCGTGGGATACTCATTTACCATTGATTGAGTTCACGTACAATAACAGTTACCATTCTAGTATCGGAATGGCACCGTTTGAAGCTTTGTATGGGAGGAGGTGTAGGACTCCTCTGTGTTGGTATGAAACTGGTGAGAATGTGGTGCTTGGACCAGAAATTGTACAGCAGACTACTGAGACAATTCAAATGATTCGTGAGAAAATGAAAGTGTCTCAGAGTAGGCAGAAAAGTTATCATGATAATCGGAGGAAAGAGTTGGAATTCTGTGTAGGTGATCACGTATTCCTAAGAGTTAATCCGATGACTGGTGTGGGTCGTGCATTGAAGTCCAAGAAGCTGGATCCTAAGTTTATTGGACCTTATGAAATTCTGCAAAGAATTGGTGCTGTAGCTTATAGGGTGGCGTTGCCACCTGAGTTATCGAACTTACATGATGTGTTTCATGTGTCGCAATTGCGAAAGTATGTTTCTGATCCATCTCATGTTATTCAGAGAGATAATGTTCAGGTTCGGGAGAATCTTACTATTGAGACGATGCCATTGAGGATCGAGGACCGTAAGATGAAACAGCTCCGAGGGAAAGAGATACCTTTGGTGAAGGTAGCTTGGGGAGGTGCTGCAGGAGGCAGTGTGACCTGGGAGTTGGAAAGCAGGATGCGAGAAGCGTATCCGGAGCTATTTCCATCAGGTAATTTTCGAGGACGAAAATAATTAAAGTGGGGGAGAGTTGTAACACCCATTTTAATTATTTAGTCATTTTATAATTATTTTAAATATTATACGTTGGTGTGTCCTTTGGTGGGGGTGTATTTGGTGATGTTTGGTGGGTGTCCCTAATGTGGAAGGACTATTGGTGGTATTTTGGTGTGAAATATAATAATATAAAAATAATAGTAACATTGGTGGGGGTGTTATTATTATTATTATTATTATTATTATTATTATTATTATTATTATTATTATTATTATTATTATTATTATTATTATTATTATTATTACTATTATTATTATTATTATTATTATTATATTTGTTAATATTATTATTATTTTGGTGAAATAATGATATTATTATTATTATTATTATTATTATTATTATTGTTATTATATTTATTATATTTGTTAATATTATTAATATTATTATTATTTTGGTGAAATAATGATATTATTATTATTATTATTATTATTATATTTATTATATTTGTTAATATTATTAATATTATTATTATTTTAGTGAAATAATGATATTATTATTATTATTATTATTATTATTATTATATTTTTTAATATTATTAATATTATTATTATTTTGGTGAAATAATGATATTATTATTATTATTATTATTATTATTATTATTATTATTATATTTATTATATTTGTTAATATTATTAATATTATTATTATTATTTTGGTGAAATAACGATATTATTATTATTATTATTATTATTATTATTATTATTATTATTATTAATAATGAGTATTATTATTATTATGATTATTATTATTATTAGTATTATAATATTATTAGTATTAATAATAATATTGTATTATTTTATTAAGTTATTTTATTAATTGGGATTAGATTTAATAAAGAAAATAGAATGTGAAGGGGTGGGGAGAGTGGTACGATAATTTGAGAAATTGAGAAAAAGGGAACGAAGAACGGAAGAGAAAAGGGGAAGGCCAAGAGACCAATTCTAGGAGGATTTCTATCGATCAACCAATTGATAAGGTAAGGGGGGAGAAATTTGATTGGGAATGGTTTATACATGTATAGGGTAGAGGGGATTCCTTAACCCCGTAGGAATTTATCGTTATATAAAGTTTTATATTGGCATGCTATGATTATTGTTGATGTTGGGGGATTGATGAATGCTGATGATGCATTTTGGGGTATATATATATATGGTGATGATGTTACTGTAGTATTGATCCATTTTGTTGGATTGTTGATGTTACTGTAGTGTTGATAGTAACTAGGAATATAAAGCTGATGAGATTATGTGTTGTTACCGTAGTGTTGGCAATGACCGTGATTATAGCTTTGGGAAAAGTTATGTGTTGTTTCCCTATAGCGTCGTTAATGACTATGGTTAGGACCTTGGTGAGATTCAGAGTGACTCTGAAATGTCGGTAATGTACCGTAATGTCGGTTCTAGAGTAGAAATTATAGGATAATTGGTAAGTATAATATCTATTGGCATGTTTGTGATTGTGGATTGATGTTGATGAATTATTGATTTTGGTGTATAGGCTGAGGTGTTGGTTTAGGGAGGTTCTGAGTAACCTCAGAGACTTTTGGTGAGATGTCTGAATTGGTCTCGTGTGATCCTTCTAGCCTTGCTGTAGTGTGAAAATGATGAGTATGGGATATAACTTGTGTACTTGGGGATAGTACGCGTTTCCCTTAATATTGTTGGTGAGCAATTAGTAATGTATATGTGTGTAGTGATCAGTAGGATCGTGTATCCCCGAGTGGGGGGGGGGGGGGGGACGTAGTTATATCCGGTGTGATAGTATGAATTCGTTTACTATCTGATTGATTTATATGGTGTTGGTGTAATATATCTATACATATGCATTGTTGTATGATGATATGATCAGGAGGATCGTGTGCACTTAGCGTGCCAGAATATAATAATTATGCATTGGTGTCTTGCATATCATGGTGTTTTGGTGGGATGAATCATGTCTCAGGAGAAGCGTAAGTGATTCATCCGTACTCCTTTGTGGAGAATGGTGGGGGATAGATCATGTCTCAGGAGGAGCGTAAGTGATCTATCCAGGTTCGATTGAATGAACCAATGAGTCGGTACCGCATGCATGGTGTTGAGTTGCATAATTGCATTATAATATGTTATATTGTAATTTGAACAGTAGGTTCGTTATATGGTGTTGTTGGGGTGAATAATTGATGTGTTGGTGTGTTTTACTGCCTTATTACATGTATTACATTACCATTATATTTTTGATCATGATTTCTCACCCCTTGTTGTTGTTGTGGTCTGTGCTTCTTCGGAAGTACAGATAATCCAGGTGCTTAGCTAGCTTGGATATTGGTGTGACTGTCGAGTCTAGGATGCTCTGATACGTAGCACGGGACTTGGGCATTTTTATTGTTTCATGTTGAACTCCTATTTTTTTTCCTGCGAACGTATCAAATTTTTTATTTAATTGTATTATTTAAATATTCCGCTGTATTTGGAGAAAAACCTTTTTATAAGGAAACGTGATTTTTATGTGATATCCCACTTGGGAAGGAAACTCTGATTTTTATTATGTTATTCATATTTTATTTGTTTTGGGAAGTGGGGTGTTACAGATCCTGTTATTACAAGAGTTTGACTTAGAAATCAAAGATAAGAAAGGAACCGAGAACGTTGTTGCGGATCACTTATCCCGAATAGCAGGCGTCAGACACGAACCAGTACCGATAAATGACGATTTCCCGTACGAACGTCTGATAGCCAAATTAGAAAGTGACACACCCAATGCAATCTCGGAAGATCCAGAATTCAAAAAAGCCGTAGAAGCCGTCTATGCCCAAGTCACATTACCTTGGTATGCTGACATCGTTAATTACCTCGCTGCGGGCGTGCTTCCACCAGATCTTACTTATCAGCAAAAGAAGAAATTCTTCCACGATCTGAAACACTATTATTGGGACGAACCTCTACTCTTCAAGAGAGGGGCCGACAACATATACCGTCACTGTGTCCCAGAGGAAGAAATAGAAAATATTATTTCCCAATGCCACTCAGCACCATATGGTGGTCATGCTAGTACATCCAAGACGTGCGCTAAGATTCTCCAAGCTGGCCTATTCTGGCCTAATCTCTGGAAAGACGTTCACATCGCTGTGCAAAAGTGCGATAGATGCCAACGAACTGGCAACATCTCACGACGCGATGAAATGCCTCAGAAAGGAATCTTAGAGGTAGAAGTCTTCGACGTCTGGGGAATAGACTTCATGGGACCTTTCCCACCTTCTTTTGGAAATAACTACATACTCGTCGCTGTCGATTACATGTCTAAATGGATAGAAGCCATAGCTGCTCCAACAAATGACGCACGAGTAGTAATCAAACTCTTCAAGAACATCATCTTTCCTAGATTCGGTGTACCCAGACTCGTCATTAGTGACGGAGGATCTCACTTCATATCACGAATATTCGATAAACTTCTCTCTAGATATGGAGTCAAGCACCGAGTAGCTACACCCTATCATCCGCAAACTAGCAGACAAGTAGAGGTCTCGAATAGAGAAATAAAACAGATCTTGGAAAAGACTGTCGCTACCTCGAGAAAAGATTGGTCATCGAAGCTACAAGAAGCTTTATGGGCTTATAGGACCGCATTTAAGACACCAATAGGTACTACCCCCTATAAATTAGTTTACGGTAAATCCTGCCATCTCCCTGTAGAGTTAGAGCATAAGGCCTTTTGGGCCATTAAGACACTCAACTCCAACTACACCGAGGCAGGAGAAAAGCGAATCCTGAACTTACACGAGTTGGAAGAACTTCGATTAGACGCTTACGAAAATGCCCGTATCTACAAAGAACGAACTAAAAAGTGGCATGATAAACGTTCAATCAGGAAACAATTCAGTGTGGGAGACATCGTATTGCTCTTTAATTCACGATTAAAACTCTTCCCAGGAAAACTAAAATCTAGGTGGTCTGGACCCTATGAAGTGACTAAAGTACTTCAGAGTGGAGCTGTTGAAATTACCGATAAGACAAATGCACTGTTTATCGTAAACGGGCAACGTCTAAAACATTACAATAAGAACGACAACAGTCCTCAAGTCAGCAATATAACATTGCTTGAGCTTCCGGCTCAAACGCCAGAATAGCTTCTCACCAAGCTATCGTCAGGCTTTAGACGTTAAAAACAGCGCTTATTGGGAGGCAACCCAAATTCCCCTCGTTATTGCATTTCATTTTTCTTTAAAATTCTACTTTGAAAAATCCAACAAAAATCCTAAAATTACTACTACTTTCTACTTTCGTTCATTTTCGTACTTTTATTCTTATTTTATTTTTTCTCTTTTGCCTTTTGTTTCTACCACTTTTCGTTTCTAAAAATCCTGACTTCAATTTCTTGTTTCAAACTTTTCAGGATTTTTAAAGTCTTCAAAACATTTCTTCTGTTTTCTCCGAATTACCTGCGAATATGGCCGAGTACGATTTCACAAAGGTTCACTTCAAAGGACTCGCTCAAAAGGCAAGATTTGCAGCACTGACCGAAAGAGAATTCGCCTTAACGCTGTATTATGACAAGGCTACTATGGATAAACTAGGGATCACAGATAGCATTCAATACCTGTTCAATCAACTGGGTTGGGAGAACACTGCTCTGAAAACACGTTTCGCTACCTACAAGGATCTTACCTATGAATTCCTTAGCTCTTTCAGATACACACCCAACTATGGCTTTGGAACCCGCTCAGAGTTGATTACCTTCAGATTGTTTGGAATGGACCAAACTCATAGCCGGATGTCACTAGCTAACCTCCTAGGATTCCCTAGCGGACCGCATGTGTTCATCAGTGCAGAAGATGACGATATTGATTTGCAACTCGAGCACTTCTGGGGTAGAATCACGGGCGACTATCACTCTGAACCAGACAGAATGTACAATGATGACATTCATAACCCAGCCTTTAGATACTTCCATAAGATACTAGCTCACACCTTGTTTGGAAAAGAAGAAAATATTACCACAGTGTCTAAGGAAGAGTTATTCATCATGCTCTGTGCTTCTCAGGGACGGACAGTAAATGCAGTGCCTTTCATGATGAAAGCCTTCAAACGCCTCACGCTGGAACCTCAGACACCTATTCTTATAGGAGGACTAGTAATAATGATAGACCACGAGCTTGGCCTTAGATTCCATCTAAATGCCAGCACTCGTTTTGGTACCATCAGACCCATGAACATACAATTCTGCTTTAACAGGCGCATCTTAGGAACTATGGGACCTGGACCGTATGAGTACCTTATTAACGAAAAACTAGTGCAGCTATTCACACTGCCTGATCATCTGATGACAAGCATCCACAACAAGGATAACTGGCTCTATGAATTGGATGAGCCTATGGGACCTCCTTCACCACAGTCAACACCCCAGAACTATATGTATGACAGTGACCACATTTCTGAGGCACACGATTACATGTACTTTGAGGACGCCGCCTCTGAAAATGAAGTAGACCCTATGACTCCTCCACACTACAATACTTATCCTGAGCCTATCCTTGAGGAAACAACCGACAAAATGGATACCGTGTTACTCAGATTGGACGACATTGATAAAGCTCTGACGAATGTAAAAGCTGATATCGCAAGCGTGCACAGTGACCTGGTAGGCTTCATGGATCTAGTCTGCGACCAACTCGACTACTATTCACGGAAATTTGATGAGTTGAAGGCACGGAAAGATTAGTTATTAGCTCGTAGCAGTAGTTTCAGTTTAGTCTAGTCTAGTTTAGTTTAATTTACTCATTTGGAATTTTTGCACTGTTCGTTTCATTCTGTACTACATACAATTGTTTCCATTTTATGTTATTTCAATTCTAGTTTTGTTCAAATTATTTTGTCTTCGCATTATTTATTGATTGTTGGTTGTTATATTACATCACCGTAGCAATACTACGCTTTAAAATCACCACGAGTACGCCCGCAGAGCAAAATTCTGCGTTTTGCAGATTTTGCTGCTGTGACGACCGTCACAGTCCCATGACGAGCGTCACACGGGTGACGACCGTCACACCTTTGTGACGACCGTCACGCAGCCCAGAACTGCAATCTGATATAACAGGGGTCGTGTACCCTTCCACTCCCCCCATTATCACTTTCAAACTTCCAAAAACTCATACCCCACTACGATTTTCGTCCTCCCCAACTGAACTATAAACCTCAACTCCAAATCCGACCTCCAAACCACTGTTCTGTCACATTTCCCTCTCTTCCGAAAAATCCCAAAACCTCCGAAATCTCTCCATCTCCAACAATGGCCGAAAACGCAGATATCAGCAACATTTCCTTCCCTGAGGGCGAGTTAGGCGAGAGACAACGAGCACAGTACATTGCATTTCACCAGAGGTCACTTCAGCCAACTCACTACCCGCACCTTCCATCACTTACGGAGCTCGGACTCCTCGAAGGTGTAACCTGGATGCTTCAACGAGCAGGCATCTAGAACCTCTGCTCCAACCCCCAGCCGACCTACGAACAACTCACCCTTGAGTTCCTGAGTTCGTTCTCGTACATCACCAGCAGCGGCAAACTCAACCAGCACACAGGTGCCGCCTGTTTCCGAATGTTTGGCGTCAATTATCAAATGAATCAGAATCAAATCGCCAGCATCCTACAGCTACCCCGCGGTGACAACGCTCATCGCAGCCTCCTCCACCAGTAGGTACATCATCCCGCCGCCGCCGTCACCATCCCGTGCCAGATTACACCGAAGAGGACCTCCGTCGCTCCCTAGACCAGCAGGCACAGATACTCACGATGCTGCAGCAGCAGAACCAGCGAGCTGACCAGTTCGAAGCTTGGCACCGGACTCAAATGCAACAACTTCACACCGGCCAAGCTACAATCACTGAGAGTCTAGCGAATCTGACCCTGCAGGTCGAAGGACTCCGAGACACGGTCTACCACACTGGAGCCATGAGCTATGAGGACAGAGTATCCCTTGCTAGAGCCAGAGGACGCCAGCGTGGACGTGACAGGCCCCGGGACTAGATTTTTATTTTTTCCTTCATTGTTTACTATATTTCAGTTCTTTGTATTTTCATTTTCAGTTGTATCTCCCTCTCGCATGCTTCAAGAATCAGTGAGGACACTGATCGAGATAGTGTGGGAGCGGAGCCTTATTTCCACTGTATTCAGAACTTCCCTTATTTACTGTATTTCCATTTCACTGCACTTTTGAATTTTAGTAAGTTCCATTTTACACTTTCTATTTCTAGCAAATAAAGCTCGTCTATATAATTTTCACGTTACGCAAACTATCCCCACATTATTCAACGTAAACAAAAACTTTCATCTGTTCCTCAAAAGCAAAAGCATCACGAGAATGCACCTCAGTTCAAACCGAGTTTTGAGACCCCGAGTAAACGACAGTTCTGACAAAACCAGTATCATCCAGACACCTTAGATCTCTAGTTTATGCAAGTCGGTTTCACCACCTACATGTACCAAAGTCTCAAGTGTCTACGCAAGCTCAACCCCAAGTAGTTTATACTAGCAGTCGGCACCATCCTAAAAACACCTCTAAGCGAGCGACCGATGCAAATAAGTGTATGATCTCCAAAAAGATGAAAAATCATGAAAAGAGAGCTAAAAAGCCCAAGAATATAAGATACGTTTCCTTCTAAGTTAGGTGCTCCTCACCCGAGCATTTAGCCCAACGGCACGAAAAACTCATTGAAAAATCAATGACACCAAATTATGATCAATGAAGAAGATCAAAAACAAAAACGAGATCATATTCACTAACAGGTCGACTTGCCATGAGAGTGTGCGGACAACGGGCTTAATGTGATTGCGCTAGAACAAACAGGGTGAACTCGCCACGAGAACCTTGACACCACGATACAGTAGCATGACTGAGACCGATTTGCATAAAAGGGAGACCTCCGGAGACTTGTAGTCCAGTGTCGTCATGATACTCGTCTTGTTCCTACCAAGAATCCCGGTTTTTCCAAACTCTGCGGACGAAGAAGCAGCCTCGTGCTTGCCGACTTTTCCACGTTTTACTTGAGGACAAGAAAAGATTCAAGCTTAGGGGAGTTTGATAACACGAAATCATATAGATATTTTCAAGCATATTTCAACTAAAGTCTAACCGTTTTCGATCCGATTTCGGGTTATTTCCATGTATTTGTCTGATGTTTTTGCAGGTATTCAACGATCACGTCTAAACAAGGCAACATGAAGAAAAGAAGCAATCCCAGATGAAATATGGACGAAAAAGGAGTGAAAACACAATGAAAAGCGCAGCAGACAGTTTTTACTGATGTGACGACCGTCACAGATGCATGACGACCGTCACACGGGTGACGACCGTCACACCTTGTGACGACCGTCATGCAGACAAAAACGCCCCACTCAGATTACACGTCAAAAGAGCAGTTCCAATTCCCATTAAATGGTCCACTACTCCCTAAATTATCTGCCTCAAGGTCCACCATCCTCAGAGGTAACCGTTGGAATTCCACCTCTATAAAAAGGGAAGCAGGGGACTTCAACCAGGGAGCTGCATTCATACCACAAAGTGCTGCCAAATTTAATTTCCAGCAAATTTACTTTCAGTTATTATTTGTATCCATTTCTCCAGTTTTATTTGTATCCCTTTCCTTTATTTCCCTTTCCATTTTACTCATTCCCATTTCCGCTCTTCTGTAACTGTTACTGCACTGTACGATCGAATTGGAACTAAAGACAGAATCCTGCCAACATCTGTGGAGGATCTGCCCAAAGGCCAGTTGGCATTATTTACAGGTTTTCATTTTGATCGACCTCTATTTTATCATAATGCAATTTATTATTTATTCTTATTATTTATGTTTTGCTTTTCTAAATTCCATGTCTAGCTAAACTTAGGTAATCGATATGTAGTAATAATTCGAATGGGACTTGATAATTCTTGTTTGAAAACTTTCTTTTCACAAAAATAACTTATGGTCTAAGTGTTTAAAATTGATTTACGAAATAAACTTCGTCGCAAAAGCGAGAACTTATTTTAAAGTAGTTTTGCCACGAAAGTGGGAAATTAATTAAGATACGAACCAACAAGCGAACGCTGCGGTAAGGTCAGATAGTAAACACTAGGCATTTGTTTTAATAACAGCGAAAGAACTTTAAAACGAATTAGAACTTAGAGATTTCCAAAAAGTAATTTTAACCCCGAACGGAACACGAAAGTGTACGTTAGGCCCTTAGGATTATGATTAGCGTCAATAACCATTGTAAGACGAGAGTCTTCAAATCTCCATTTTCTGCTTAAATAAACTGTGAAAACTATTTCATACACCAGTCACTTATCAAGTCCCTGAAGAACATAATTACTACGTATCGATTTAATTAATTAAAAATCCAAACAGTAATCTTATTTCCCCTTTTAGTGACAACCTTATTCCCTTAAAACATATTCTACCTAGCTAAACATAGTAACTCCCGAGAACACTAGTTTGATTACGAGTCCCTGTGGGATTGATATCTTTTATTACTACGCGATAGACTGTGCACTTGCAGTTAGTTGTATTAGACATAGAAAGTCGCGATCAATTGCCAACCAAGAACTTGAGAGAAAACCCAGAAACTCCATGCCAGGAAGTCAACAACAACTCTGCAGGATCCATATGCAAGGGAACAGCTAAGTCCTCCAGCTTAGGCTTAGCATCAAAGTGAATGAAGGGCACTTTGTTCTGAATTGGCAACTCTAGAAACTCAGCGTACTCCTCCATGGTCGGAGCCAAAATGAAGTCCTGGAACATAAAACACCTCAAGGAGGGATCATATAACTACATCAATGTGTATAACCCATTCAGCTCATATGTAGTTGGCCTGCAAACCAAACTCAGCAGCTTCCCATAGCTCTTCCTAAAGCTTCTCTTCACATCATCATCAGCTAGGGAAATCAGACCCAACAGAGAAGTCACATCAGGAGTATGCAACTTATACGCAACAGTCTTCCTCAAAGTACTCATAATAACAGATAGAAGTCCGGAGCACTAGAATCGGGAAGTATGAAAATGCACCTGCAGCACAGACACACGTTAATGATATGCACATGATGATGCAAATAATGAAATATGCAAACAATGCAACGAGGGATTAAGTGCCCCTGGCTGAGAAGCCCAAGCCACAATATTGGCCTCAAATAGACCCACAAACTGCTCAAGACCATCCACAAGGTCCCAACCTGGTCTCTGACAGACCCAATAACACTGTCCTCAAATATCACACCACTGAATCTCAATCAAGAAAATCGGTAATCTGGAGGTCAAGTTACATGCATGCCCAACCCCTCTCACAGGTAGGTGTCCTAATAACTGACACAAGGTACGGCATCCTATGCGGTCGTTGGCGTCACAGACTTTCAAGACGGATGATACGATACCCAGAAGGTGTGGCATCATCATGTCCTGAAGAGGCCTCACTTAGCCAACTTCCAAATGATCGGTCCCCGGAGTCGACAATCCAACTAACCAACAACCCCCTCAACCCAAAGGGTTGAAAAAGAAGTCAACCAGAAGAACCTCGTCCGATCGTGGATTTCATGAGACACTAGTACATGCAAAGCATGCACGCGCCCACTAATTTCCACTCTAATTCTAGGTGCACTCAAGCCCAGGTCCGGCTTATCTTTCAATCATAGAACCCCCTCATACTGTCGCGGTGAAAATCGGATACCAAACTATTGATTAGTTTGAATCTTTAATTCATTTTTGCAACCGAACTTTGATTTGTCCAAAGGAAGGGATAAAGGTCGAAATTCCCACAATGCAATGCAAATGCGAGGTTAGATTGTTTAGGTTTGGGGGTTGGTTAAACTTAGGGAAGGTACTAGCATCCTAAGTTTCTGTAGTACTCTACACGAACCTCTTGTTTTATGTTTGTTTACTACTATGTGTTTATCTGCTTAAGGGATTAAAGACCCTAGTGGTTTATTTCTAAGTATACTCGATAATACATCGCATCTTATGCCTACATATCCTTACGGGAGTGGAATCAGAGTATTTTGTAGTTCACCCTAAAGGGTTAGGGGAATCCTTTGACTGTGGTCAAAGTTCCTACGGGTTTAGGGTAGTTGTTTTGATTGGGTTTAGGAGAAGAGACGAGTCTTCATTTTAAGGGAGAGATAACCACCACAAATGTAAGAGGGGTTGTAGGAAATGGTCTTTGCATCGTCTTAAGAAAAGGTCTTAAATACTCGGATGGTCGCCAAGTATGCCTTTATCGCTCTTAAGGCAAAGTTCCTACATGTTTGGTTGTATTGTTGTGGGGGTGGAGATTATATCTCACTTAAGATGATTAACATCTATTCTCTATTTGTGTTTGAAAAGTTTGTATTGTTGATTGTTTGTCTAAGTTGTAAAGATTAAGACAAGGTCCTTCCTATGGGGTAGGTCCTAAACTTAAGCGATCAACTTGAATGGAATCAAGGATCGAAGGGAGTATGATGCAAATGATGTGCAACTACACACAACGCTGAATTATGTGTAGGTTTTTCCTTTGGACGGATGCGATGCAATAATATAAAGTCGATAATGTAAATTGCATGTAAAGTAAATTACGGAAAAGTAAACCATACACGAACGCATGAAAGCGCTAGGTGAGTGTGCGCATTGTGTCGTGGGTGTGATTGATTACGCTGTTGATTGTTTTTAATTGGTTAAATTGATTTTAGTTCACATTATAAGAAAATGTTGATTTAGGTGAATTGATTTTATATAAACTTGATTTTTAGGTGAAATTGGTCTGAATTTAATTAAGTTTGAAAAAGGTGGTTCTTTTTAATTATTATGAAAGGTTACTATTATTATTAAGTGAATATACCTTTTTAAAAAAGAAAATGATTTTCTTCTTATAAAAAAGTTTAAATAGATGTTTTTAAATTATGAAAATAATTTTATGTTACAAATAAGTTATATATGAAGTGAATAGATTAATTAGAGAAATTACTAGTTTTTGTTTTACTTATAAAAGTTAATTAAAATTATTGAATTAATTAAGAGATAACTATATTAATAGGTTAATAAGAATCTTAATCTTAAAGTTGATTTAGTTAATTATAAAAGGTTAATTTATTTTAAATAAAACTAAAAAAACAGGTTGATGGGTTAATTAGTTATTAGTGGCAGATTAGTGATTAATCGGTTAATTATCTGGATTAAAAAAAGAAAAAACAAGGTTAGGCGTGAGATTGGGTGAGGGATTAGTGTGTGGTGTGCGTGCAGAAACACAATTAACGAAATACAACACAAGAAGAAAAGAGAAAACGGAGGAACCCTAGATCCCTCCCCCCCGAGTCGCGATCTCGCCTCTCTTATCTTCCATCCCCAATCGCAACTCTTTTTCGCTTGACTCCCTGTACCTGAAACAACATCAACACATCAATAGTTCAACGTATTTTGTTCGAAACAAGGAGTTACCGAAGGCTTGAGAAACGGTGGAGGTGCGCGCGGAGGAATTGGGACTTGCGGCGGCTTGTGAAGGCTTCAACTATCGGAGAGATAAGTCTTGTTCTTCAATCACTTTTTGATTTTGAATTCGATGCCTTACGGTAGCGCTAGGGTTTCTGTGTGCCTTATTTTGGTGGTAGTTTTTCGGTAGTATATTTTCGGTGTTATTGACTTCGTCTCCTTCCGTTCAATTGAATCGTTCTCTCTTTATATAGGTCTTAGAGTGATACTGTCTTGATTGGAATTGTTAATCTCAATTGAATGCTGATTGGGGATTTTCCTATTTGGTTATGATCTGATTTGAAAAACATTCCCTTTTCGGTGAGATTGTGTTAATGAGCCACTTAATTGATATTTCAAAGCTTTGATTCAATTGAGGTAGGATTCGATTTGATTCTGAATAGCATATTCTGTCTTCAAGGAATATTCTCTAATCGTTATCTTTATGTGATCATAACCTGGCAGGTACAGGTGGCAAATGTCTTGGGTCAGGGAGGAAATACGCAGCTTAGAGGAAAGAACGAGCTTGCGTCTGGTGAGAGCTTCCATGGAAAAAAGGTTGGTGATGTTGGTGACAACTTGGAGACAAACACTTGACGTTGTTGGCCTTGCTTCCATGTTGTAAGCTTTGTTTAATTGGTACTCAAATAATGAAAGTAACCTCTGCTAACTACTCCTGTTGACAACTTTTTTTTTGGCTATTATGTAGTTGCGATGCTGTTGATGCTTGCGACTAATGTGAGAAAGCTCTGCTGTTGGTGCTTGCAGCTGGGGTGGGGATGTTATGCTGCTGATGTTTGCAGCTGTCATGAGTGTAACGTTCGCAGGATGGATTCGGTAGTTATATGCATTCGTGGCTACGCTCCTTGTAGTTTCTACTTTTGTAATCCAATGCGTTGTAACGCTCTGTATCTTCTGGTTTGATCTTTTCAGCAACAAATGCTAGCCCTGAGATGGAGTGCGGTTGACCATTGCTTTCCATGGTAGTCTTCGGAAACTTAAAGGTTCTTTTGGACTTCGTATCCTTTTCGAATATTCCGTTGATGCTGGGAATTGTCACAATTGATTTCTCCATGCCAAGGAACATTGGATTGCGCACAAAATAGCCTTCGACACGAGGGACACTTCTACGGTATTGCTCAACTCAAGGTTTGATTTAAACTATTTACCTATTTGATTAATTTTGTCTTCTTTAAAATCCTGAGTGTTGAAGTTGAAACCAGGACTGTCAATTTTGCAGGTTGTTTTTGGGCAGGGATGCCTCCGTCATCAAGAAGTTCAGTTCATAAACCTGCTTGAAGCAAGGCAAAGGAAGGGAATTGGCTTGATATGGATGTGCTGTTAGTGTAACAGGTGGTTTTGGCTGTATTGTACACTTCTTTGGTCTTGTGTTAACAAACTGCACATTGTAGTTACCGGCCCATTTGAGTTGTTTTCCTGATATGCGATATGCCAACCTTATGCAGGTCAAGGTCGAGTCCTTCGTTCTCGTAAGAAGCTAAAGTTACTGGAGTTGGCAATACTTAGCCTGAGGCTAACAGATTACGGGAAAAGGAATATGGTTCGACATGTCGTGAATGCGGTGAACACTGCAGAGAACCGAAGAGGTGCATCTTTGGGTACTGCTCTAAATTATGGGGTTCAAGGGTTATTTGGTTCGTAATCTCTCCCTCGACTTGCCTATGTTCATCCTCTGAGCTTATTGTTACTACGTATGGTCTTGATTTGGTCTCATGGTAGCAGCAACATCCTTAAATACAAAGCGTCACAAGTCACCCGATGGAAATCCTTGACTTCTATGCATGTTGTCTCCTTCCGCAGGCTCCCATCATCAGCGGGTCCGAGGGGTGCAGATGGCGTTACTTTCTCTTTGAATGACGTTTGGTTGCTTATAGGTGAAGATACTGCTGGCTGCTAAATTAATTTCAGGGAACTGCATGTGCGATGACAGAGTTGCAGCTGCATTGAAGTTAGTGTGACTAGTGTGTGATGGCATGAATCAAATACCAAAGGTTTCCAGGAGTAAGTTATGATAATACTGCTCTATACTTCAAGATTTCACACTGTCACAAAGTCTTACCACCGTTTTCCAATTGTGTGTAGTTTAAGAACCAATGCCCGGAAGATAGCGTTAATGTGAAGGTACTTCTACAGTTCATTTTCCGTCGTAGCGGCACCACAACAGCCCTCTGCTGAATGGTAACATTGAATTGCAATCTCTGACTGTCTTCTCTTTATGTGCAGTTTTCTAACTCTGTTTGGCGTTGATGACGGCGTTCTAGGATTTGTAGATTTTGATGGTGGTGGGAAGCTCGGTCTGGACATCACATTATTATATTGAACTGAGACACCCATGCCAGGTGGTGCAGCCATTTGCTAGCCTGGGACTGGAGCAGGGAAGGGTGAATATTTTACAGTGAATAGATCCTCAGGAAGTTCAATTCTTCCACTTGGTTTTATGTCTGCAGTAGAAGTTTGTGAAGCAACACTATATTTCCTCATTGACAGCCTTTGATGCGTGTGGCACTAAGGTGCTTGGATATTCCTGATAATTGAAAGCTTCATCTACTGGTGGGGTAGATTGTTGAATAGTAGGCTGACCAACAAAGGTTGCAGGAATGATAACAGATGATGTAATAGCTAGGCATGGATAGGTGTATGTCTTGGTCCTGGTTCTTATTGTACTTTAAAGCGTCGGCAAGGCCTTTGGATGGAGCTATGACCCGTTTGTTATGAAGATCCTCACCCGATCATGTGTTTTTGTCGGTGTTCGACGCGGAGAATTCATGGCCAAGTATGATCCTTTAAGATAGGATTGCTGGAAACAAGAGATTTATTCATATACTCGGTCCCGACGATGCCGGCGGAAGCTTTGAAGATTAGGGGAAGTGACATTGCAGCTTGTTTTCCTTTATCATTTTAGAGTTGATTTGGCTTCCATTAGGATCTTCTCCTTTTTATCTCTTTTGGAACAGCTTTCAACAATTATGTAGGGTCATGGACCATTTTACAAGATGCTTTGTAAAGTTTCTTCTTGTAATATATGCATATTGTCACTGCGAGACTTGGTATTTATTTGTAAATTCTTACATCGTAACTCTTAAATCATAACCAGATGGGTTCAAAAGACAACTTTAGTTTTGAATTTCTTCCACCCGCCATAGTGGTATTGTTAGGGAAAAGTAACTAAGTCCATAACAGGAAGGAAGTGGCATAAGTAACATGGGAGCTGATGTTGCAGAGTTAACACCACGTGCGTAATCTGGCTCAATTGATTGCAAATAAAGAAATAGGATAAAGTCCTTCAATGAGCTGAACTTGATTATTTGTATCTGAACTTGAATATGTGTCTTAAACCCGTAATGAATGTGATTTATGCACTTGAAAATATCCACACTTGAAATTAACTTGAGCAACGAACTTGAAAATATCCACACTTGAAATTAATTTGAGCAACGAACGTGTGAACCTTGAAAAATACTTAGAATGGATTTGAGTTTACGGCTTCCGCTTGCGATTTGTAACTATTGCAATCTGCACGAGTTGGTTAGTCGCATAAATATTAAATTTTAAAATAAAGTCAAATAATAACTATAAAACGCAAGAAGAGGTGAAATCTTATGGTCAAAAATTAGGGTGCAACAGATGCCCCTATTTAAGTTACTCCTATTCGGAGATATGGAGATCGAAATTTCCGTCTCGACGAGATAGGAGGGACTTAAATACAAACATTTGCGCAAATTTTTGGCTCTAAGAGGCCACCAAATGAAGATGATATGCAATGACATGAAGATGCAAGACGGAGAAATCTGTGAGGAAGAGGTCACAGGGGATGAACTGGATACGACATGCTAGACAAAAGAGCAACAGACCCAAAAAGGCGGGACCCTACGAGGACAGGGACAATCACCGATGGGAAATCTCCAGACGTGTAACGGTAACTCATACATCAAGGATGCAGTGATTTTGACGATTTGTGATCGAAAGATACTTTTACTACCAAGGTGGTGGTCAGTAGTAACTCAAAATGGATCTTTTTGATTGGGGCGCAATGTATTCTTCGCCATTTTTTTATGTATCTTTCTTTTGGAACTCAACTTGAGATGGTGAAACGTATAACTTCCCCTTGCATCATGGTACGGGGACCATGAGCTGGTCTCAGTCTCTGCCTGAAATGCCACAACTTCGTAGATGGTAGAATCACTGTAGTTTGTGGATGTAGATGTTGTTGTAGATGCTGAACTTCCCCTTGCATCATGGTACGGGAACCATGAGCTGGTCTCGGTTCCTGATGTCGAACTTCCCCTTGCATCATGATATGGGAATCATGAGCTGGTCTCGGTTCCTGAGGTCGAACTTCCCCTTGCATCATGGTATGGGAACCACGAGCTGGTCTCGGTTTCTGATGTCGAACTTCCCCTTGCATCATGGTATGGGAACCATGAGCTGGTCTCGGTTCCTTCCCGAAATGATGAGAACTCGTGAGAGCACCTTCATAGGGGGTTGTGACTTTGTAGATTGTAGATGTCGTTGTAGACTGTAAATGTAGTTCGCTGTAGAACCCTGTAGGTGTAGTTCGTTGTAGAACCCTGTAGGTGTAGTTCGTTGTAGAACCCTGTAGGTGTAGTTCGTTGTAGAACCCTGTAGGTGATAAATGTTGTTGATGTAATCTGTAATGTACTCTGTTGTAAATGTGATTGTAAATGTAGATGTAATCTGTTGTTGAAGAACTGTAAATTGTAATTTGTTGATGTAATCTTGTAAATGTGAAACTTGTAGATGTGATCTTGTAAAATGTAGAGTTTGTAGAATATGCACCGGGGATCTTCAAATGAGTTGTAAACCGGTTGATTTGTGGAGTGTCTTCTTGTAAGGAGATATATCGTTGATTGTACTCGTAATGAATTCTCTGGGGAAGATCATTTCTGAGGAATACCTTAGCTGTAATTGTAAGATATGTGAAATTGTTGTAGCAGAAATCCTCAAATGGGGAAGTATCTGTAATGTCCCTTGTTTTGTCTTGATAATCTTGAAATAATCCACTGGGGAAGGACAGATTGTCTTGAGGAAATTGTTGTTTATTGTTTTGAGTATAAATCTGTCCAAAGCGAGTTGCTCAAATAAAGAGATCTTCTGTCATTCAACTGTAAGTTGTTGAGGAGACCTTGTATTATTGCCGAAGAAGCGTCACGTCTTCAATGGTGATCCTTATGATGTCAAAGTGCAAAATAAATACACTATTGATCCATGCTCAAAAGCTGGAGATGTTCATAGTGTGATTGTCAAAGACCGAAGTTCAATTCGGGAAATAACCGAAGAGAAACTGTCAAGCAAGACTCAACCATAGAGGCATAAACTCCAATGGGAATGTACTGAAACAACTGTCTTCCATGAGGATCGAACTTCGTGGGGAAATAGAAATATTGAGTTTTTTCTGCTTAGGGCTGACAACTCTATTTGGAAGGAATAAGACACGCTCAAATACCCAAGGGTAAACGCGATCGAAGAGATAGAGTAAAACATGCAAAGGATGTACAAATGCAAATGTTATGCTACCTACTTATATGATATGCGTATGCTTATGCTGACAAAACAGACGAAAGCAACGACCGAATACGGGATAAACGTCTCGAAACAAACATCCGACCAATCTTCAAAGATAGAAGTACCACTGAGGGTAGATGGAGAACCAAATGTAGGGTCCCGATCCTGCTTCAAAACTTCAAAATTTCTCTTGAGGAAGAGTGATCAATCCATTTGGGGATGTATCATCTTGATAAGTTTGACATGTTGTATGAAATTGTAGACGGAGGTACCCAAACCGAAGTTTCATAGGGGATAAAATAAACATCCTGGGCCGTCGTAGTTGTTGAACATGTTGGGGTTGAATTTCCTGAGAATGAAATAAACATCCACTTTGCTCCAATCTTCAAATGCCCCAAGTCACATAGTTTAAGAGAAAAACATCTCGAGAGGATTTTATAGAAAACATGATGTCCAAATGCCCCATTGTTTCCAAACTCTCAGAGAGATTCGCTGAATCTCGATGTAACTTCCCCTGATTGGCGGTATAACTGAGTCTTCCAAATTGTGCTTTAGATGAAAGCCAAACTCGTACGGATCAAACTTCTTGAAGAGTAAATTGCTCCAGGTGGGCGAGGTCTTCGAGTCCATTGGAGTCCGTGTAATCTTTCTAAGATGTCAAGCGTATTTTAGCAAGTTAGATATCAATTTCGAAATGGTTAATGCAACACACGTTTGTCTTGAAGTTTTGAAAAAGGGGTATCACAATAACTTGTGATCGAAACCACTAGTTAGGATACAAATTGAATCATTATTTATAAAGCCGATTTAAATTTGAGCATAGCTCAAGGAGTCAGGAAACAATATCTCATCGAGTATGCTTTCGAACTAAGCCTTACTTCAATTAGGACTTTGAGGGTTGTATATGGGTTTAATTTATGACTTGTAGAATGGAGGTAGAAAGGGTTAGTATATTTGTGCCCACCCAATTTTTGAAAGATGTTTGTTTTTTTGGTGATACCCTGCCCCAGGATAAAAACGAGATTTTGGTTTGGGAGAAAAAAACAAAAAAAATTCCAGGCTTGAAAAAGAGGGTTTAACTATGTTGGTGTTTAAGTGGTTGAAATAAGGCCTTACATCATCAATAGGGTACTTATTCGAAGCATACCGCAAGAGACCACATGTTTTACTTCATCATCCTCCTTCCAATTCTCTGTCAGAGCAAGAGATCGGGTAAAAGTCGGCATTATAAATAATTTTGAAAAACTATTTGATTGGAAACGAATGGATTTCTTCAAGACAAACAGTTATTGCATTACTTATTCAAAACAGAAAGTTCTTACATGCCAAATATGCTTTCAATCAAAGAAATAAACATGAACAAAATGAAATAAACTTCTTCGGAGAGTCCTTTCTAGGATCTTTATTGTGCTTTCGTGTAGACTGGAGAGACATGCAGAAATGTCTGGTGCGCAGCTTTTAGACGCGGCGTTGACGACCTTGAATCATGCCTGGGGAGGACAAATCTTGTTGAGATATGGGGCTATCTCGCACATAAGGGACGGAACCCTCAAAGAATAAGACCCCACATTTGACCAAACTTTGAACGTCTGCTTTCATACCGTAACAACTTTCAATGTCGTGCCCCGTAGCACCTCGATGATACAGGCAAAATTTGTTGGCTTTGTACCAGTATGGAAACTTCTTAGGTACCTTAGGTGGAGCTCTTGTCTGGATATGACCTCTTTGAATTAGAGCTGGAAACAAATCAGCATACTTCACAGGGATGGGATCAAACTGATGAATTGCTTCTCTTGGAGTATCCAGAGGCATCCTTTGATACCTTTTCCGAAATCGTCGATTCTGTGGTTGATCTGGAGAGGCCAACCTCTGTCTAGGAGATGGTTGTTGTCCACGCTGAGCGGGCATCGCATACTGGTGCTGAGGATGGGGTACCGAAGCTATGAATTCTCTGGAAGGTCCACCGTCATCTTTACTGTCTGGGGCTATACCCAAGTTATAATGGTATTGCTTCACAAAAGCAAGAGCTAAGTCTTCCCAAGACTGAATGTGATTTCTTTGTAGTTTCATGTACCATGTTAATGGTGCTCCACACAAACTTTCTTGGAAGCAGTGAATCATTAGTTGGTCGTTCCCAAGATAGGCGGTCATCTTCTGACAAAACATCATCAAATGATACCTTGGACAGATCGAACCTTTGTACACTTCGAAAGTGGGCATTTGGAATTCCGGAGGGACGACTAGGTTTGGAACTAGGCGCAGGTCATGAGCATGAGAATCAGGCGCACGGTTCCTCTTCATCATTTTCCATCGTTCCTTGAAGTCGCGAAATTCATTCTCGAATGCTATAAGTCCAGGATCGTCCATTTCCTTTTCAGCATGAATATTCTGAAAGTCAGCAAACGGGTTGTCTTGCACAGGCCGAAGTTGCATAGGAACAAAGTCATCAGAGGGACGGTGAAATGTCGGTTTAGACCTTACTCTGAAGTTAGTCATGCGATCCATATCTTTGTTCTCCTTACTATCCTTTAATGATACTTCCGGCTTGGTCAGATGGTCGAGACGGCGACTGACAGCAAAAGATGGAAAACCAAAATGATCCACAACAAAGGAAAGACACATGCACAAATGTAAAATGCCATGCTAAATGCAGAATGTTAATGCATAATGCAGATGTAGGAGGAGACTTCAAGAAACTCAAAGTGTTTTTCAGTATTATAATGTAGAATAATTGAAAAACTTTTTAGTCTTGAGAAACAATGTAAAGCAAAGTACCCTTTTAAGAGTTTATTACATCGAAAGCAAAATAAAACTTAGAACTCTATCCCACAGTCTTCTCCTTTGTACGGAGCTCCTCGGTCAGCTGATCTATACGCTCCTGCAGCGCTGCTTTCTCGATGATGAGTCGTTCCACACACTCCTTCCAAGCCATGGTAGTTGAGGGGAGATCATCACTGGTAACAGCACTTGAAGAGGTATGAGGAGAAAATAAATCTCCTTGTGCCTTTCTCTTTCTGGCAACTTCTATTTCCGGAGTCTTTTGAAGTCTTTCCTTCTCTACCTTGAGGGTGAGGAACTTGTTCTTCCAAGCAGTCCTCAACTTCCGGGCTTCATCTAAAGCAATCTTTACTTGTTCAATTTCGTCCATATCGAACCAGTCGGGGTCATGAGGAGATAATACCATAGGTTCATGAAAAGGAAAAGGCATCTTGAGATCGAGAGCCCTTTCTCGCACCCAATGCAGATAATCCTCAGAAACAGCACAGTTGGGGTATCCTGAAGCAGCTGTTCCTTCCATATCAATATATTTCCATGCATAAATGATGACAGTCTTTAGGTCTAGATCCTCTTCTCCTTTGAAATAGATCTCTTCCAACGAAACCAGGTCAGGCACTTGGATCATAGGGTGTCCAAACTGTCTACGGGCCAAAACGGGATTGTAACTTATACATCCTTCTCTTCCAATAAGCGGTACATTAGGGAATCCTCCGATGCTAGGAATCATAGGCACGCCTCCATAGGCGGGATCATACCAAACAATGTCTGAATGGGTGAGGGTCATAAGTATCTCGGACCATCGAGGTGTTGCTACTTCATCCCAAAAGGACGGATACCAAGTCAAACGAGCGATGAACCATGAGTACAGCAAGGCGGTACAACATACAATGTGTCCTCCTCCTTCGGCATTCTTCGAATGAATCGAGAAGTATGTATCAGCAAGCAAGGTGGGTACTGGATTCTTGAGTATGAACAGCTTGATTGCATCCATATCAACAAAATTGTCAATTTTGGGGAACCAGAAAGTCCCATAAACCAACAAAGCGAAATTGGCTTCCAAGATGAGAACCTCCTTTCTTTCAGCATGGTAACGGACTTTTTCGATCAAAAAGTCAGCGGGAAAACCAAGGACTCCTTCCTTGGTGATCAGGTGTGTTTGAACATCTTCAAGACTAAGATGAGTAGCATTTGCAATTTCTTGGTGACTAGGCGTGTCTTCCCTTCCGGTGAATAGGGGTCGAACAGTCACAGGCATCCTCAAGAGCTCTGAGTACTCTTCCAAGGTCGGCATCAATTGGTAGTCCGGAAAAGTGAAGCAGTGATACATCGGGTCATAAAATTGAACCAATGTTTCCAACAATCCTTCTTTCATCTTTAGCTCAAGGAAACGGAAGACTCCTCCATATTCTGTTGCGAAGGCAAAGCGATCCTTGACGAGTTCGGCTAGTTCTCTCAAGCTTTCGACGTTGGGACTCTGAAAAGTGTACTTCAGGGTTTCTCTTCTGAAATCCATGATTACAACACCTACAGAACGAATTTGAGTTTCTTGAAGTGAACAAGGGAAAAGAGTGCAATGCAAGATGATTAGGACTTCATGGGATTCCTCTATTTATAGGCATTGCGGTAAAAGGAAACGTTTTATTAAATTTGAAACGGACTACATAAATATTCTTTTAAAGAGTCCCAAATAAAAGCTAAATAAAAGCTAGTAAAGACACTAAAGAAGCTTTGAATGCTGCTGCTTGAGCTGCTCTTCTAGTTGCGTCTTCTCACGGATAAGGTTGTCCACAATTAGTTTCCAAATAGTGCATTGTGGGTCAGAGAAAAATAAATCCTCCATGACTTTCCTCTTCTTGCAGGGGAGTAGCTCTTCATCCTTCAATTGTAGCTGTTTCTGAAGTTCATCCCTCTCCTTTTGAAGTTCAGCCTTCTGCTTCTGACACTCACCATTTTCTGCCACTACTGCATGGTACTTGTTCTTCCAAGATTCCAGCTCATGTTGAGACTTCCTTAAGGACACCTCTAACTTCTCGGCTTCAGACATAAAGACATAAGTGGGCTATCTCCTTGGCGCTATGGGATCTTGACGGGAGTAGGGCATCTTTAGCTTGGTTGCCCTTTTTCTGACCCACTGGAGGTATGGTTCTAAAGACACACAGTTAGGCTTCCCTAGACTTCTATTCCCCTTCTTGTGTACATTACGCCATGCATTTAGAATCTTTCCTCGGAGTTCCATATCATTTTTGAAGAATATACCCTCTACTTGAACACTCTTGGGAGGTTCCTTCAACGGGTATCCCAACTGTCGACGAGCTAAAATAGGATTGTAGCTGATCCCTCCATCAAAACTGAGCAATGGTACATTAGCAAAGTCACCACAACTATCAATGATTAATACTCCATCATACACTCGATTGTACCAATCAATGTCAGAATGGGTCAAAGCCATAACTCTTGGAGACCAATGCTCTTTGCCAATGTTTGTAAAAGAGCTAGACTTCGGCAAGTGCGAAATAAACCACTTGTAAAGTAAAGGTACACAACAAGTAATCATCCCTCCACCACGAAGGTTTCGGAGATGTATAGAGTGATATGCATTTCCCAACAGAGTTGGCACTGGGTTGTTCTTCATAAAGATCTTGAATGCTTTGAGATCGATGAAACCTTCAAAACTTGGGAATAAAAACAACCCATAAACAAGCAAAGCAAAAATTGCCTCGAATGGAGCCTTATTATAATAATCAGCATAGAATGAAGCCTTCTCGACTAGGAAACCTGTCTTTAAACCAAGAATTCCATCCTTAGTAACTAGGTTGGCTTTGACGTCAGATACCTTCAAACGAAGGGCTTTAGCAATATCTTTCTCATCATGGTCCTTTTCCAAGAAGGGAAAAGGAGATTCTCCCAAGATAGGTAGACCAACCAAAAAAGAATACTCTTCCAATGTAGGTAGCAACTGGAAATCTGGAAAGGTGAAACAATGGTAGAGGGGATCATAGAACTGTAGCAAAGTGGCAAGAAGTCCTTCATTCACTGAGCAACCCAACAAAGATATCAACTTCCTATATTTTTTCTTGAATTCTTCTTGATCTTTGATGAAACCCCACAACTTCTTTAGGTCATCCAATTTGGGACTCTTAAAAGTATATTTCACAGTATGTCTTTTATTTGAAGTCATAGTGACCTACAATGTTCATAAACGAAAGTAAATCCCATGAAGTCCAATGCAGAATGATGCTATACGAATGCAGCAAACACAAATATTCACATAAGGACATAAAGATAAACAAACAAGGGGCGCCCTAGGTTTGCAACGAGCATGGAGTAAAGGTGTACCCTTCCCAAAGGTTTAAGGACTAAAGGTTGTTTGTACCTGCAGAACAAGGTTCTAATGGGACTCAGAATCATCAGCCCATCCATCGGATATTATCAATTTCCCAATTACTCGAGGATTAATAATATTCTCAAGAGAACTTCTTTTGAGTGTAGTTTCGCGTAGCACTATTTCGGAAGTACTCCCTCATAGTCTCGCACTACCTCCTAATAAAGGCCAAAGTTGGGTTAAGGTAACTACGGTCCTCAATATCATAGGCTCCAAAGTCGAAAATAATGAGTGTCTTCACGATTGCTCGTTCAACAGTACTATTTCGAAAGGGCCTCAACTGAGCAGGATTCTCGATTCAACTTAGTAGGGATTCAACTCCCTATAAGCCTCCTCGACTATATCACCATCCTATCTTAATTTCTCTCAAGTTTGGGTGTAGAACTTTATCTCACCACTCAAGAACAATAATCCCAAAAGAAAAACAAGAAAAAGCATGTAAACAATTAATCAAGTAGGCAGATATATAAAGCAGTAAACAAATAAAATAAGATAGGGAAAAGGAATATGGTTCGACATGTCGTGAAAAAATCAAGTAGGCAGATATATAAAGCAGTAAACAAATCAAGTAGGCAGATATATAAAGCAGTAAACAAAAGGAATATGGTTCCTGATATGCGATATGCCAACCTTATGCAGGTCAAGGTCGAGTCCTTCGTTCTCGTAAGAAGCTAAAGTTACTGGAGTTGGCAATACTTAGCCTGAGGCTAACAGATTATGGGAAAAGGAATATGGTTCGATATGTCGTGAATGCGGTGAACACTGCAGAGAACCGAAGAGGTGCATCTTTGGGTACTGCTCTAAATTATGGGGTTCAAGGGTTATTTGGTTCGTAATCTCTCCCTCGACTTGCCTATGTTCGTCCTCTGAGCTTATTGTTACTACGTATGGTCTTGATTTGGTCTCATGGTAGCAGCAACATCCTTAAATACAAAGCGTCACAAGTCACCCGATGGAAATCCTTGACTTCTATGCATGTTGTCTCCTTCCGCAGGCTCCCATCATCAGCGGGTCCGAGGGGTGCAGATGGCGTTACTTTCTCTTTGAATGACGTTTGGTTGCTTATAGGTGAAGATACTGTTGGCTGCTAAATTAATTTCAGGGAACTGCATGTGCGATGACAGAGCTGCAGCTGCATTGAAGTTAGCGTGACCAGTGTGTGATGGCATGAATCAAATACCAAAGGTTTCCAGGAGTAAGTTATGATAATACTGCTCTATACTTCAAGATTTCACACTGTCACAAAGTCTTACCACCGTTTTCCAATTGTGTGTAGTTTAAGAACCAATGCCCGGAAGATAGCGTTAATGTGAAGGTACTTCTACAATTCATTTTCCGTCGTAGCGGCACCACAACAGCCCTCCGCTAAATGGTAACATTGAATTGCAATCTCTGACTGTCTTCTCTTTATGTGCAGTTGTCTAACTCTATTTGGCGTTGATGACGGTGTTCTAGGATTTGTAGATTTTGATGGTGGTGGGAAGCTCGGTCTGGACATCACATTATTATATTGAACTGAGACACCCATGCCAGGTGGTGCAGCCATTTGCTAGCCTGGGACTGGAGCAGGGAAGGGTGAATATTTACAGTGAATAGATCCTCAGGAAGTTCAATTCTTCCACTTGGTTTTATGTCTGCAGTAGAAGTTTGTGAAGCAACACTATATTTCCTCATTGACAGCCTTTGATGCGTGTGGCACTAAGGTGCTTGGATATTCCTGATAATTGAAAGCTTCATCTACTGGTGGGGTAGATTGTTGAATAGTAGGTTGACCAACAAAGGTTGCAGGAATGATAACAGATGATGTAATAGCTAGGCATGGATAGGTGTATGTCTTGGTCCTGGTTCTGATTGTACTTTAAAGCGTCGGCAAGGCCTTTGGATGGAGCTATGACCCGTTTGTTATGAAGATCCTCACCCGATCATGTGTTTTTGCCGGTGTTCGACGCGGAGAATTCATGGCCAAGTATGATCCTTTAAGATAGGATTGCTGGAAACAAGAGATTTATTCATATACTCGGTCCCGACGATGCCGGCGGAAGCTTTGAAGATTAGGGGAAGTGACATTGCAGCTTGTTTTCCTTTATCATTTTAGAGTTGATTTGGCTTCCATTAAGATCTTCTCCTTTTTATCTTTTTTGGAACAACTTTCAACAATTATGTAGGGTCATGGACCATTTTACAAGATGCTTTGTAAAGTTTCTTCTTGTAATATATGCATATTGTCACTGCGAGACTTGGTATTTATTTATAAATTCTTACATCGTAACTCTTAAATCATAACCAGATGGGTTCAAAAGACAACTTTAGTTTTGAATTTCTTCCACCCGCCATAGTGGTATTGTTAGGGAAAAGTAACTAAGTCCATAACAGGAAGGAAGTGGCATAAGTAACATGGGAGCTGATGTTGCAGAGTTAACACCACGTGCGTAATCTGGCTCAATTGATTGCAAATAAAGAAATAGGATAAAGTCCTTCAATGAGTTGAACTTGATTGTTTGTATCTGAACTTGAATATGTGTCTTAAACCCGTAATGAATGTGATTTATGCACTTGAAAATATCCACACTTGAAATTAACTTGAGCAACGAACTTGAAAATATCCACACTTGAAATTAATTTGAGCAACGAACGTGTGAACCTTGAAAAATACTTAGAATGGATTTGAGTTTACGGCTTCCGCTTGCGATTTGTAACTATTGCAATCTGCACGAGTTGGTTAGTCGCATAAATATTAAATTTTAAAATAAAGTCAAATAATAACTATAAAACGCAAGAAGAGGTGAAATCTTATGGTCAAAAATTAGGGTGCAACACATACCTACAACAATAATAACAATAATATAATGCTGAATGTAAAATACAGAAAACGTAAATCCATACAAAATCCACGACGGGAAAACAAGCGCTAGGATTGACTCGCGTAGGGAACCGTTGAAATCCCCAACAGAGTCGCCAGCTGTCGCTACTGCGAAAATCGGCGCCGGCTGAACAGAAGAGTCGCCACCGTGCATTATTTATCCCAACGGAGGGAAAGGAAACGCTCAGAGTAAACCTCACGCAAAGACGGGAAAGGAATGGTCATCGCAACCAAATCCTGGATTCGGGAGTCGGTTACGCAAGGGGAAGGTATTAGCACCCCTCACGTCTGTCGTACTCGATGGGATCCACGCTTGTTTTCTGGTAAGGATTGTTATTCTATCTACTCTACAGGTCTGGGGTTAAAAGAAAAGAAAATGACTCGGCAAAGTATCGCACTTTATGCCTACGTATTCCCGTCTGGAACGAGAAATCAGAGTCAACGTAGTTCGCCTACCTACGGGAAAGGAGGGGAAGGTCACTCGCTAGGATATCGCATCCTATGCCTACGTACTTTCATACAGCATGAAAGATCAGAGCAAACGTAGTTCAGGCTACGGAAGAAACAGATTTGTCTGACTGTTTTTTAGATCCTTCTGAAAAGGTTTTCTCCTGATTACGGGTCCAAGCGGACAAAAATGACACTTTGATTGGTTTTCAGTCTTTTACGCAAGAACTATCTTTTATTGATGTTTGAAATCTTATTATTGTGTTTTGAATGATTTTGAGATAGAAGAGAAAGAACTCTAAAACCTAGGGTTTGAAATGAGAATCAAAACTACCCTAATGTTGTCATGCATGGATTAACACCTAATGTCTGTCATATTTCTCTCTTGCGCAGAGAGAAACAGAGATCCTAGGGGATAAACGGAAAAGAAACAACATATATACAGTAAAGCAGTAAAATGCATGAGATGCAGCAATACAAGCGAGGTAAGGGAGTCCCACTCAACCTCGAACCTGGGAAAACAATAGGCAAAGTGAAACAGCTTCACTTCAAACCTATGGGAAGATTAACAAACAATACAACAAAGAAAATAAAACCCCAAAACCAGCTCTGACAGCCCACCAGCTCCTACAGCAGCAGCTCTGAAAAACATCAAACTCTGACAGTTGATTAACAGCAAAACAGTAACATCTTCAAGTGAACCCCAAAATCCACTCTTCAATGATCCCCTACACTCCAAGCAACACTAAGCTTGAGCCAACAATGAACCCCAACAGTTGACAGCTTCAGACAGCAGTAAAACCCTAATTCAACAGTTGAGCAGCTTTGACATGAACAGGTATCATCTTTATCAATCTTTAATGCAATGAATTTCATCTTCAATGAACTTCTATTTGTTGCACCCCAAAATTTGACCAACTCCTCTTTACCTAGCTTGTGTTTCATTTCATTCACATTAGCATTATCATTTGCATTTCATTGACATGCATGCAGGAGATCAAGAGGTATGATTACCAATCAAGAGCTACACAAGACTTTGAAGCTAGCCAAGAAGGTTATTCAAGTGTTCAAGGGTAGATATCTTTGTCAGAGAAGTCAAAAGAGCCTCAGAGAGAATGGTTGAAACCAAGAGGGTGTGCCTCCTAACTTGAGAGTTGTGGGAAGCCATCAGATGATTCTGAAGCCATGAAGATGGACTGGAGGTCTTGAGAGAGCTCATGATAAGTGTTGAAGATCAATTTGAGGCCTAGACAGGTCATTGTGCAAGATTAAGAAGATTCAGCCATGAGTGGTGCAATTAGGGTTTGACTGGGTCAACCCTAAGTCAACTGATGATTTGAAGGAGGTTGAGACCTAATTCAAGAGCCATGTGATTATGGATTGACACATTGAGATGTTATAAGGATGATTCCAAGGTCAACTCATCATGATTGAAGAGTTTGAGAAGTTTTAAGCTAGGGTTTCTAAGGCTTGACAGTGTAAAATCCCCTAGTTTGACCCCTATCTTCAAGGCAGTTTAGCCGAAGATGTGATTGTCATCTCATCTTACCCCCAACATGAATGTTGTAGAGCTTGTTCTTAGCTTTAATTTGAGTACTATAAGTCCTTGATAGGATTTGTAGAGCTCAAGTTATGACTTTGACAAGTTACAGGTCATCTGAGGTATGTGAATTTGGGGCCTTAAAAGTCACCCAACTTTCATCAAACTTTTGCTCAAGAAGGATGATTCCTATGGACTTTTGGTCAACATGAATGTTGTTCCTTATTCTCTTATCTTTCTAGAGAGTACTAGAAGTCCTTGATAGGATTTGCAAAACTCAAGTTATGGCTTTGACAAGTCAAGGGCATTTTGGTCATTTGGAGATTATAGGTCATTTCAAGTATAAAGCCATAACTCCTATTTCCAAGCTTCAAATGGAAAAATGTTCAACATCAAACTTGTTCAAAATGATGTTTTAAGGCTATTAAGGAGGTCATGAGATGATGGAAAGGCTTGTAGCTCAAAGTTGCAAAAATGACCTAAAATGAGGGCATAAGTTAAATAAACCCAAGTTGGAAATTGATATTTTCAATCTACACATCCAAACCATGGCATGTAATATATCATTTTGACTCTAGAAAACATTTTAAGAACATTGGTTTAGCCACATTTTTGAGTTGAGATTCAATTTATGGACTTGCTTTGAAAAGCACTTACTTGCATATTAAGCAACATTTGCAAAACTCAAAATCAAGGCATGAGCAAGGCTTTTTGCAAGCTAAACACCTCTAATATCTCACTTGGGGAGATTTTGGGATGAGAACAAGTTGCTGCACCAAGGGAAACAGAATTATGCATAGCATGAGATGTGATTGAAAATCTCATGACATGAGAAGTGAAAACTCTCATTAGAAGGATCTAGAGGGTTCTAGATCATCCAAACATCATCTATATATTGAGTAGAGATGATCCATTGAAGAGGTTGGTGATGATTGAAGGAGAGAGCATACATTGAGATTGAAATTTCATAGCTTGCAAGTGCAATCGGTTTCACCAAGTTCTTCACTCTCCATCCATTTTCTTGATTGAAACTTCTTCCATGGATGTCAAGGAGTGATTCCAGATCATTATCAAGAAAAATTCGTGGCTAATTAGTGCTCTTGAAGTCAGAATTTCCCACCTGCAACTCACCATCGGGTTTCAAGATTCAAGCACTTTCAACTGGTTCTTTTGCATACAGAAGCAAGAAGAAGGTTCAGTGATCGTGTCTGCAAGATTGTAGAGCCTGAATTGGAGGTTTAGTGCATCTGTTCATCCAAGATTTTCAGGTTGGTAACTTTCTTCCTATAGCATGATTTAGGTAGAATCCAAGTGAATTAAGGTGTTAGATTCATTGTAGAATGGTGTAGGATGGATTTCAGATAGTTAATTTGAGAATTAGTGACAAAATAGGAGAACTACCATTTTCGGTTGAGATTGGGATATGATGAATCTTGAGGTTTCAGAGGAAACTAAGGGTATGGTTGAATTCGTGGCAAGATTTGGGATGAGTTTCATGTTTTGACCGTTTGCAATGGAGGGCTGTAGAGAGAACTAGGGTTGGGGATGGTGACCGGAGCTCCACCGGTGGTGGCCGGAGCTGGGCGCGAAGCTCAGATGTTCAAAAGGTAGAAGATGATGAGGATACCGTTGGATGATGGTTAGACTTTGACTGAGGAAGCAATCCAATGGCCACGTTTTAATCTCATTTTGTGAAGGATCTGAATAAATGAAACGCTGCGTTTCATTTAGCAGTTGGTTTTGGGCTTAGTGAACTAAGTTCTATTCACACCCCCTGATGGCCCAACCCATGATTTAAACTGATTCTGATTGCTATCCACACCGTGCGCTTATTCTTTTAATTTGAATTTTCTTTTAATTTTCATTTTATGCATGATTCTTGAAAAATCCATAATAAATTGAAAATTAATCCAATTAACTCCATTCTTTTTGCATTTTACTCATGATTGGGTCTAGTATTTTTTAGAGAAAAAATATTTTCATTTCATGTAATTTCTGATTTAATGGGAATTTTATATTTTAATTGATATTAAAAGGGTTATGGTTGATGCATAATTTTGTGGAATTTAGTGTGATCACTTGGTGATGATTTTGATCCTAATTTTTTGTGTGTGATTAGGTTAGACATGTATGATCCAATAGAATTTTTCTCACATTTTTGTGATGAAAATAGGTGTGCTTTCTAGATTGATATTTAGGTGCTTCCTTTTAGGGTTTAGGTTTGATACCTCATAATGTAGAATTTAGTTCTAGGTCTAATTTGATGATTTAATCTTTGAAATTAATGTGGTAGAGTCATGATTGACCTAGGTTCCCATAGTAGTTTTTGTAGGATTTTACAATTGGTTTTAGTATTTTAGTTAGGACTAACTTTAGTACTAGGTTTTAGGTGATCCTAACTTACTAATCCAACTAGTTTAACTGCTTTAGTCCCCTTAGATTAGGGTTTGTGCTTGGTTTGCCTTTGGTTGAGATTGAAGACAAGTTGAAGACAAGGTGAGGATGCTTGAAGTTGCTTGAAGTTACTTGGAGCTTGGATTTGTTTGTGCCTGAAGGTGTCTGATGAAGATTAGGAGATAGGAGACATAAGGAGAGCCTTATAGTTAGAATGACTTCTTTCACAAATGTGGAAAGCATCTTGTGCTTCCATTCCTCCCAATGACTAAAAGTCCTTCTCAGATATCCACATCCCTCCTTTGGAGGGATGAGTGGCTTTATCTGGGAAGTAGAACTTTGAGGGAACCAGTCTCTCATAATGATGAACCCTTACAGGCTTCCTTTGGTTGTCAGTAAGCTGTTTATCATTTCCCCTCATCCTGTTAAATCAATTGTCTTCTGGTTTGAGTATCTTGAAAGATGTTGGACTTGAGTTTGAAGATGAGGACTTCATTGAAGAGTGTGGAAGAGGATGATTCCTTGAGCATTGCCATTGCAGCTGAAGCTTGAAGAGCAAGAATAAAAAGTTGATACTTGAAGACCCAATGGAGATTGAATGAAGAGCTGAGGCTTGAGAAAGAATTGAAGGATGAAGTTGACACTTCTAAGTGATTAAAGATTGCCCTGAGAAGCTGAAGCTTGTGGGAGGAGAAGACCAAGTTGATACTGGTAAAGCAAAGAGAGCTGAAGCTTGAAGACTGAGTTGATGCTTATAAAGAGGATTCAATTGAGATTGAGTGTAAAGCTGAAGCTGAGGAATAAAGGATGAGTTATTACTTACATTGATGCATTGAGAGCCTGAAGGAATCAATTTGGTACTTGTAGTTAGAAGCAAAGCCTGAGGGTGGAATTGACTGAAGGGGCTGAAGCCTAAGGAAGGAGGATAAGTTGAAACTTATGTTGATGGATTGAAACCCTGGAGAAACAAGTTGATACTTGTCCTAGGAGATGATAGCCTTGAGAGGTGGTTGAAGTCTGAAGACTGGGTTGCTGTCAGAAGAGCTGAAGCTTGGAGTTAAGAGTGGGGTGGATCTGCTTTCTTGTCTGTTTTCTTTTCTGTGCTGATGTGCCTTGTTTGACTTGCTTGATGCATTAGAATAAGTTCATGATTAGACTGACTTTAATCTAGGAGCATGATTGCACTAGAGGTTGAGTTGCTCCCTCTGCTTGTATTGTTACTGTATGGCTTTGCTTGCGGGTATTCGGTAGAGCCCAGCTCCCTTGCCCATGTGGTTTATTCTGCTTGACAGCATTTTCATTTCTACTGTATGATTACAGTCTCTTATATTCTGCTTGATAGCATGTTGTTATTGTTGTTGTATGATTACTGTTATTCATTCTGGCTTGAGGTTGAGATGAGCTTGTGGAGGCTGCTGCCCCACACACATTTCCTCCCTCACTTGCATTGCATGCATTTTACAGTCGTTTACTGTTTACTGTTTAAGCTGATGCTTTATCTGTTTCTGTTTATCATTGATATGATCCCTTAGGACTCTCACTTCCTTTGATAAGGAAGTGATGATAGAACTTTAGGTTGAAACCTATGCATGACAACTTCTAGGAGTTCCCTGTTTCAAACCTCAACTATAGGATGAATCCTTGGCATGACAACAGTAGGACTTGATAGTCTCCCTTAGTTGAGCCTGTTCTCTTCTCATCTTAAAACAGCTTAAGATACAGTAATCATGAATGATTTCTTTCGTACGTTACGAGCCTTAAGCTATCTGAGAAAGGATTGTGGGATAGTTTCTTTTCCACAGTCTGGATGTTTATTATGGCACCCTTTGGGTGACATGCGACGCATTCACTCTCAGGTCATAGTCTTTAGTGTGATTGAAATTGCAAACACAATAAAAAACACTTCTTCCGTAAAAGACAGAAAACAAACTTCAAACCTTTTTGCCCCGTGGGCCCATAATTCAAAGGAAAGCTTTTCTGAAGAAAAGAGTGTCGTTAAACTTCAGCGCCATCGCAAACAGGTTTTGTCCCTAACTGCTGGAACTGCTGTTTAACCCTACTCGATAAAACAGATAAATCTGAATCCCCGTAATCTGTATTATCCTGAACTACGTAAGCTCTGATCGCTCATAACCGTTGAGAGTACGTAGGCACAATACTGATGTATTGGCAAGCCACCTTCCCCGTAACCCGTCGTAGGTCGAACTACGTTGACTCTGATTTCTCATTCTCTGATGAGAATACGTAGGCATAAAGCGCGACGCTTTGCCGAGTCATGTTCTTTTCTGTTTGAGCCAGCCTTGATAGGTAGATAGATAAACTAACTCGTCCAGTAAACACAACAAGCGTGGATCCCATCGAGTACGATGGACGTGAGGGGTGCTAATACCTTCCCCTTGCGTAACCGACTCTCGAACCCAGACAACGGTTGCGATGACCTTGTCTTATACCTTTTCGTCAGGTTTTTCCTATTGTTTCCTTTCCCGTTCTGAGGGATAAATAACGAAAGGTGGCAACTCTTCTGTTTTGCCGACACCTTATTTTCGCGGAAGCGACAGCTGGCGACTCTGCTGGGGACTTGATAGTTTCCTGGGATCCAACGTCCCGTATGCGAGTCAGTTTGGGGATCCGACGTCCCCTGCGAGAGTCAATCCTAGCGCTAGTATGATTACTTGTTGGGTTGTGTTTATTTTTCGCCCTTTATTTCCCGCATTTTATTTTCAGTATGATATGATTATCTGTGTTGTTGTGGGAAGGGGCATTCTGATGAGTGAGAAGCCAGACCCAGGCTTGAGTGAACATAGCATTAGTTGTGGAAATTAGTGGGCGCGTGCTTGCTTGGCAGGCACTAGTGTCTCATGAAATCCATGCTCAGACGAGGTTCTCCCGGTTGACTTCTTTTTCAACCCTTTGGGTTGAGGGGGTTGTTGGTTTGGAGGATTGTCGACTCTGGGGACCGATCATTTGTGATTCAGCCGAGTGAGGCCGCTTCATGAGCTGGTGATGCCACACCTTTTGGGTATCGTATCACCCCTCTTGAATGTATGTGACGCTGATGAACGCATATGATGCCGAACTTGAGTCAGTTTAGGTTCATACCTGTGAGCAGGGTTGGGTTTATTGCAGGAAACTTTGACCTTCAGACCACCTGGTTTTCTTGATAGTGGATCAGTTTTGTTGGGATCTGAGGATCTCATCTGCAGATATATGATGGTTCTTGACAGAGCAGGTTTTTGATTGGGATCAGAGGATCTTATCATCAGATGTGTATTTGTTCTTGACAGAGCAGGTTTATGACTGGGATCTGAGGATGTCATCAGCAGATGTATGGTTGTTCTTGACAGAGCAGAGTTTTGGTTATCAGATGTGTGTTCTTGACAGAGCAGAGATTTTGGTCCTGTATCAGAGGTCCTTATTATTAGATGTTTGTTCTTGACAGAGCAGATTTATGGTCTTATGTGTGTGTTCTTGACATAGCAGATTTGTGGTCCGATACCAGGGTTTTCTTCTTATCAGAGAAAGTGGTTGTTCTTGATAGAGCAGGATTATGGTTTTGTTGACACAGAATCTCCACCGCATAGTTGTCTTGATCTCCTGCTGCATGATTGCATTTTACATTGCCTTGCATACTCATTTGCATTTCATTAACGTGTGTCTGTGTTGCAGGTACCATTTTCCCCGATCTAGGATTTCTTGCCTCCTATTGTATTGTTATGGGTTCTCTGAGGAAGACTGTGGCTTACAAGCTCCCTGCCCCTGATGTGGTTCAGCTGACCGGTTTGATTGCTTTAGCAGATGATTCTGTGAGAGATGAGTTCAGAAAGTCTTACGGCAAATTGCTTAGTTTGGTTCGTAAACCTTCTGCGTTCGAGTTGAATGGGTTGCACGCCCTGCTGCAGTTCTACGATCCTCCGTTGAGATGCTTTACTTTCCAGGATTTTGTTCTTGCACCCACGCTAGAGGAATATGCTGATTTGTTAGGTGTGCCTATCAAGAGGCAGATGCCTTTTGTTCATATGGATGCTGAGCCTAATCTGGCCAGTCTAGCCCCTTCACTTCATCTGGATGCCTCCGAGTTGGTATTGTCTAGTTGGAACAAGGTTCCCGGTTTCTCCTTGCAGTTCTTAGTGGGCAAGGCTCAGCAGTGCGCCAAAGACGGATGTTGGGTCGTGTTTAACGCCATTCTCGCTCTGTGCATATATGGCATCATTCTGTTCCCCAATATGCCCGACTTTGTAGACTTCGACGCCTTCCGCATCTTTGCTTCAGGGAATCCAGTCCCTACCTTGAGAGGAGATGTCTACCATTCCATCCACTACAAAAACAAGAACAGAAGAGGCAAGAATGTCTCATGTTGTGTGCCCTTGCTTTACAAATGGCTTGATAGTCATCTGCCCAAGAGGGGTCCCTTTGTTTCGTCTGCAGCCACAGCTGAGTGGTCCGAGCGTTTGATGAGTCTATCAGTGGAGGATATTGACTGGTTTGACAGAGATAGGTTGGGTACTGAGATTATCTTTAGCTGCAGCGGGTTTCCGAACGTGCCTTTGATAGGCAGGAAGGGCTGCATAAATTATAATCCGTCTTTGCTGGTCCGACAGTTCGCGTATGCATTGAGAGCTCCGCCGAAGGATGAAGAGGTGCAGGAATCTCTGTACCTCACTGGTATTCTAGAGGGGGATCCGTTATCTAAGCTTCAGCACGCCTGGAATGGTATCAGCAAGAGGGGAAAACCATTGCTGGGGAGAAGCAATAGCCAAGCCTACCCTCCGTATGTGACGTGGATCAGAGCCAGAGCAGATGCTATAGGGATGTCGTTTCTTCCTGCCAAGCCAGAAATCCCTCCAGTGATTGAAGAGCCTACCACTGTGCCCATTCAGCAGCATAATCAGGTGTTAGCTGAGCGAGATGAATTGAAGCAGGCAAATGAGGAACTGGAGAAAGAATTGGCTCAGCTCTGAAGCGAGAGAAATAAAGCCGTTCATTCCTTCAAAAGGCAGACCGAGCTGGTGAACCAGCTGGGGACAGACTTGACTAAGCAGATAGCTGAGCGTGAGCGCATGGGTCGAGACTTCAAAGCTGTCAACGATGTACTGGCCACGAAGAAGCAGCACTTGGACGAAGCGTATCGGAGGATATCCAAGTTCAACCAGCACTGGAAGGCCTCCCTAGCCAACAGGAAAGAGCGGGAGGATAAGTTGATGCTACAGATCTCCAAGCTGAAAGCCCAGGTGAAGGCTAGTGAGAAGAGGTTTGATGAAGAAACCGCTCGCAGATATGCCGCCGAAGGCCAGCTCAACAAAGCTCTCGCTAACCTGAAGGAGCGCAAACTGACGTTTGAATCCAAGAAACGGAAGCTAGAAGATTGTTTTGGCGAAGGAGCATGGGAAGATTCGGTCGAAGGTCTTCAGTACACCATTATGCAGAGGGAGTTACTCGTCAAAGGGTTGCTCACTCGGCCTGATCATCCAGAAACGAAGGGGTTGTTAGAAGAGTTTCGCGCCCGTGGCCGTGCTTGACTATTTGTATTCCTTTTGTTTTGATCGTTGTTGTAGGCTGACCATCACCAGGCTTGTTGGCTGGGGTCATGCTATTGATTCGTCTTGTACTCACTAATGTTGTGTACTGCCTTGATGGGCTTTCTTTATATATGAGATTGTTATTTCCATGACTGGACTCGGATTTCTTATTATCAGCACTGGCACTCAGGCACTAGGATCGGGGAAGATCTCCCTAACGCACAAACACACGTTTGCATTTGCATGAAGCATTTGCATAACGAGCACTTTGTCGTTTTTCCTAACCCTTTTGTGTTTTTCAGGTTGTTTCAGGTTGTTCCAGGATTGATCAGAGACCTATTCACCGCTATCCGACCAGAGAAAATCAAACCAGAATCATGGAGCAAGTGCAAACTGATGTTCAGGAACTCCGCGAAAGAATGGATCGCTTCATAGAGCTCATGCAAGCGGTCGCCAATGGCCAGGATCAGCTCAGAACCTTGGTTCAGCCTCTGATTTCAAGAGTCGATAGCAATGGCGTACTCCATGGTGGGATTGTGCCTACTCCTCCACCAGTTGAAACTCCTCAGAATGGCGTCCCCGTGACCGGGGGGAATGGCAGTGCCAATGGCAATGTGATAGCTAACATGGGACTCAACGGTAATACGATGGGCGTCGGTAATGGGAGTCTTGAAGCTAATGTCAATGTTGGGTTGGGCAACAGAAATGCAGGTGTTGGGAATCTGTTTGGGCCTCAACCGTGGTTAGAAGACCGTCAAGACGATGTTTTCTCACAGAGAGGTGCTGAAGGGGAGTTGACTGCTGAAGCACGCCTAAGGTTCAAGGCACTAGAGGATAAGATGAGGAATATCGAGAACCAGAATACCCTGGGTGTTGATATGTCCGAGTTGGGACTGATTGTTGATTTCAAGGTGCCTCCCAAGTTCAAGGTACCTGACTTTGAAAAGTACAAGGGCACCACTTGCCCTCGCGTCCACTTGAGATCATATTACAGGAAAATGTCAGCTCATTCTGAGGACGAGAAGTTGTTGATGCACTTCTTTCAAGACAGTCTGTCCGGGCCCTCCCTCGAATGGTACATGAGTCTGGAGCCTACCAGTGTGCGCACGTGGAAGGATCTTGCTGAAGCATTTGTGCACCACTACCAATGCAATAGCGACTTGGCCCCGAACCGAGTCCAACTGCAGAATATGTCGCAAAGAAACAACGAAGGGTTCAAGGAATATGCCCAGCGGTGGCGTGAATTGGCAGCCAGGGTTCAGCCGCCGATGGTTGAACGTGAGCTCGTGCAGATGTTCGTAGCCACCCTCCCAGGGGTTTACTATGAGAAATTGGTCAGCAGTATGTTTGGAACCTTCTCAGATCTCATAATCACGGGTGAGCACATCGAAAATGGGATCAAACTCGGGAAAATTCAAGGTGAGTCATCCTCAGCTGGAGGAGGCGGAAAGAAACCTTATGGTGGCAAAAGACGGGAAGGAGAAACGAGCGATGTGTCCAACGCTCGAAGGAAGGGTAAAGGCCCTCACCAACAGGTGGCCAGCATAACTATCCCGGCAGTTCAACAGCCACAGCAGCAGCACCAGCAGCAGCAGCAGCCGAATCAACCAGGGTACAGAAAGTATCAGAATCAGGCACATTTGTCGAGCCGTCACCTCGAGACACCGCCCATGTCGTACGCGCAACTATTGCAGACTTTGCTTCAGCTACAGTTGATCCAGAAGAGAACCCTGGCTCCCTTGACAGGGGCACCTCCGCCAGGTTATGACGCGAACGCAACTTGCGAATTTCTCTCAGGGGCACCAGGCCACACAATAGAGAACTGCAAAGCCTTCAAGCATAAGGTGCAGGACATGGTGGACGCTAAGATCATCAACTTCTCCGATAATGTGCCAAATGTCACGAAGAACCCAATGCCGAATCATAGGGGAGGTGGAGTAAACGCCATTAGTGAAGACGAGAATTTGGATTTGTTGACTGACGTCAGAGATCTGAAGACGCCGCTTAGCTTCGTCAAAGCTAAGCTGATGAAAAGAGGTTTCTTTCCAGGTTGCGGAGAGCTGTGTATGGGCTGTGCTACTAGTCCTGATGGATGTGAACAGCTGATAGAGGGAATTCAAAGTCTGATGACTGAAGGGATTTTACAGTTTAGCCGGAGGTCCGAGTGTGGATCGGGAGAGGTAATGTTGAAGCAAGATGATGAGGTCGCCACCATCACCATCCCTCGCCAGACGATAACTATTTCTGCACCCAGGCCGCCTACGATTACCATCACCAAAGCTGGGTCGATACCCTTCGAAAGCACTAATGTTGTCCCATGGCATTATGGGGCTGAAGTCTACTGCAATGGACAGAAGTTGGAGCTAGAACCGTTTGGGTCGTCCGTGGAGAACCTTGCGGGAATCAGTGGTATTACTCGAAGCGGAAGAGTGTTTGCACCACCTGAGGTCGTGGCAGACAAAGCGGACAGAGCTGATGCAACTGATAAAGGGAAAAGTAAAGTCGTTGAAGAGATCCCCCGGGGGGTAGAAAAAGAATTGCTTGTTAAAGACGCCGAGGAATTTATGAGGTTGATTAAAAAGAGTGACTACAAGATTGTGGATCATCTCCATCAGACACCCTCGAAGATTTCCATCCTGAATTTATTGTTGTGTTCTGAAGCACACCGCAACGCACTGCTGAAGGTGTTGAACGCCGCATATGTACCGCAGGAAATATCGGTAAACCAGTTGGAAGGGGTCGTAACCCACATGAATGCTGGAAACGGGTTAGGGTTCACTGACCTAGAGCTGACGCTGAAGGGGAGGAACCACAATAGCGCCCTGCACATCTCGATAGAGTGTAGGGGAACGATTATGTCTCACGTGTTGGTGGACACGGGGTCATCACTCAATGTTCTTCCGAAGAAGGCATTAATGAAGTTAGATACTCGCGGAGTGATTTGCACACCCAGTGATCTGGTTGTGAAGGTGTTCGATGGAACCAAACGCCATGTTTTCGGGGAGGTGACCCTGCCAATCCAAGTCGGGCCGGAAACGTTCGACGCAATCTTTTATATTATGGACATCATGCCTGCCTACAGCTGCCTCTTGGGCCCGCCATGGATCCATGCTGCTGGAGCCGTGACCTCCACGTTGCACCAGAAACTCAAGTATGCTGTCGGAGGTAGCATCGTGACCGTTTGCGGCGAGGAAGACATAATGGTGAGCCATTTGTCGTCCTTCAAGTATGTTGAGATGGATGGGGAAATCCACGAAACCCTATGCCAAGCGTTCGAAGCTGTTAAAATCAAGGACGTAGCGCCTGTAGTCGCTGAAAAGCCAGAGATGACTCTGTCCTCCTTCAAGGAAGCCCGAGCCGTTGTCCAAGCCGGATCTACCCCAGGTTGGGGGCGAATTTTAGAGATACCTAACAAGCAAGACAAGTTCGGGTTGGGATATTCTCCTGCGGCTGAAGCCTCCTCTTCTAGCAGTGCGTCGCGAGGTAAAGGGCCGATCCAGTTTACCAGTGGCGGGGTGATATTCGAAAGCGTCAACACGGTGTCTGAAGACAGCGGAGATAGCGACTGTGACCTCGACTCTTGGATCCAGCCAAGCAAGCCAGGCGAGGGCCTCAACAATTGGTCCGTCAAGGATATCATCCAGATGACAAGCGAAGAGTAATGATTTACTTTTTTCCAATCATTGTACAACCATATGTCCTACCCGGGGCATAGTGGTTTTATTGTCAGGGCCTTGTTGGATTATGTACATACATTTTTTCAATAAATCAAAAGGCGTTTTTCTTCGTATTCAAATATTGTGATCTCTGTTATTCTTGTTTTATATTTGTTTTGAAAAACAATAAAATGGCAATGGGGTTTGTGCTAACCTGCATATCCTCGTTTTAAGCTTAACCCTTGTTATTGCAGGATCCACATAGCAGACGACATCGATTCTGGACCTTCTACGACTCACTTCGACTTCGATTGCCCGATCTATCAAGCCGAAGAAGAGATTGATGAAGACGAAGACCTTCCTAAAGAGTTGGCCCGCTTGTTGAAACAAGAAGAGGAAGTTATTCTGCCTCATGAAGAGGAGATCGAGATTGTGAATCTGGGTTCTGAAGAACTCGTCAGACACGTCAGGATAGGGGCTGCACTGCAGAGTGATGTCAAGCAGAGATTGGTCGAGATGCTAAGAGAGTATAGTGACGTCTTTGCTTGGTCATACGAAGATATGCCCGGACTTGACACTGACATCGTGGTCCACCACTTGCCGCTGCGAGAAGATTGTCCTCCCGTTAAGCAGAAGCTTAGGAGGATGCGACCAGATATGGCCGTTAATATCAAAGAAGAAGTGCAGAAACAGCTTGATGCTGGCTTCTTAGCGGTCACTACTTACCCTCCGTGGGTCGCCAACATAGTACCTGTACCGAAGAAGGACGGTAAGGTACGCATGTGCGTCGATTATCGGGATTTGAATAGGGCGAGCTCTAAAGATGATTTCCCGCTGCCTCATATCGACGTGTTGGTCGACAACACAGCCCAGTTCTCCGTGTTTTCGTTCATGGATGACTTCTCCGGTTACAACCAGATCAAGATGGTGCCGGAGGACATGGAGAAAACTACGTTCATTACTCCTTGGGGTACATTCTGCTACAAGGTAATGCCTTTCGGTCTGAAGAACGCAGGGGCCACTTACCAACAAGCAATGGTTACTTTGTTTCATGACATGATTCATCATGAGATTGAGGTCTATGTTGATGACATGATTGTGAAGTCCCAAACGGAGGAGGGACATCTGGTCAATTTGCTGAAGCTTTTTGAGAGGCTTAGGAAGTTCAGGTTGAGGCTGAATCCTAACAAGTGTACTTTCGTAGTACGGTCCGAAAAGTTACTGGGGTTTATCGTGAGTGAAAGAGGCATCGAGGTTGATCCTGCGAAAATAAAAGCGATACAAGAAATGCCAGTGCCAAAAACAGAAAAAGAAGTTCGTGGTTTCCTGGGAAGAATAAACTACATTGCAAGGTTTATCTCTCAGCTCACGGCCACGTGTGAACCGATGTTCAAACTGCTAAAGAAAGATCAAGCGATTATCTGGAACGAGGATTGCCAGAAGGCATTTGATAAGATAAAGCAGTATCTGCAGGAACCTCCGATCTTGATACCCCCAGTGGCCGGACGGCCATTAATCATGTACTTGACAATTCTTGAGAATAGTATGGGGTGTGTTCTCGGTCAGCACGACGAGACGGGCAGAAAGGAGCATGTCATTTACTACTTGAGTAAAAAGTTCACAGACTGTGAATCTCGCTACTCGATGCTGGAGAAGACGTGTTGTGCACTAGCCTGGGCTGCCAAACGTTTACGACAAGACATGCTCAATCACACCACCATGCTAATTTCGAAGATGGATCCGATCAAGTACGTCTTCGAGAAGCAATCGCTTTCGGGCAGGATTGCCAGATGGCAAATGGTGTTGACGGAATATGATATTCAGTACGTTTCCCAGAAGGCCATCAAGGGAAGCGTATTGTCTGATTACCTTGCCGAACAGTCGATCGAGGATTACCAGCCGATGAAATTTGAATTCCCTGATGAGGATATCATGTTTCTTAAAGCGAAGGATTGCGATGAACCGTTGCCCGACGAGGGGCCGGATAGGAAATCCCAGTGGAAATTGATATTTGACGGGGCGGTTAATTCCTATGGAAGTGGCATTGGGGCGATCATCACGATTCCCCATGGATCCCACATCCCGTTCACTGCGAGGCTGACGTTTCCAGTCACCAATAACGAAGCGGAGTACGAAGCATGCATCATGGGTCTAGAAGAGGCAATTGATTTGATAATAAAAAAATCTAGACGTATATGGTGACTCGGCGCTTGTGATTAACCAGATTAAAGGGGAGTGCGAGACTCGTCAATCGAATTTGGTGACGTACATGAACTATGCCAGAAGGCTGCTTTCGTTCTTTGATCGAGTGGAACTCCATCATGTGCCCAGAGCAGAGAATCAGATGGCTGATGCCTTAGCCACGTTGGCTTCGATGTATAAAGTCAATTTTTGGAATGAAGCTCCAAGAATTGTCCTTTCCCGTCTTGATAGACCTGCATTCGTCTTTGCGATCGAGGAAGCCGCCGACGGCAAGTCATGGTTCCATGACATCCAGACTTTCCTTATGACTAAGGAGTATCATGCGGGCGCGTCAACCCAGGATAAGAAGACTCTGAGAAGGCTGTCTGGAAATTTTTATCTCAATCCTGATGGAGTGTTGTATAAAAGAAATCACGATCTCGTGCTACTCAAATGTGTAGATGAGAAAGAAGCGAGTATGCTCATGGAAGAAGTCCATGAAGGCACATTTGGTACGTATGCCGGCGGGCATGCTATGACGAGAAAGATCCTGAGAGCAGGATACTACTGGCTGACGATGGAATCAGATTGCTTTAAGTTCGCGAAGAGGTGTCATAAATGCCAGATTTATGCTGATAGAGTTCATGTGCCTCCGTGCCCGTTAAATGTCATGTCCTCGCCTTGGCCGTTCTCCATGTGGGGCATCGACATGATAGGCAAGATCGAGCCCACTGCATCTAACGGTCATCGCTTCATTCTAGTAGCCATCGACTACTTCACCAAGTGGGTGGAGGCAGCCTCATATGCTAATGTGACCAAGCAGGTGGTGGCTAGATTCATAAAGAGGGATATCATCTGTCGTTACGGAATTCCCGAGCGGATCATTACTGATAATGGTTCGAACCTGAATAACAAGATGATGAAGGAGCTGCGCTAAAGTTTCAAGATTGAACACCACAACTCATCTCCTTACCGGCCGAAGATGAATGGCGCCGTTGAAGCGGCCAATAAGAACATAAAGAAGATTGTTCAGAAGATGGTTGTGACCTACAAAGATTGGCACGAGATGTTGCCATTTGCACTGCACGGTTATCGTACGACGGTACGTACCTCAACCGGGGCAACTCCTTTCTCCTTAGTGTACGGTATGGAAGCTGTCCTACCGTTAGAAGTGGAGATCCCTTCTTTACGAGTTTTGGTTGACGTGAAACTCGACGAGGCAGAATAGATTAAGAACCGACTAAACCAACTCAGCCTGATGGACGAGAAGAGGTTAGCATCAATTGCGTATGGTCGTCTGTACCAAAGCCGAATGAAGAAAGCTCATGATAAGAAGGTGCGTCCTAGAAGCTTTCAGACAGGTGATCTCGTCCTGAAGAAGATTCTTCCTCCACACTCTGATCACCGGGGCAAGTGGACTCCCAATTACGAAGGTCCGTATGTCGTCAGCAAGGTCTTCTCGGGAGGAGCTTTGTTGTTATCCACGATGGATGGTGAAGATTTTGCATCCCCGGTGAACGCGGACGCAGTTAAAAAATACTTTGCTTAAAAATGACCCGCTGGAAAGAAAAAGAATATCCAGGCAAAAATGGGGCATCCCGGCGAACCATAAAAAAGGAAAAAGGTTCGGGCAAAAATTAGGGATATAAATTGAAAAGAATGTACACCCGCAAAGTCGAAAACCCGGATGGGCGACTTTGGCAAAAAAGGGTATCCCGGTGAATCGAAAACCCGGAAGGGCGATTCAGGCAAAAGTTAGGGATTTGAAAAAGCAAATGACTGCGTTCCGCGTGTGGACTTTCATTGTTTAGTGGTTTGGAAGACCTGAGGGACGTTTATCTGAATCAATCTTTTCTGAAGCTGAAGCGTCGGAGAAGTATCGAAGTCGAGTGGGTCATAGAGGGATCAACTCATGGTGTTCGTCTACGCCTCGTTGCCGACATTTGTATATACTGATGTATATTTATGTTTTTACTTTTTGCGCGGCTTCCTCATTCCAGGAGCTTGCATCTGTTGTAAAACATTTTTGCCCATTCAGGGGTTCGTTATCAATAAAATGTATACTATTCAGCAATTCTGTTTGTCTGTGTAGCATTTATCTGTTTTGTTTGCGAAAAAGAACGCCGATGTTTTTGAAAAAATGCGCATACATAAACTTACTGGCCTAGGCCACTGATTGTTGAAATAATGAATTACTCGAAAATTGTCACAGGATGATAACCTTGATAGGTCCCTTTGAGAAGGGTATCTTGTCTGTTTGTTTGTGTTGGTGCAGGTGTAGCATGTACCAGGCAGTACGCTGTATGCGTCCCCAAGCAGGATGATTCCTCCTTCTCCAGCAAAGTTCAGCAGCCTCTCCCTGCAGAGTCCGAACCGGAGATCGTAAAGCAGTGATATGTTTCCCCAGGCAGAGAAGATTCTTTCCCCAGTCAAGTACATCCTGAAGGAATGTCGTCTCCCCAGCTGAGACATACGCCGAGGTATGCAGCAATTGATAGTCCCAGACTGAAGTCTCCAGGAGAATTGAAATTCCCCACAGAGTCGTGCTCTCCCCCGAGGCAGGATGATTCCTTCTTCTCCAACCGAGTTTGCAGATCCCCAAGAGAGCCGAGTCCTTGGAAGCCGTTTGGGCCATGATTGGTTTTCCCCAGTAGAGTGTTAAATAGTTGATGTCGTATTTCCCCACCGGAGTCGTTTTCTCCAGGAAGGTTGGTCGTGAATGCCGTGCAGTTTATTTCTGCGATTGACATCGCTTTCCTCAGCAGGTCCAGGTTCTCGTAGAACTTCGTTCCCCTGCAGCAGTCAACTAAAGTTTGCTTCCCCAAGCGGAGTCCGTTTGAGATCGGTGTGACCCTCTTCTCCTCGGCAGGATGATTCCTCTTCCTCCACCAGAGAGGTTCTTTCTCCTTGACAGGAGGATTCTCCCTTCAGCATTTATTTTGCTGACGGGATCGCCGCATTTTGCATGATTGCATAGCATTTATCATAAACCCATAGCATTTCCACTGTGTGGAGCATTGCGCCATTGTCAAAGCATATGCATATGAAACATGAGCTAGGTCGCTACCGTTCTTGTTTTGCAGGTGTTCCTCCGCAAAGTCGCTGGCTCAAGATGATTCTTGAATCCCCCTAGCAGAAGTCGCTTGCTCAAGATGATTCTTGAATTCCCCAGCAAAGTCTTCAGCCCAAGATGATTCTTGAATTATCCAGCGAAGGTGCTTGTTTAAGATGATCCTTAAAATCCCCTGTGAAGTCGCCAGAGTTGGTTGCTCAAGTTGATACTTAGAGTCCCCGACAGAGTGTTTGTTTAGGACGATTCCTGAAATCTCCAGCAGAGTTATTGGTTCAGGATGATTCTTGAAGTCCCGACGGAGTTATTTGTCCAAGATGATTCTTGAAGTCCTCAGCAGAGTTGACTCATCCAGAATGATTTCTGAAGCCCCGAAGCAGAGTTACTTGATAGTTCTCCAGAATCCCCAGCGGAGACGTGTCATCCCCAGTAGGTTTCTGAACAGCGAAGTTGAAACTTCCCTCGAAGACCTGAGGATTGAAGTCCAACCGTATTGACGAAGCAGTTCTCTTAGCTGATGCGGAGTGCCCGATGGCAAGAGGTTTGGATATCCCTAATTGGTTCATGATTAACCGAGAATGCTATTCCCGACTTACTGACGAAGGCCGGCTGATGCCCGAAAATTTCTTTGAATGCCCGATGGCATGATTAACTTGATTGTCGACCTGATGAGTCCCGAGGAATCTTGGTGCCTGACGGCATGATCGATCATGTATCACTGGTTACCGTGTGACCCATTCCCCAGCTAGTTGTCGTGCAGCTAATCTTTCAGTGTTCGAAGATTTGTTCCCATCAGAGTATCGTGTACTTGTGCAGTTGGCAAATTTACGGGTTTGTCGGTATTCAACCGTCTCGCACCTTGATTGGTTGAGAGCCGTTCGCTTCTCACCCAGTCAGGTTCAAGCCGTTTGAATAGGGGCAGCTGTTGCACCCCAAAATTTGACCAACTCCTCTTTACCTAGCTTGTGTTTCATTTCATTCACATTAGCATTATCATTTGCATTTCATTGACATGCATGCAGGAGATCAAGAGGTATGATTACCAATCAAGAGATACATAAGACTTTGAAGCTAGCCAAGAAGGTTATTCAAGTGTTCAAGGGTAGATATCTTTGTCAGAGAAGTCAAAAGAGCCTCAGAGAGAATGGTTGAAACCAAGAGTGTGTGCCTCCTAACTTGAGAGTTGTGGGAAGCCATCAGATGATTCTGAAGCCATGAAGATGGACTAGAGGTCTTTAGAGAGCTCATAAGAAGTGTTGAAGATCACTTTGAGTCCTAGACAGGTCATTGTGCAAGATTAAGAAGATTCAGCCATGAGTGGTGCAATTAGGGTTTGACTGGGTCAACCCTAAGTCAACTGATGATTTGAAGGAGGTTGAGACCTAATTCAAGAGCCATGTGATCATGGATTGACACATTGAGATGTTATAAGGATGATTCCAAGGTCAACTCATCATGATTGAAGAGTTTGAGAAGTTTCAAGCTAGGGTTTCTAAGGCTTGACAGTGTAAAATCCCCTAGTTTGACCCCTATCTTCAAGGCAGTTTAGCCCAAGATGTGATTGTCATCTCATCTTACCCCCAACATGAATGTTGTAAAGCTTGTTCTTATATTTAATTTGAGTACTAGAAGTCCTTGATAGGATTTTTAGAGATCAAGTTATGACTTTGACAAGTTACAGGTCATCTGAGGTATGTGAATTTGGGGCCTTAAAAGTCACCCAACTTTCATCAAACTTTTGCTCAAGAAGGATGATTCCTATGGACTTTTAGTCAACATGAATGTTGTTCCTTATTCTCTTAGCTTTCTAGAGAGTACTAGAAGTCCTTTATAGGATTTGCAAAACTCAAGTTATGGCTTTGACAAGTCAAGGGCATTTTGGTCATTTGGAGATTACAGGTCATTTCAAGTATAAAGCCATAACTCCTATTTCCAAGCTTCAAATGGAAAAATGTTCAACATAAAACTTGTTCAAAATGATGTTTTGAGGCTAGTAAGGAGGTCATGAGATGATCGAAAGGCTTGTAGCTCAAAGTTGCAAAAATGACCTAAAATGAGGGCATAAGTTAAATAAACCCAAGTTGGAAATTGATATTTTCAATCTACACATCCAAACCATGGCATGTAATATATCATTTTGACTCTAGAAAACATTTTAAGAACATTGGTTTAGCCACATTTTTGAGTTGAGATTCAATTTATGGACTTGCTTTGAAAAGCACTTACTTGCATATTAAGCAACATTTGCAAAACTCAAAATCAAGGCATGAGCAAGGCTTTTTGCAAGCTAAACACCTCTAATATCTCACTTGGGGAGATTTTGGGATGAGAACAAGTTGCTGCACCAAGGGAAACAGAATTATGCATAGCATGAGATGTGATTGAAAATCTCATGACATGAGAAGTGAAAACTCTCATTAGAAGGATCTAGAGGGTTCTAGATCATCCAAACATCATCTATATATTGAGTAGAGATGATCCATTGAAGAGGTTGGTGATGATTGAAGGAGAGAGCATACATTGAGATTGAAATTTCATAGCTTGCAAGTGCAATCGGTTTCACCAAGTTCTTCACTCTCCATCCATTTTCTTGATTGAAACTTCTTCCATGGATGTCAAGGAGTGATTCCAGATCATTATCAAGAAAAATTCGTGGCTAATTAGTGCTCTTGAAGTCAGAATTTCCCACCTGCAACTCACCATCGGGTTTCAAGATTCAAGCACTTTCAACTGGTTCTTTTGCATACAGAAGCAAGAAGAAGGTTCAGTGATCGTGTCTGCAAGATTGTAGAGCCTGAATTGGAGGTTTAGTGCATCTGTTCATCCAAGATTTTCAGGTTGGTAACTTTCTTCCTATAGCATGATTTAGGTAGAATCCAAGTGAATTAAGGTGTTAGATTCATTGTAGAATGGTGTAGGATGGATTTCAGATAGTTAATTTGAGAATTAGTGACAAAATAGGAGAAATACCATTTTCGGTTGAGATTGGGATATGATGAATCTTAAGGTTTCAGAGGAAACTAAGGGTATGGTTGAATTCGTGGCAAGATTTGGGATGAGTTTCATGTTTTGACTGTTTGCAATAGAGGCCTGTAGAGAGAACTAGGGTTGGGGATGGTGACCGGAGCTCCACCGGTGGAGGCCGGAGCTGGGCGCAAAGCTCAGATGTTCAAAAGGTAGAAGATGATGAGGATACCGTTGGATGATGGTTAGACTTTGACTGAGGAAGCAATCCAATGGCCACGTTTTAATCTCATTTTGTGAAGGATCTGAATAAATGAAACGTTGCGTTTCATTTAGCAGTTGGTTTTGGGCTTAGTGAACTAAGTGCTATTCACACACCCCTGATGGCCCAACCCATGATTTAAACTGATTCTGATTGCTATCCACACCGTGCGCTTATTCTTTTAATTTGAATTTTCTTTTAATTTTCATTTTATGCATGATTCTTGAAAAATCCATAAGAAATTGAGAATTAATCCAATTAACTCCATTCTTTTTGCATTTTACTCATGATTGGGTCTAGTATTTTTTAGAGAAAAAATATTTTCATTTCATGTAATTTCTGATTTAATGGGAATTTTATATTTTAATTGATATTAAAATGGTTATGGTTGATGCATAATTTTGTGGAATTTAGTGTGATCACTTGGTGATGATTTTGATCCTAACGTTCTGTGTGTGATTAGGTTAGACATGTATGATCCCATAGAATTTTTCTCACATTTTTGTGATGAAAATAGGTTTTCTTTCTAGATTGATATTTAGGTGCTTCCTTTTAGGGTTTAGGTTTGATACCTCATAATGTAGAATTTAGTTCTAGGTCTAATTTGATGATTTGATCTTTGAAATTAATGTGGTAGAGTCATGATTGACCTAGGTTCCCATAGTAATTTTTGTAGGATTTTACAATTGGTTTTAGTATTTTAGTTAGGACTAACTTTAGTACTAGGTTTTAGGTGATCCTAACTTACTAATCCAACTAGTTTAACTGCTTTAGTCCCCTTAGATTAGGGTTTGTGCTTGGTTTGCCTTTGGTTGAGATTGAATACAAGTTGAAGACAAGGTGAGGATGCTTGAAGTTGCTTGAAGTTACTTGGAGCTTGGATTTGTTTGTTCCTGAAGGTGTCTGATGAAGATTAGGAGATAGGAGACATGGGGAGAGCCTTATAGTTAGAATGACTTCTTTCACAAATGTGGAAAGCATCTTGTGCTTCCATTCCTCCCAATGACTAAAAGTCCTTCTCAGATATCCACATCCCTCCTTTGGAGGGATGAGTGGCTTTATCTGGGAAGTAGAACTTTGAGGGAACCAGTCTCTCATAATGATGAACCCTTACAGGCTTCCTTTGGTTGTCAGTAAGCTGTTTATCATTTCCCCTCATCCTGTTAAATCAATTGTCTTCTGGTTTGAGTATCTTGAAAGATGTTGGACTTGAGTTTGAAGATGAGGACTTCATTGAAGAGTTTGGAAGAGGATGATTCCTTGAGCATTGCCATTGCAGCTGAAGCTTGAAGAGCAAGAATAACAAGTTGATACTTGAAGACCCAATGGAGATTGAATGAAGAGCTGAGGCTTGAGAAAGAATTGAAGGATGAAGTTGACACTTCTAAGTGATTAAAGATTGCCCTGAGAAGCTGAAGCTTGTGGGAGGAGAAGACCAAGTTGATACTGGTAAAGCAAAGAGAGCTGAAGCTTGACGACTGAGTTGATTCTTATGAAGAGGATTCAATTGAGATTGAGTGTAAAGCTGAAGCTGAGGAATAAAGGATGAGTTATTACTTACATTGATGCATTGAGAGCCTGAAGGAATCAATTTGGTACTTGTAGTTAGAAGCAAAGCCTGAGGGTGGAATTGACTGAAGGGGCTGAAGCCTGAGGAAGGAGGATAAGTTGAAACTTATGTTGATGGATTGGAACCCTGGAGAAACAAGTTGATACTTGTCCTAGGAGATGATAGCCTTGAGAGGTGGTTGAAGTCTGAAGACTGGGTTGCTGTCAGAAGAGCTGAAGCTTGGAGTTAAGAGAGGGGTGGATCTGCTTTCTTGTCTGTTTTCTTTTCTGTGTTGATGTGCCTTGTTTGACTTGCTTGATGCATTAGAATAAGTTCATGATTAGACTGACTTTAATCTAGGAGCATGATTGCACTAGAGGTTGAGTTGCTCCCTCTGCTTGTATTGTTACTGTATGGCTTTGCTTGCGGGTATTCGGTAGAGCCCAGCTCCCTTGCCCATGTGGTTTATTCTGCTTGACAGCATTTTCATTTCTACTGTATGATTACAGTCTCTTATATTCTGCTTGATAGCATGTTGTTATTGTTGCTGTATGATTACTGTTATTCATTCTGGCTTAAGATTGAGATGAGCTTGTGGTGGCTGCTGCCCCACACACATTTCCTCCCTCACTTGCATTGCATGCATTTTACAGTCGTTTACTGTTTACTGTTTAAGCTGATGCTTTATCTGTTTCTGTTTATCATTGATATGATCCATTAGGACTCTCACTTCCTTTGATAAGGAAGTGATGATAGAAATTTAGGTTGAAACCTATGCATGACAACTTCTAGGAGTTCCCTGTTTCAAACCTCAACTATAGGATGAATCCTTGTGTTGCGGTGGAAATAGGATCACAAACTATTAATTAATTTGAATCGCAATTCAATTCACAACCGCTCTTTGATTTATCTGAAGGAAAAGGTCAAAAGAGGGAAAACCTATTTTTGCATCGTAAACACAATGCGGGGAAAGATCTAGGGTTCGGGGGTTGGTTAAATTTAGGGAAGGTATTAGCACCCTAAACTTCTGTAGTACTCTACAGGAACCTTTTGTTCAAATGTTTACTATTTGCTTTATTTATTTGCTTAAGGTATATGTACAAAGGATTAAAAGAGAGAAAAGAGACCTAAGGGGTTAGTTCTAAGTTTACTCGGCAAGACATCGCATCTTGTGCCTACGTATCCTTACGGGAATGGAATCAGAGTAATCGTAGTTCCCCTCAAAAGGGAGGTTAGAGACTTCTTGACTGTGGTCAAGGTCTCAAGGGGAATAAACATGTCTTAAGGACACGCTTACGCGGAGGGTAGAAACTCCAAATCTCTACGTTGAAATGTTAAGTTGTAATTAGGGTTAAATTAGGGATTCCACGGCGGGAAACCCTAAAATGAGCGCGGCGGCTCTTTGACCTAATGCTAGGGGTAAAATTGTAATCTTGCCTGCGGCGAGGCATTTGTGAAAATTAGGGTTTGTAAGAGTTGTAAGGGTTTGAAGTTGAGGACTATTGACTCGGCGGTCAAAAGCTAGACCTAGCTCCTTCGGAGGTGTGCAATGTGACAGAATAATAGATGAATGTGTGAGATAACTGAATTTGCAAACAGAGAATAATGACAGAAATTAAAACCATACAAACAGAAATTTAAAGGCAGAAATTTAAAGCGCGATTATTAGATTCGCGGGGTTACATATGAGAAGCAATTACAATATAGTAATGAAATTTAAATAAGCCAACCATGCAGTAAGAGCTGCAAATGATGAACACTGTCAATAAGCAAGATTAAACGGTAATTGGACAAGTCAGGAGAAAAGGTGTAATATTGAAGATTTTTTGTTATTTTGAAAGAGATGTTAAATGAATCTATAAAAAAAGTAATGTTAATAGAAAATATTTTAAATTTAATCTTAAAAAGATTTTAACTTAGATATTTTTAAAAAAAAGATTTTTTTAAGTTATTTATTAAAAAAAGTTTTTTATTATTATTAAGTGAAAAGAGGTTTTCTAATTTTTTTTTAAAAAAAAGTTTTTAAAGTTATTTGTTTTATTTATTTTTAAAAATTAGTTTTTGATTATAAAATAAAATGGTTAAAAAACAACTTAAAACAAAATAAAAGGGTAAAAAAACAAATTTTAAAAAACAAAAAAAATAAAGGGGTTGGGCCGGTCATCACCCCGGACCCAACCCGGTTAGGGAGTCATAAGAGGCAAAATGTAAGTTTAGGGCTTCAGAACCCTAATGTCATTCGCGGCGCCGTTTACACTTCATTCTTCTTCTCTCTCGCCGCGATTCTCTTCCGATCTTCTTCATTCCTCTCATTAACCCGAAATAAAACATGAATATTGTAATGAAAATGTCCCATGGCTTACATTTACGGTAAAACGGTCGATGATGAAGATATTCTGAGGCTAAGGGTCCAATTTCCCGCCGTTCTTCGCGGACGGTGCTGGTGATCTCTCCCTTTCGCGATTTCCCGTTAGGGTTTGGCTTGTGATGGTGGTTTCGTCGTTTTTTTCTCTTGTCGCGATTTTCCGTTAGGGTTCTTCACAGGTGAGATTGTCCCTTTTTATAACTTCTCTTTTTAGGCTTTTTGGATGTTGGATTTACGTTACTCTTGATTTTTCGATCTGATTGAATCTGATTTCCTTTTTTAAGATTTAATTGGGGATTTTTTTGATATGATTCTGATTTTATCTGATACTGATTGGATTTCGTTTGATCTGTTTGATATCTGAACTGATTCGTTTTTGATCTCGAACTGATTTGTTTGACTGATTCGTTTTTGATCTCGAACTGATTTGTTTGATTTCATCTGAACTGATTCGTTTTCGATTTGTTTGATTTTTGATGCAGTTCGGATTAGCTTTTCCTCTTCTTCTTTCAGGATGGATGTTTTGCATTGGTCTTTGCCGCCAAGAAGGGTACGCGGTAATGATGACACTTGTCTGAACCGTCGGAATAGGATACTACAATCCTTGCTTTTGATTATGCTGTTGCCTTTGATTTGTCTGATAACTGAACTACCTTGTTTTGGTTTTATTTGGACATTGCTGATTTCGATTTGATTTTATCTGGATTCACGTTGGGTTTTTTATGGCTTTGATGTTCATGACAGCTTTGTCGTCCACATGATCACGAACTCGGTTCTGATTGTTTGATTCGAGATGGTTTCAATTATCCCTTGGCTGAGCTGTGACCGTGAACTGGGCCATGATGTTGATGAACTGAGCCCTGATCTTCTGTGGTTCGATTTTCCTACGCGACCCTGGAATTACCGTGACTGATATGAAATGGTTCTGCTGTTTGAACTTGTCCTTGTCACTTTACCGAACTGCACCGTATTTCTGGTTTCTTTCTGCTGAACTCGTTTCTTGAATTGATGCTGTTGAACTTTTTGATACATTGCAGTTTGGTTTGTATTTCATTTTTCTGATAAGGATTGGTAGCAGCTTTCTGTTCTTATGTGGTGCAGTTTGAGATCCAGCAGCAGCCTTTACTTTCTATTCATGTTTGGGACTTGGTTTTCATGAACTCACCTATGTGGTTCAGAATTGATGCTGCTTATGAATTGTTTAGGTTTTGAGTTCTGAATTCTGAACCTAGTACTGATGCTGTTGTGATTTTCAGGTGTTGGAAATTTCGAAAACAAAATGATTCAGACCTGCTGGCATTCGGGTCTGAGTCCAAATTCGCCTTGGTATCAGTTTGGAAATTCAAATGCGGCAAAAGCGAATCAGTCCCGCTTCTTTTATCACTTCTATATCTCGGATGTCCCGTAATGATAAGAACAGGTGTTGCCTGATCTGACGCCAATGGCGCGGATCGGTAACGGGGGTAGGACGCAGCTTCGGTTGTGCCACTCCCGGCACTCGATGATGACACTGTTCTGAGAGTGTCAAAAACAATTTCTAACATTTTTTTTCTATTCTGTTTGTTTTGTTTTGATGTGCAGGTGAATCGGGGATTCGTGGAGAAGCTCAAGGGACATCATGAAGGATACTTAGAAATTTTTAGGACTTAGGACCTTTTTAGAGTTAATGTAATTCCTTGTAACAGCAATGTGAAACAATTCAACTCCTTTTGTACCATGATGTTTTTATGAAATAAAATGCCAGAACTTCTTTTATATATCCATGACTGCCCAGTTTCGAATCCATTTATATTTATTTCTAGTTAAAAAATTAGAAACGTTTGTGAATAAATCCACAAATATTTAAAATCATTAACATAGTCATAAACCATAAACATTCCTGAATGACATTCTTGTTCGTGCACTTGTCTCATTTGTAATCTTAATCTCATCACCTGATTAAATTCACTCGCATTCCAACTTTAAATGCTAACCAACAATTTTATAACCAAACACGGATGTGCGCCGTAATCACAACAGATTCAGTATCAATGATAACCTTGCCCGTAATTGAATTCCACTGACCAAATACTGTGAGTAACAATCCAATAATACCCAATTAAAACTGCGCCTTATTAACAGAAACGGAAGTGTTCTGGAAGTAAACCATGAGCGATGAAATGGATCTTAAATCCAGTTGTGCCCGACGAATTTCGATACCGAACACATGGAATTGGCGCCTGGATATAATCAAACCCGGTGATAAATAAATGCCTCAGAAATAGGGTCTCAAATGCCTCAAAACTTAGTAACAACCCGTCTTCCACATAAAATGACCAAAATACCCCTGGATCCAATCCTGCAAAACAAGTACCTCCATGACTTGATAGTGGTTAGCAGATGCACAGATGAGATGCTATGCGAAATGACTGACTAAATATAAGGGTAAAATTTGGGGTATTACAGTTGCCCCTATTTAAATAGCTACACCGGACGATTTGAGTGACAGAGACTCGAGGAATCGTGGTGGAGAGATTTAAATATAGATAACCGAAAATTTTGCCCTTATATGCGGCGATATGCAATGCTATGGACAAAGCGAGAACAGATTAATGCATGATGCGTATGATGGAATGATGAATTGCGAACATGCTGACGAATGCGACGACACAGGGGCGGACGCTACGAGAAGAAACACACTGGGGAAAGCGACGCGCTGGGGCACAGTACGACCCTAGGGAATTCTAAAATGATGGTCAACTGATGCGAACACGACCAATTGTCATTTTTAGAACTGGAACGAGATTCTCAAATGGAGATGGTACTTATGAGACGGCCTCCACTGGGGAATCTAAAAGTAAAACTGGATCATGTACGACTGCAAGATTGATTACAAAATGCTGGAGCATTGAGCAAAGAATAACATCCAAGCTTCTATAACCTATCCCTCGTGACAGGATCAAACGGACTTTTCGGGAATCCGTAGCAAATATACAGGGTAAAAACCGGCTGTATGCCAAAATAAATGGACTTTAGGAATAAGGTCCTTAAATGAAGATGGCACCTATGAGATGACCTCCACCAGGGAATGTAAAACAATAAAACTGGATCTACACGATTGCAAGATCAATTATAGAATGCTGGAGCATTGAGCAAAGAATAACATCCAAGCTTCTATAAACTATCCTTCGTGATGGGATCGAATGCCAAAATAAATGGGCTTTGATGGGAAATGCCCTGATAAGCTTCTCGAGGGAGAATTGTCACTTATCGTTGGAAGGGATTTACATGCAAAAATGGATAAGCACTCAAATAAAGAGGCTGCTGCTTATCTGATATATAAATCTTCTCATATTTAAGGTCGGCGCCTGGAATACGATTCTGATTCTTCTCTTACTAAAGGATAAATGAACTTCTTCATAATTCAAGATCGTGCTCTCCTGAATATGATTCCGCTCCTTCTTTTACTAAAGGGTAAATGAACATCCTCATAATTCAAGATCGTGCTCTCCTGAATATGATTCCGCTCCTTCTTTTACTAAAGGGTAAATGAACTTCTTCATACTTCAAGATCGTGCTCTCCTGAATATGATTCCGCTCCTTCTTTTACTAAAGGGTAAATGAACTTCTTCATACTTCAAGATCGTGCTCTCCTGAATATGATTCCGCTCCTTCTTTTACTAAAGGGTAAATGAACTTCTTCATAATCCAAGATCGTGCTCTCCTGAATATGATTCCGCTCAAACCTCCCCGTATTTCAAGATCGTGCTCTCTTGAATACGATTTGGTTCAAACCTCCCTATACTTCAAGACAACAGGGAAAATGGAAGCCCAACTGCTCCGTGGAGATGGCCATTTGCTGCAAGTCATAACGAAGATAGGATCGGCTTCTTAGGTGAGAAATGTCGTATACCGATGCTGTAACATGTAGGATTGTTTTCCAGGTGTGAACTGGCGTGTATCTGTAAAGGATTGTGGTGTTTCTTGAAAGATAGTGCAAAATAAATGCACATCCGGGTACAGTGATAAGCTTTTCAGGCGAGAACAGTCGCATATCTGCCAATGTAGGGTGAAAATCTTTAGACGGTGCAAAATAAATGCACGTCTGGTTGGGCTCAGCGACCGACAAGACCGAGATTCAATCTAGGATCGAGCTAGAAAGAAAAAATGGCAATCAAGACTCCATCGAGGGAATGAACTCGAAGGGTAAATATCTTATCCTGGCGAGGAAAGATAGCTGAAGTAACCGTCATCCACGAGAATCGAGCTCTGTGGGGAAACTGGAAACACATATGTATTTTATGCTTAGGGCTGACAATCTATTTGGAGAGAATGGACGAACCCAGTTACTCGGCGGTAACGACCAATGATGGCGAAACACAATGAACCTGTGAATGCTAACGTATGTGTTACTGCGTATGTTAATGTGAATGTATGTTAATGTCTATGTATGTAGTTAAATATGCAGGATGTCGTAGAATGAGTATGTAATGAGTATGTGTATGTAATGCTTATGCCCCTGCGTATGCTGACGAAACAGACTAGAGACGGGACGAGAGATGAAATAAACATCTCGACGGAGATACCCTGCGTTCTCTGCAACCAATACGTCAATCATGGGTGAGAAGGATCAATGGTAGAACCAAATCTGGTTTTAAAGTTCTGAATTCTCTGGGGAGAAGGTAATCTGCTTGGGTGCACAGTATCACGTCTTCATATGGGGAGAAGAAACCTGAGGGATACTTTCGAGTTACCCAAGAAAAGGTTGTCAGCTTATAGTCTCTTTGGGGACTGTGTTAGAGCAATAATTTGAAAGTGTTTCTGCAACAATGAAATTTTCGAGGAGTGAAGAGATCCTCCCGAAATTTCCACTAGTCAAAGTAATTTCTTATATTTTCGATTGTGTTTTCGAAGAACAGTTTTAAAAATTTTCAATGCACCTTTCATTTTCAAAATTTTAAGAATAAATGCATTTTGCATAACAATAGAAAACAAGAGTAATGCACCAAGGAATGTAAGTAACAAACTGGTATCTTTTATTAAAGGGTGGAAGCTTGCTGAAGGCATAGCTCCACAGATGATTATGTTTTGAAATTGGCAACATGGGAAAAGGTTACATTGAATCCAACGACACCTACTAACACTAATAACTAAGACTAAACCAGAATCTTGCTTTGGACGAGGATGAAAGAAACTGGAAAATGGCTCTCATGTGGAAAGTGTGTTTGCGAAGATCAGTGTTTTCTGATGCAATGAAATGCCTTTGTCCCTAACTTTTGCCTGGACCGCCCTTTCGGGTTTTCAATCCACCGGGACGCTCCTTTTTGCCTAAGCCGCCCTTTCGGGTTTTCAACTTAGCGAGCTTTTTATTATTATTTCTTTTTTCAACCCTTACTTTTGCCTAAGTCGCCTTTTGCAGGTTTTCGACTTAGCGGGTTTTTAGGCATAATATTTTCGGACTGCATCAGAATTCACGGGATGTGCTAGCTCTTCTCCATCCATTGTTGTAAGTATCAGAGACCCTCCGGAGAAAACGGTCTTTACAACAAATGGGCCTTCATAATTGGGCATCCACTTTCCCCGCATATCTTTATGCACTGGCAAGATCTTTTTGAGTACGAGCTCTCCTTGACGGAACTCTCGGATACGAATCTTCTTATCAAATGCTCTTTTCATCCGTTTCTGATATAATTGCCCATGGCACATAGCTGTCATGCGTTTCTCGTCAATGAGATTCAACTGATCCAGTCTGTCTTGAACCCACTCAGCTTCCTCAAGTTCAGCTTCCATCAACACCCTTAAAGAAGGTATCTCTACTTCGATGGGGAGTACGGCGTCCATTCCATACACCAATGAGAAAGGTGTTGCCCCTGTCGAAGTTCGCACTGAGGTCCTGTATCCATGCAAAGCAAACGGTAACATCTCATGCCAATCTTTGTAAGTCACGACCATCTTTTGCAGGATTTTCTTGATATTCTTATTCGCAGCTTCCACGGCCCCATTCATTTTAGGACGGTACGGAGAAGAATTGTGATGCGTGATCTTGAAACTGTCACACAGCTCTTTCATAGTCTTGTTATTCAGATTGGTGCCATTGTCAGTTATTATCCGGCTTAGAATTCCATAACGGCAGATAATCTCTTTCCTGATGAAGCGGGCGACCACTTGCTTAGTCACGTTGGTATAGGAGGCAGCCTCTACCCACTTGGTGAAATAATCAATAGCAACAAGGATAAAACGATGACCATTAGAAGCCTTCGGCTCAATTGCCCCAATCATGTCAATGACCCACATTGAGAACGGCCATGGTGAAGACAAAACATTCAACGGCGAGGGAGGTACATGCATTTTATCAGCGTAAATTTGGCACTTATGGCATTTCTTGGCGTATTGGATGCAGTCAGCTTCCATAGTCAACCAATAATATCCAGCCCTTAGCATCTTCTTAGACATAGCATAACCATTGGCATGAGTTCCGAAGGTCCCCTCGTGAATTTCTTGCAGTAACATGTCCGCTTCCCGTTTATCGACACATCTGAGTAAAACCATATCGTGATTTCTTTTGTATAACACACCATTACTGATAAAGAATTTCGAAGCCAGTCTTCTCAACGTTTTCTTGTCCAGACCAGTAGCACCATCGGGATACTCTTGCTTGACGAGATAGTTCTTGATGTCATGAAACCAAGGCCTTTCATCCACCTCATCCTCTTCTACTACTTGACAATAAGCGGGCTCAACTTTGCGTTCGATATGGATAAGAGGTGCTTCATTAACGAATTTAACTTTCCACATGGATGCCAACATGGCTAGAGCATCGACAACGTGGTTCTCAGATCTAGGAACATGCTCGAACTCTATTTCGTCGAAATACTTAATCAGCTCGACAATGTAGTCCTTGTAAGGGATTAACTTCTCGTTCTTCGTTTCCCATTTGCCTTGTACTTGGTAAATAACCAAGGCTGAGTCACCACTTACTTTAAGAAGTTTGATCCGGAGGTGAATCGCTGCCTCGAGGCCAAGAATACATGCTTCATACTCTGCGACGTTATTAGTACACTCAAAGTCTAACCTAGCTGTAAACGGAGTGAATCCACCCTTTGGGTTCATCAAAACGGCGCCTATACCATGCCCATTGAAATTCGAGGAACCATCAAACATCATCTTCCACCAAAGACCTGGTTCTGGACCTTCGCTCGGATCTGGCTCTTCACAATCTCTCTTAATCAACAAAATATCCTCATCAGGAAAATCAAACTTAAGAGGTTCATAATCTTCAACTGGCTGATCTGCAAGATAATCTGATAAAATGCTACCCTTAATTGCCTTCTGGGGTACATACTGGATGTCATATTCGGATAACAACATGTGCCAACGGGCTAGCCTCCCGGTTTGAGCAGGTTTTTCAAGAATATACTTGATCAGATCCATTTTAGAAATCAACAATGTGGTATGACAGACCATATATTGTTGAAGGCGCCTAGCGGCCCATGCCAACGCACAACAAGTTTTCTCCAATGGCGAGTATCTGTTTTCACAATCGGTAAACTTTTTGCTCAGATAATAAATCGCATGTTCCTTTCTTCCAGTCTCATCATGTTGCCCAAGCACACAACCCATAGACTTCTCAAGAACAGTAAGGTACATAAACAACGGTCTTCCAGGTACGGGAGGAATCAGAATAGGGGGTTCTTGCAAATAACTCTTAATTTTCTCAAACGCTTTCTGACAATCAGGGTTCCACTCAACCGTCTGCCCCTTACAAAGCAGCTTGAATATCGGCTCACAAGTAGCGGTCATGTTAGAGATAAACCTGGAAATATAATTCAAGCGTCCCAGAAAACCTCTAACTTGCGTCTCAGTTTGCGGAGCTGGCATGTCTTGGATGGCTCGAACTTTGTCAGGATCTACCTCAATCCCTCGTTGACTGACAATAAAACCAAGCAATTTTCCAGATCTGACACCGAAGGTACATTTAGCAGGATTCAATTTCAACTGATATTTCCTGAGTCGTTCAAACAACTTCACCAAATGGTCTAGATGTTCCTCTTCACTCTGAGATTTGGCTATCATATCGTCCACATACACCTCGATCTCTTTGTGCATCATATCATGAAAAAGAGTTGTCATAGCGCGTTGGTAAGTTGCCCCTGCGTTCTTCAAACCGAAGGGCATGACTTTGTAGCAAAAGGTCCCCCAAGGAGTAATGAAAGTAGTCTTCTCTCGATCATCGGGATCCATTTTGATCTGATTGTAACCAGAGAAACCATCCATAAATGAGAACAATGCAAAACTGGCTGTATTGTCTACAAGTGTATCAATATGTGGCAGAGGGAAGTCGTCTTTCGGACTTGCTTTGTTCAGATCCCTGTAATCCACACACATCCTAACTTTACCATCTTTCTTGGGCACTGGCCCAATGTTGGCAACCCAATCTGGATATTTTGCAACTGCCAAGAAACCTGCATCTAACTGTTTTTTAACCTCATCTCGAATCTTCAAAGCCATGTCGGGTCTCGTTCTTCGAAGATTTTGTTTGATAGGTGGACAATCTGGCTTTAGTGGCAACTTGTGAACAACAATATCCGTGTCTAGGCCAGGCATATCTTGATACGACCACGCAAACACATCAATATATTCTTTTAGCAACTCAATCAGCCTCCGCTTAACCTCTGTCCCAAGCATTGCACCAATCTTGACCTCCTTCTTGTTCTCATCTGTGCTAAGATTAATTAAGTCCACCTGCTCTTTATGCGGTTGAAGCTCTGTGTACTCGTACTCAATCAATCTTGTCAGTTCAGCGGGTACTTCAAAATCTTCTTCACCCTCGTCTTCAGCTTAATTGATGGGTGCATCCCAGTTAGGAGTGTCAGTAAAGTCATTGGATCCAACAAGGTTTATGATGTCTCTGCATGATGGAAGGCTTACTTAATTAAAATGCTCAAAGACATGTAAGATAAGAAATGAAATGCTATTTTTTGTTTTATTTTTGAAAAAGGTTGCCAACTTCATTTTTTAAAGGTGAAAACGAAAAACGCAAATGAACCAAAATGGATTTGAACAAAATGCCTTTATTAATATCCTTTTAAAAATGAAAGGTGGCCCAACAAAAACGACCCTATAGCCTTGGGCAGAGCTACGGATTTTTATTTGAAAACGTAAATGAAAAATGCTAAAATTACTTTGACAATGGAAAAATAACAGGGATCTCTACAGCCTCCCAGTTGTTCAAAGCTGCATCACCCTTAAACACCAGGTTGCTCAAATCTTCATTTTCCTCACAGTCACTGACGACATTGACTTGGAAACCTCCGCTGACAAATACCTCTTGGATAACCTTCGGACGCCCTTCGACAGTTGAGGCAACTCCATTCTGAGTTGGTTTGTAACCCAACCCAAAGCGATCAGTCTTGGTCTTGACATCAATTACCTCTCCCCAACCTTCCGGAATGCCTCTGTCAATTGTTGATTTGGTACTCTTCAGAGATGCAAAAGATGGATTACCCTGGCCCACTGTCTCTTCGACTTCTAACAGAACAGCATTGGCGATCTCGAGTGCTTGAAAGGAGATTTCCAAAGCATTCTCATCGGCCTCGATGTAACGGAAAGAAGACAGGTTACTGACCATCAGATCCTCCTCACCGTGTATAATAACCAACTTCCCATCGATCACGAACTTCATCTTTTGATGCAACGTGGAGGTTACTGCCCCAGCGGCATGAATCCACGGCCTTCCAAGTAAACAGCTGTAATTGGGATTAATGTCCATGACTTGAAATGTGATATTAAAAACTTGCGGACCAATCAGGATAGGAAGCTCAACCTCCCCCATTACCGACCGGCGAGAACCATCGAAAGCCTTGACGATCAAAGGAGTAGGTTTCAACACAGACTCCTTGAAAACCAACTTATCAAGAACCCTCTTGGGTAGAACATTCAAAGAAGAACCGGTGTCCACTAGCACTCTTGCCAAATTATCTTCCTGACATTTCACTGATATATGTAAAGCACGATTATGATTCGGACCCTTCTTTGGTAACTCTTCGTTGCTGAAACTAAGAGTGTTGCATGCGGTCAGATTGGCAATCACACTATCAAACCGACTGGTGCTGATATCTTGATCCACGTGTGCTTGAGTCAAAACTTTCTGCAAGGCCATCCTATGAGCGGGTGAACTCATCAACAGAGATAAAATCGAAATCTTGGAAGGGGTCTGATGAAGTTGATCGATAACTTTATAGTCACTTTTCTTGATGATCCTCAAAAACTCAGCATCTTCATCATTCGTAACGGCTCCCTTACCTTTGTCTTTGGCAGGCACTGGGATATTAGTGGTTTCCTTGGGTGGAACCTCATTGATACGGGGAGTATACACACGGCCACTGCGAGTCATCCTGCTTGCCTCTGCGATATTAGTCACAGTGTCCTTAACTTCTTCATTTGGAATAACCTTCCCAGACTCCTTGTCAATCATCGTCACGTCATATTTCCAAGGCACAGCTTTAGGATCACTGAAAGGAAACGGACTTGGTCTTCGAATAACTATAGGCTTAGGCTGATTCACATCAGGGATAGACGACTTTGGTATATCGAACACGGGATTGGCAGAACCTGCCCCTGACAGATTAAACACTGGTACCTTACCCTTTGATTCAGGCTGATGGAAGACAGGCTCAACCACAACGACTTCATCCTTTTTGGCTTGGCTTGTCACTTGTAAAACACTCTCGTCAATCAACCTCTGAACATCATTCTGAACCAACACACAACCCTTAATACTGGCTTCACAACTTACACATGCAACGTGGGAAGTATCTACCAAACCAGCTTCAAACAGTTTCGAATGGAATATCTTGAGAGGAGTCTTAATCTGTACAACATCAAGGACATAACCTTCCTCAGAATCAGCACTAATGGCATTGACACTCTCATGGTTAGGAAAAGGATTCTTCTTAACATTTGGTTGAGGATCTTCAAACGACAAAATCTTCTTTTCCAATAAATCCCTGACAAGATTTTTGAGAGCATAACAGTTCTCCAGATCATGACCAGGCGCACCCTCATGAAATAAACAATGAGCGGCGGCGTTGTAATTGGCGGGTAGAGGATTAGGAGGCGGACCCAAAGCTCGAGTAGTGATTAGACCTTGCTTGACCAATGAGGGATACAACTCGGTGAAAGTCATTGGAATCGGCGGACAAGGTTTATACGTTCTCTTGTTCGGAACATTCTGGCGAGGAGCCGAATTCCTTGGCTGTTGAGGAGCAGGAGCGTTGGGCGCCTGTTGGTAGCTGACAGGAGGCGGATAAACAGGAGGTTGTTGCATAGGTTGATACATAGGAACCTGTTGATTGAAAGAAGGTGCGACAGCTGCCACATAGGGTTGTTGAGCGTACTGGATTGGGTACCCTTGAGGTTGAGCATAACCTTGCGGATATTGATAAAATTGGTCTCTTCGTCTACCAGAGGATATAGCATTAGTCTCCCCTTCTTTCTTCTTCTGAGAGCTATACGGAGGTTTCTTCGGCTGATCCTTAGAAACACCATGATTACTTGTCATTTTACCACTTTTCAGACCCAATTCAATCTTGACACCCACAGCAACGATGTCAGAGAAATTTGAAGTCACACTACCCACCATTCTTTCGTAAAATTCTGGACGAACCGTGTCGACAAACCAATCGGCTAACTCTTTCTCGGTCAAAGGAGGTTCTACCTGCGAAGCAATCTCTCTCCACCTTTGAGCGTACTCTTTGAATGACTCAGAACTCTTTTGTGACATACTCAACAACTGTCCTCTGTCAGGAGCCAAATCCATATTGTACTTGTAGTGCTTGATGAAAGCGTCAGATAAATCTTGGAAACTCTTAACGCGAGACTGGTCCAAAGTTAAATACCTCTTGGAAGAAGCACCCTTCAAACTGTCTTGGAAACAATGAATCATCAATTTATCATTCTCAACATGGGCAGCCATTTTGCGATAGTACATGATCAGATGGCTCTTAGGACAAGTGGCACCTTCATAGCGATCGAAGTTCGGAGTTTTGAACTTCGGGGGAATAACCAAACCTGAGACCAAACAGACGTCCCTTACAGCAGTCCCAAAAATTTGATCGCCCTCTACCTTTTTTAATCTCTGGGTGATAGTGTCTACTTCCTCACGAAGCTTGTCATGTTTCTCATAACCTTCAACATTCTCTTCAAGATTATCAAAAACTGTCTCATTGAAATACGGTTGCGCACGGGTGTGTACAACAGGTGGTGCAAAGATAGGAGCCCCCCTAGAAACTTCGGAAAATAAAGGCACGGCTTGCTGAACAGGCTGATTAATCGGAACAGTGGCTTGAGGAGGCACAAAACCGGGAGCAAGACCATAAGGTGGGTCCCTTGCTACGGTCACATTTGGTGGAGGGTCCACAGTAACGCCAGTAATCTCTGAAACAACAGTGGGCTGGGTATCCATCTTAGCATTCATAACATGTAACAATTCCATCATACGCCCCATACCCCCTCGTAGGTCTTCAAGCTCATTGCTAAGGCGATCAATCTCTTTTGTCTGATCCTCCATTCTCTTCCGAGTTTGAGCTCTGGTGTTGTACTGGTGCCGAGGACTCAGTGTGACGAAACTGGAAGGCGAGAGAACCGAACATGAGAAAACGGAAGACACATGCAATGCAAGAAAATATATGATGCTATGATGCAAATGCGAATGAAGATTTCATGGAATTCAAACATTTACGAATGTCGTGGGGTACCAAAAAATTTTCCTTGTTTTTTTTCATTTTTATTTTATCCCGCGATATAAATGATGCTTGAATTCCATGAAATACAATGAAATGGGATGCTTTATGGATGCCATGCACATAAATACACAAAACCCTAGGTTAAAAGTCATGAGTGGAGTTAAGGTCTACCCATCCCCAAAGGAGTGTACTATAAGTTAGTTGTACCTACCGAACAAGGTTCTAAAAAGTGCCCAAAGTCATCAGCCCATCTTTCGGATATTATCAACCTTCCGACTGACTCGGGGGTTAATAATATTCTCAAGAGAACCTCTTTTGAGTGTAGTATCGCGTAGCAACCGTTGTAGGATTACTCCCACATAGTTCCCGCACTACGTCCTAAATAAGGTCAAGGTGGTGTAAAGGTACTACGGTCCTCAATATCACAGACTCCAATCGACCATGGAAAAAGTTTTCACGATTACTCGTTCGACCGAACCATTTTCGAAAAGGTCTCAACTGAGCGGTAATTCTCGAATCAGCTTGGTCGGGATTCACTCCCTATAAGCCTCATCGAATATATCCCCATCCTATAATAGTGTCACTAGTCCGGGCGTAGGACTTATCTCACAGCACAAGGAACAGTCCCCCAGTCAGAGCATAAATATATACATGCAAATGAATAACACAGATAGTAATAAACATGAACAAGTTAGGGATAACCCTAAAAAATTAAGACATTCCCCAGTGAAGTCGCCATTTTCTGTTGCGGTGGAAATAGGATCACAAACTATTAATTAATTTGAATCGCAATTCAATTCACAACCGCTCTTTGATTTATCTGAAGGAAAAGGTCAAAAGAGGGAAAACCTATTTTTGCATCGTAAACACAATGCGGGGAAAGATCTAGGGTTCGGGGGTTGGTTAAATTTAGGGAAGGTATTAGCACCCTAAACTTCTGTAGTACTCTACAGGAACCTTTTGTTCAAATGTTTACTATTTGCTTTATTTATTTGCTTAAGGTATATGTATAAAGGATTAAAAGAGAGAAAAGAGACCTAAGGGGTTAGTTCTAAGTTTACTCTGCAAGACATCGCATCTTGTGCCTACGTATCCTTACGGGAATGGAATCAGAGTAATCGTAGTTCCCCTCAAAAGGGAGGTTAGAGACTTCTTGACTGTGGTCAAGGTCTCAAGGGGAATAAACATGTCTTAAGGACACGCTTACGCGGAGGGTAGAAACTCCAAATCTCTACGTTGAAATGTTAAGTTGTAATTAGGGATTCCACGGCGGGAAACCCTAAAATGAGCGCGGCGGCTCTTTGACCTAATGCTAGGGGTAAAATTGTAATCTTGCCTACGGCGAGGCATTTGTGAAAATTAGGGTTTGTAAGAGTTGTAAGGGTTTGAAGTTGAGGACTATTGACTCGGCGGTCAAAAGCTAGACCTAGTTCCTTCGGAGGTGTGCAATGTGACAGAATAATAGATGAATGTGTGAGATAACTGAATTTGCAAACAGAGAATAATGACAGAAATTAAAACCATACAAACAGAAATTTAAAGGCAGAAATTTAAAGCGCGATTATTAGATTCGCGGGGTTACATATGATAAGCAGTTACAATATAGTAATGAAATTTAAATAAGCCAACCATGCAGTAAGAGCTGCAAATGATGAACACTGTCAATAAGCAAGATTAAACGGTAATTGGACAAGTCAGGAGAAAAGGTGTAATATTGAAGATTTTTTGTTATTTTGAAAGAGATGTTAAATGAATCTATAAAAAAAGTAATGTTAATAGAAAATATTTTAAATTTAATCTTAAAAAGATTTTAACTTAGATATTTTTAAAAAAAAGATTTTTTTAAGTTATTTATTAAAAAAAAGTTTTTTATTATTATTAAGTGAAAAGAGGTTTTCTAATTTTTTTTAAAAAAAAAGTTTTTAAAGTTATTTGTTTTATTTATTTTTAAAAATTAGTTTTTGATTATAAAATAAAATGGTTAAAAAACAACTTAAAACAAAATAAAAGGGTAAAAAAACAAATTTTAAAAAACAAAAAAAATAAAGGGGTTGGGTCGGTCATCACCCCGGACCCAACCCGGTTAGGGAGTCATAAGAGGCAAAATGTAAGTTTAGGGCTTCAGAACCCTAATGTCATTCGCGGCGCCGTTTACACTTCATTCTTCTTCTCTCTCTCCGCGATTCTCTTCCGATCTTCTTCATTCCTCTCATTAACCTGAAATAAAACATGAATATTGTAATGAAAATGTCCCATGGCTTACATTTACGGTAAAACGGCCGATGATGAAGATATTCTGAGGCTAAGGGTCCGATTTCCCGTCGTTCTTCGTGGACGGTGCTGGTGATCTCTCCCTTTCGCGATTTCCCGTTAGGGTTTGGCTTGTGATGGTGGTTTCGCCATTTTTTTCTCTTGTCGCGATTTTCCGTTAGGGTTCTTCACAGGTGAGATCGTCCCTTTTTATAACTTCTCTTTTTGGGCTTTTTGGATGTTGGATTTACGTTACTCTTGATTTTTCGATCTGATTGAATCTGATTTGCTTTTTTAAGATTTGATTGGGGATTTTTTTGATATGATTCTGATTTTATCTGATACTGATTGGATTTCGTTTGATCTGTTTGATATCTGAACTGATTCGTTTTTGATCTCGAACTGATTTGTTTGACTGATTCGTTTTTGATCTCGAACTGATTTGTTTGATTTCATCTGAACTGATTCGTTTTCGATTTGTTTGATTTTTGATGCAGTTCGGATTAGCTTTTCCTCTTCTTCTTTCAGGATGGATGTTTTGCATTGGTCTTTGCCGCCAAGAAGGGTACGCGGTAATGATGACACTTGTCTGAACCGTCGGAATAGGATACTACAATCCTTGCTTTTGATTATGCTGTTGTTGCACCCCAAAATTTGACCAACAATTATTTATTCATTGAGTGTTTGGAAATGGATACCTTAATCAGAAAGTTCAAGAGATCCTCAGAGGAGTTGGTTGAAACCAGGGTTGTGTGCTTAACAGTTTGAAAGTTGTGGGTGCCCCTCAGATGATTCTGAGACTTTGAGAATGAACTTGATGCTTTGAGAAAGCTTATGAGATGTCTTGATAGCCATCATGAAGCCCAGAGAAGTCATTATGTAAGAGTTCAGAAGATTCAACCATGAATGGTAGAATTAGGGTTTTGACTGGGTCAACCCTAGGATAACTGAAGATTTGGAGAAGGTTGAGACTTAATCCAAGGGCCATGAGATCATGGAATGATGCATAGAGATGTTGTAAAGAGGACTCCTAGACCAACTCATCATGATTGAGGAGTTTGAGAAGTTTTGAGCTAGGGTTTCCAAGGATTGTCAGTGAGAAAACCCTAATTTGATCCCTATCTTCCAGGCAGTTTTAGCTCAAGATGTGATTGATATATCATCATCCCCACAACATGAATGTTGTAGAGCTTGTTCTAAGCTTTAATTTGAGTGGTGGAAGTCCTTGATAGGAATTACAGAGCTCAAGTTATGGTTTTGACAAATTACAGGTCAGCAGAGGTATGTGAATCTGGGTCCTTGAAAGTCACCCAACTTGCAGACAACTTTTGCCCTAGTAGGATGATTCCTATGATTTCTTGGTCAACATGAATGTTGAAGAGGATCTTCTTAGCTTTAATTTGAGTGGTAGAAGTCCTTGATAGGATTTGTGGAACTCAACTTATGGTTTGAACAAGACAGGGGTATTTTGGTCATTTGTCAGTTATAGGTCATTTTAGCCAATGCCTAAAACTCCTATTTCCAAGCCTCAAATGGAAAAACTCAAAACATGAAAGTTGCTCAAAATGTGATTTTAAGTCTAGAAAGAAGGTCACAAATTGTTGGAAAAGCTCATAGCATGAGATTACATGATTGGTCAAAAATGAACTAAAAATGGCTTATAACTTTGAAAAGTTGAAATTGAAAAGTGATTTGGGAGATCCACAAATCCAAAATAGGTCATCCAATATATCATTTTGATTGGAAAAACCATTTTGAGAACTTTGGTTTAAATAGATTTTTCATTTGAGGCTCCAAAAGTGGACTTCCTTTGGAAATTTATTACTTGCATAAAAAGGCAACTTTGCAAAACCCTACATAAGTGAAATGTAAGGGCTGCTTTCATTCATTAACATCCAATATCTCATGTTAAGACAATTTGGCATGAGATTACAAAGGATAAGGCAAGGGAAATGATATTTTCAACTTCTCATTTAAGGAGAAGTTCATGACTTTTCTAGATCCTTCTAGATGATTCCACAAGCTTCCATCAATTGTTATATAAAGAATGCATCAGAAAGTGTTAAGGGTTGGTGATAGAGAGTCAAGTCAGAGGAGAAAGAGAGAGATACATAGCCATTAAAGCTCTTGCTTCAAGTTCAAGCAATCCAAGATATCTTGCACTACAAGCCATCTCCTTCACAACCATTGCAAACAGAAGACTGGTGATCATCCAAGGATCATATAGAAGCAATTCCAAGGCTTGAATCGTGCTCTACATCACTCCACCATAACCTCTTGACAGGTTCTTTCTCCATCTTAATTATCTTGAATTATATGGTCTTGCTTAGTTTTAGAGGTATAGGAAGGTTGTACTAGGCTAGATGATTAAACCCTAGAAGTTATAGCTCATTCCATGACAATGCATAACAGAACCATGAATCTTTAATTTCCAAGAATTGTGTAGATTGTTAGTTTTAGGCACTAAGAACTGGTTTAGAATAGCTAGGGTAGCATGAAGAGTATCTGTATACCATTAGACTGAAGTTTGGTGAAGGTCGATACCAGTTGATAGCAAGTGAACATGGTTGTATCAAGACATTGAAGTCTTCTGTTTGGATTATTCACGAGGAATTAAGAGAAACTGTACGTATGGTTGTGTAGAGCTTGAGTAGTAGAGCATCTTTCGTGTTTGGATCGTGTGAAACCATGGCGTGTGGAGAGAGATAGAGGAGCTCGAAGGTTAGGGCATGGGGGAGAGGGTTCTGAAAACCCTAGGTTTTGGTGGAGACGATGAAGGAGAGCCATTGGATCAGTCTCCATATTTGACAAATTCATCAAATCCAACGGCCGTGGATGAGCCTGAGAGTTGGAGGGAAGATTTAAATTCAATTGAAACGCGGCGTTTCATTAACCAGCGTTCTGGGCCTCAACGCGCTATCCCCACCCCCCTTTTTCTGGCCCATGTTATTTTTAACTGGCGTGGGTTGCTTGTCACACCCCACCTCCCTTTAATTCATTTAATTATTTTATTTTCTTCTTTTATTTCTTCTGTTTTGTTTAATTCATTAAAAATAGATAAAAAATGATTTTTTACTTCTTCTTTTTTCTATAATTAGATGAAAATGTGTAGAAAATTATAAAAATAAAATTGGGATTTTATTTTTTAGTGTAGTATTTTAATAGATTTTTCTTTTAAAATAGCTTTTATATTGTTTGATTTTGTATCATGATTTTGTAGGAATTATTTTAGGACCTTCCTTTAGGGTTTTTAATCCATTCTTTTTTGTGCAATTAGATGATGAATCATAGTTCCCCATAGGATTTTTTCTAGATTTTTAGAATTAAGTTTTGATTAGTTTAATTAGGGTAGATTTAGGGTATCCTAATTAGGGTTTAGATTGTGTTTAGGTGATGAATTCCTTTCTTTGATTAAGTTTTGTCTTGATTTTTAGGTAGAGGCCTATGTAGATGTTATGAGTAGGTGTTGAGGACCCTTGTGAATAATTGTTAGATTTTTCCCCATTAGTTTAGTATTTTTAGGTATTTTTTGAAGTTGCCTGATGATTTTGTCTGCCCTGTGGTTATCTGTCCATCTCTGGGGATTGTTGTGGGGAATTGGTTGTGGGGTTTGTGTTGCCTTGAAGATCTTGATGAAGTGAAGATTGTAGATCAAGATTCAGAGACCCAGAGCTTGTCTTGTTCCCTGTCTGTGAGGTTTGAGATCCTGAAGTTTGAAGGAAGTTCCTAGTACTTTCCTGAGGAAGGCACTATGAATGACTTTCATTCTTTCTTCTCACCTCTTTCTTAAGTATCCAATGATGTTGGAGCCAACTTGTGAGTTTAATTTCTCCTGAGGAGGAATGTAAACTGATCACAGTTGTTGAGCCACATGGGATACAACTCCTAAGTGGAAGCCTCCTAGTACTTTCCTGAGGAAGGTCCTATGGGTCTATTCACTTAGTTCCCTTAGTTTATCTAGGATTTCTCAAAGTATCCAATGATGTTGGAGCCAACTTGTGAGTTTTATTTCTCCTGAGGAGGAATGTAGACTGATCACAGTTGTTGAGCCACATAGGATACAACTCCTAAGTGGAAGCCTCCTAGCACTTTCCTGAGGAAGGTCCTATGAGTCTGTTCATTTAGTTCCACTAGTTCAGATAGGATTTCCTAAATATCCAGTGATGTTGGAGCCTGCTTGTGAGTTTAATTCCTCCTGAGGAGGAATATAAACTGATCACAGTGGTTGAGCCACATAGGGTATGACTCCTGAGTATACACCTCCTAGTGCTTTCCTGAGGAAGACACTATGAGCCTGCTTGCTTAGCTCCCTTTCTTTTGTAAGCTTGTGCTGAAGCTTGAAGACTGGGATTGATTTCTCTTGTTTAGGGTTTGCTTTAGGGCTTTGCTTAGATTTGATTCAGATTCTGTGTTAGGGTTAGGATTAGAGAGTGGATTCTTTCTTTCTCAAGCATGTGTGTTTTGTTTGCCTGATGGCACTTCATTTCTTTTATCTGTTCGTTGCTTGATAGCATGTTGTTTATTTTCAGTATGATTACTGTTATTTCATGACTGGCTTGAGGTCGAGATGAGCTTGTGGAGGCTGAAACCCCACACACATTTCCTCCCTCACTTGCATTGCATGCATTTTACTGTTAAGGCTGATGCTTTTGTCTGTTTCTGTGTATCATTGATATGATCCCTTAGGACTCTCATTTCCTCTGATGAGGATTTGATGATAGACCTTTAGGTTGAAACCTATGCATGATAACTTCTAGGAGTTCCCTGTTCAAACCTCAACCATAGGATGAATCCATGGCATGATAACAGTAGGACTTGATAGTCTCCCTCCTAGTTGAGCCATTTTTCCCGTAGTTTCCCGAACTACGTTTGCTCTGATCTTTCATACCAGATGAAAGTACGTAGGCATAAGATGCGATATCCTAGCGAGCAACCTTTCCCCCATAACCCGTAGTTAGCCGAACTACGTTGACTCTGATTTCTCATTCTCTGATGAGAATACGTAGGCACAAAGCGCGACGCTTTGCCGAGTCATTTTTCTTTTCTTTTTCAGCCAGCCTTGATAGGTAGATAGATTATAACCAACCCGTCCAAGTAAACAAACAAGCGAGGATCCCGTCGAGTACGACGGACGTGAGGGGTGCTAATACCTTCCCCTTGCGTAACCGACTCCCGAACCCAGACAATGGTTGCGATGACCTTGTCTTACCCTTATTCGTCAGGTTTTTCCGATCGTTTCCTTTCCCGTTCTGAGGGATAAATAACGAGAGGTGGCGACTCTTCTGTCATGCCGGCACCTTATTTTCGCGCAAGCGACAGCTGGCGACTCTGCTAGGGACAAATCTTCTAGGGACTTTTCCCATCCCTTATGTTGGGACCGTTTCCCATCCCCTACGCGAGTCAATCCTATCGTTTGTGTGTTTGCTTGTTGGGTTGCGTTTATTTATCGCATTTTTACTTCCTGCATTTTTACTTCCCGTATTTTATTTCCAGCATTTTATTTCCAGTTTGATATGATTATCTGTGCTGCTGTGGGAGAGGGATGTTACTGTGAGTGAAAAGCCGGACCTGGGCTTGAGTACACACCTAGATATAGTTGCGGAGAAGTAGTAGACGAACCTGTCTGCTGAGCAGGCACAGTTCCCTACGAAAATCTGCGCTCAGACGAGATTCTTGCAGAGGTGCTCCTTTCCGGTCCTGAGGATCTGAGGGGAGTCCAGACGTGAGGATTGTCGACTCTGGGGACCGATCATTTGGAAGTCAGCTAAGAGAGGCCTCTTCATGACTTGACGATGCCACTCCTTCTGGGAATCGTATTGTCACTCATGAAAGTCTGTGACGCTGACGACCGCATAGGATGCCGTACCTTTGTCCGTGGATTAGGTCCATCATACCTGTGAGTGGGGTTGGGATATTGCAGGAAACTTTGACCTCCAGACTACCTGGTTTTCTTGACAGTGAATCAGTTATGTTGGGTTCTCAGTTGCAGATATGTTCTTGATAGAGCAAGGGTTTGATCAGAGGATCTTATCATCAGATGTTTGTCTGTTCTTGATAGAGCAGGCTTTGGTCAGTGTATTATTATCAGAGGTTTGTTCTGGATGGAGCAGATTTTTGAGTGAGGTCTGAAGATCTCGTCAGCAGTTGTTTTTGTTCTTGATAGGGCAGATTTTGAGTGGGGTTTGAAGATCTCATCAGCAGCTGTGTATTTGTTCTTGAGAGGGCAAATTTTCGATTTGGGGTCTGAAGACTTCATCAACAGATATTCCTTGATCTTGCATCCGGGGTCTTTATTATCAGGCCTTCGTTCTTGTCAGGGCAGAATTTTGATCTCGATCCTGCCAGATGGTTATTCACAGCAGATCAGATCAGTGGTTTTACACCGGGGTTTCCTTCTCATCAGTGACTGTTGACATCGAATCTCCACAGCAGCCACCTGGATATATTATTGCATGCCTGCATTTTGCATTAGCTTGCATAATCATTCCATTAGCGTGTGTCTGTGACAGGTACCGTTTCCCCGATCCAGGATCTCTCACCTTTTATTGTGTTACTGCAGCCGTTCTCAGAAAGACTGATGCGTACGAGTTCTCGGTCCTTGATGTGTCGAATCTGACTATTGCTATGTGAGGTTACTATTTCCATGATTGGGCCTGGATTCCTCTCCTTATTATTGTCAGCAGGTGCCAGGATCGGGGAAATCTCTCAAGCACGCAGACACACGCATGCATCTGCATGAAGCATTCTTGCATGACATACATTCTGTTACCTTTTCCTAACCTTTGATCTTGACAGGTTTTTCAGGTACTCAGGTTCCGAGCTGCTTTCAATCTCCAGGATTGATCAAAGATTCATCCACCGCTACTCAACTCGCGCCAATCAAACGAGAATCATGGACCAAGTACAGTCAGATGTTCAGGAGCTTCGTGAACGGATGGATCGTTTTATGGAGCTGATGCAAGTAGTTGCGAATGGGCAAGACCAGCTTCGTACTTTGGTTCAACCTCTCATCTCCAGGGTTGACAGTAATGGAATACTTCACGGCGGGGCCGTACCCACTCCTCCTCAAGGGGATACTCCACAGAACGTTGTTCCTGCTGCCGGAGGCAACGGTAGTGCTAACGGCAATCTTATGACTAATCTCGGACTTAACGCGGCGGGCGCCGTCAATGGTGGTTTGGGAGCCAATGTTAACGTGGGGCCGGTCAACGGCAATGTTGGTGCAGGAAATATGGTGGTGCCTCAACCCTGGCTGGAGGACCATCAGGATGACATTTTCTCTCAGAGAGGTGTAGAGGCTGAATTGACTGCTGAAGCTCGACTCAGGTTCAAAGCGCTGGAAGATAAAATGAGAGACATAGAAAATCAGAACACATTGGGCGTTGACATGTCCAAACTCGGGTTGATTGCTGACTTTAAAGTACCTCACAAGTTCAAGGTGCCTATCTTTGAGAAGTATAGGGGCACTACTTGTCCCCGTGTTCACCTCCGATCTTATTACAGAAAGATGTCCGCTTATTCTGATGATGAGAAGTTGCTGATGCACTTCTTTCAGGATAGTCTTTCTGGCCCATCGCTCGAATGGTATATGGGTTTGGAGCCCGCTGCTGTGCGCACGTGGAAAGATCTCGCTGAAGCGTTTGTCCTCCACTATCAGTATAATAGCGACTTGGCTCCCAACCGAGTTCAGCTTCAGAATCTCTCGCAGCGGAGCAATGAAAGCTTCAAAGAGTACGCCCAGCGGTGGCGTGAATTGGCTGCTCGGGTTCAACCGCCGATGGTTGAGCGTGAGTTGGTACAAATGTTCGTGGCTACTCTTCCCGGAGTCTATTATGAGAAGCTGGTTAGTGGCATGACCGGAACATTCTCGACTCTCATCACTTTGGGCGAGCATGTTGAAAATGGTATAAAGATCGGCAAGATTCAAGGCGAATCATCCTCATCTGGAGGAGCTAGCAAGAAACCTTATACTGGCAAGCGCCGAGAGGGAGATGCCAGTGCTGTCACTAATGCTAAGAGAAAGGGCAAGGGCCCTCAGTCTCAGATCGCTAGCATAAACATCCCAGTTGCTCCCCCGCAGCCGCAGCAGCAGCCCCAGCAACAGAATAATCAGGGATATAAGAGATATCAGAATCGGGGTCCCCTGGCAAATCGTCAGTTTGAAACTCCTCCTATGTCATATGCACAGCTTCTGCAAACGCTGCTTCAGCTCCAATTAGTTCAAAAGAGGACATTGGCTCCCTTGACAGGGGCACCACCACCGGGGTATGATGCTAATGCTACTTGTGAATTTCATTCTGGAGCACCTGGCCATACAGTTGAGAATTGCAAAGCTTTTAAGCACAAAGTCCAGGACTTGGTCGACGCCAAGGTGATCAACTTTTCTGACAACGTGCCCAACGTCACCAAAAATCCAATGCCTCATCATAGGGGGGGCGGAGTAAATGCTGTTATCACTGAAGAGGATTCAGACCTGCTGACTGATGTCAAAGATCTGAAGACGCCGTTGAGTTTCGTTAAAGCCAAGTTGCTGAAGAAAGGCTTCTTTCCCGGATGTGGAGAGTTTTGTATACCATGTGCTACACTTCCTGATGGGTGTGAGCAGTTGAGTGAAGGTATCCAAAGTCTGATGACCGAGGGTATTTTGCAGTTCAGTCGAAGCATTGAGAATGCGTCCGGGGAAGTCGTGCTGAAGCAGGCGGACGAAGTTGCTACTATTACCATTCCTCGCCACCCTATCACTATTTCTGCGCCCCGACCGCCTACTATCACCATTACCAGGGCCGGACCGATCCCGTTCGAGAGTACCAATGCCGTTCCATGGCATTATGGCGCCGAGGTTTATTGTAATGGTCAGAAGGTAGAGCTTGAGCCGTCCAGATCGACTGCGCAGAATCTTACTGAAGTCAGTGGTATCACCAGAAGTGGTAGAGTATTCGCACCGGCAGAGGTTGCAGCGGAGAAAGTGGTCCGGGCTGACGCTGTGGACAAGGGCAAAGGTAAAGCTGTTGAGGAGGTTCCTGCAGGGGCAGAAAAAGACTTGTTGGTTAAAGATGCAGAAGAGTTCATGCGACTGATCAGGAAAAGTGACTACAAGATTGTAGATCACCTTCACCAAACTCCGTCAAAGATCTCGATTCTTAACCTGTTGCTGTGTTCTGAAGCGCACCGCAACGCATTGCTGAAGGTATTGAATGCTGCATACGTGCCGCAGGAGATATCAGTTAATCAACTCGAGGAAGTAGTAGCCCATGTTAATGCTGGTAATGGGCTGGGATTTACAGATCTGGAGCTGACTCCCAAGGGAAGAGATCACAACAATGCCTTGCACGTCTCGATAGAGTGCAGAGGCACGATTATGTCACATGTCCTAGTAGATACGGGCTCCTCGCTAAACGTGCTTCCGAAGAAGGCACTGATGAAGTTGGATACCCGTGGACTGCTGTGCACGCCCAGTGATCTGGTCGTGAAGGCCTTTGACGGAACCAAGCGCCACGTCTTCGGAGAATTGACCCTGCCAATTCAGGTTGGACCAGAGACGTTTAATGCGGTGTTCTATATCATGGATATCATGCCCGCCTATAGTTGCCTCTTAGGTCGGCCGTGGATCCATTCTGCTGGTGCCGTGACGTCCACGCTGCATCAGAAGCTTAAATATGCTGTTGGGGGCAGCATAGTGACGGTCTGTGGAGAGGAGGACATCATGGTAAGCCACCTGTCGTCCTTTAAATATGTCGAAATGGATGGTGAGATCCATGAGACTCTTTGCCAGGCTTTTGAAACCGTCAGGGTGAAGGAGGTAGCTCCCGTTGTTGCAGAGAAGCAAGAGGTGAACCTCTCCTCGTTTAAGGAAGCTAGAGCCGTTGTCGAAGCCGGTTCCACCCCAGGCTGGGGGCATGTCTTGGATATACCATTCAAACAGGATAAGTTTGGATTGGGATATTCTCCTGGAGCTGAAGCTTCATCTTCTTCTGGTAGCTCGTCTCGTGGGAAAGGGCCGATCCTATTCACCAAGGGAGGAGTAATCTTCGAGAGTATCAACGCTACGTCAGAGGACAGCGGGGACAGTGATTGTGATCTTGATGCCTGGATTCAACCGAGCAAGCCAGGCGAGCGCCTCCACAATTGGACCATCAAGGAGATTATCGAACTGACGAGTGAAGAGTAATGATTTGCTTTTTACAATCTTTGTACAACCCTATGTCCTGCCCGGGGCATAGTGGTTTTTACTGTCAGGGCCTTGTTGGATTATGTGTATGCATTTTGTTAATAAATAAAAAGGCGTTTTCTTCGTAATCAAATGTTGTGTTCTCTGTTATTCATGTTTGTTTTGAAAAACAGCAAAATGGCAACGAGGCTCGTGCTAACCTGCATATTCTTGCTTTAAACTTAACCCTTGTTATTGCAGGATCCACGTAACAGATGACATCGACTCTGGACCCTCTACGGCTCACTACGACTTCGATTGCCCGATCTATCAAGCCGAGGATGAGATTGATGAAGACGAAGACCTTCCGGAAGAGTTGGCCCGCTTGTTGAGACAAGAGGAGAAGGTTATTCTGCCTCATGAAGAGGATATTGAGATCATAAATCTGGGTTCTGAGGAGCTTATCAGGAATGTCAGAGTAGGGGCTGCGCTGCAGAATGATGTCAAGCATAGACTGGTCGAGATGCTTCGAGAGTATAGTGACGTCTTTGCTTGGTCATATGAGGATATGCCCGGACTTGACACAGATATCGTGGTTCATCGCTTGCCGTTGCGAGAAGATTGCCCTCCAGTCAAGCAGAAGCTCAGGAGGACGAGACCAGACATGGCTGTAAAAATCAAAGAAGAAGTCCAGAAGCAGTTGGACGCAGGATTTCTAGCCGTTACCACTTACCCTCCGTGGGTCGCCAACATAGTGCCTGTACCGAAGAAAGACGGTAAGGTACGCATGTGCGTCGATTATCGGGATTTGAATAGGGCGAGCCCTAAGGATGATTTCCCGTTGCCTCATATCGATGTGTTGGTCGACAATACAGCCCAGTTTTCCGTGTTTTCGTTCATGGATGGCTTCTCCGGTTACAATCAGATTAAGATGGCGCCGGAGGACATGGAGAAAACGACGTTTATTACCCCCTGGGGAACGTTTTGCTACAAGGTAATGCCCTTCGGTCTGAAGAACGCAGGGGCCACTTACCAGCGAGCAATGGTAACTTTGTTTCATGATATGATTCATCATGAGATCGAGGTCTATGTTGATGACATGATTGCAAAATCCCAAACGGAGGAGGAGCATCTGGTCAATTTATTGAAGCTGTTTGAAAGGCTTAGGAAGTTCAAGCTGAGGCTGAATCCTAACAAGTGCACTTTCGGAGTGCGGTCCGGAAAGTTATTGGGGTTTATCGTTAGTGAACGAGGTATTGAAGTTGATCCTGTGAAAATAAGAGCTATCCAAGAGATGCCAGCGCCGAAAACAGAAAAAGAAGTTCGTGGTTTCCTGGGCCGAATAAACTACATTGCAAGGTTTATCTCTCAGCTCACGGCCACTTGTGAACCGATGTTCAAGTTGTTAAAGAAAAATCAGGCGATTACTTGGAATGAGGATTGCCAGAAGGCATTCGATAAAATAAAGCAGTATCTTCAAGAACCTCCAATCTTGATACCCCCAGTGGTTGGACGGCCATTAATCATGTACTTGACAGTTCTGGAGAATAGTATGGGGTGTGTTCTCGGTCAGCACGACGAGACGGGCAGAAAAGAGCATGCCATTTATTATTTGAGTAAAAAGTTCACTGAGTGTGAATCTCGATACTCGATGCTGGAGAAGACGTGTTGTGCATTAGCTTGGGCCGCCAAACGTCTACGACAGTATATGCTCAACCACACCACTATGCTGATTTCGAAGATGGATCCGATCAAGTACGTCTTCGAGAAGCAGGCTCTTTCGGGCAGGATTGCCAGATGGCAGATGGTGTTAACAGAATATGATATTCAGTACGTCTCTCAGAAAGCCATCAAGGGAAGCGTATTGTCTGATTACCTTGCCGAACAGCCAATCGAAGACTATCAGCCGATGAAGTTCGAATTCCCTGACGAGGACATCATGTTTCTCAAAGCGAAGGATTGCGACGAGCCATTGCCCGATGAGGGGCCAGATAGGAAGTCTCGGTGGAAGTTGATATTCGACGGAGCGGTTAATTCCTATGGAAGTGGTATCGGGGCTATCATCACGACTCCTCACGGATCCCACATCCCGTTTACTGCAAGACTGACGTTTTCAGTTACCAACAACGAAGCCGAGTATGAAGCATGTATCATGGGTCTAGAAGAGGCAATCGATTTGAGAATCAAGAATCTAGACATATATGGTGACTCAGCGCTTGTAATCAATCAGATTAAAGGGGAGTGGGAGACTCGTCAACCGAATCTAGTGCCGTACATGAATTATGCCAGAAGGCTGCTTCCGTTCTTCGACCGAGTAGAACTTCATCATGTACCCCGGGCTGAAAATCAAATGGCTGATGCTTTAGCCACGTTGGCTTCAATGTATAAGGTCAATCTTTGGAATGAAGCTCCAAGCATTGTTCTTTCGCGTCTTGACAGACCAGCATATGTGTTCGTAATCGAGGATGCCACTGACGGCAAGCCATGGTTCCACGACATCCAGACCTTCCTTATGACTAAGGAGTATCCTGCGGGTGCGTCAACCCAGGATAAGAAGACTCTGAGGAGGCTATCTGGAAACTTTTACCTCAATCCTGATGGAGTGCTGTATAAGAGAAACCACGATCTCGTGCTACTCAGATGTGTAGATGAGAAAGAGGCAAGTATGCTCATGGAAGAAGTCCATGAGGGCACATTTGGTACGCACGCCGGCGGGCATGCCATGACGAGAAAGATCCTGAGAGCAGGATATTACTGGTTGACTATGGAGTCGGATTGCTTCAGATTCGCGAAGAAATGTCACAAATGCCAGATTTATGCTGATAAAGTTCATGTGCCGCCGTGCCCATTGAATGTCATGTCCTCCCCTTGGCCGTTCTCCATGTGGGGCATCGACATGATAGGCAAGATCGAGCCCACCGCATCCAATGGTCATCGTTTTATTCTGGTAGCTATCGACTACTTCACCAAGTGGGTGGAGGCAGCCTCGTACGCTAATGTGACCAAGCAGGTGGTAGCTAAATTCATAAAGAGGGACATCATCTGTCGCTATGGAATTCCCGAGCGGATCATTACTGATAATGGTTCGAATTTGAATAATAAGATGATGAAGGAGCTGTGCCAGAGCTTCAAGATCGAACACCACAACTCATCTCCTTATCGGCCGAAGATGAATGGCGCCGTTGAAGCGGCCAACAAGAACATCAAGAGGATTGTTCAGAAGATGGTTGTGACGTACAAAGATTGGCACGAGATGCTGCCGTTTGCCTTGCACGGTTATCGTACGACGGTGCGTACGTCGACCGGGGCAACTCCTTTCTCCTTGGTGTACGGTATGGAAGCTGTCCTACCGCTAGAAGTGGAGATTCCCTCTTTGCGAGTTTTGGTTGATGTAAAACTTGATGAGGCAGAATGGGTGACGAATCGCCTGAACCAGCTCAGCCTGATGGACGAGAAGAGGCTAGCATCGATTGCATTTGGTTGCCTGTACCAAAGCCGAATGAAGAAAGCTTATGATAAGAAGGTGCGTCCTCGAAGCTTTCAGACGGGTGATCTCGTCCTGAAGAAGATTCTTCCGCCACACTCCGATCACCGGGGCAAGTGGACTCCGAATTACGAAGGGCCGTATGTCGTCAGCAAGGTCTTCTCGGGAGGAGCTTTGTTGTTATCCACGATGGATGGTGAAGATTTTGCATCCCCGGTGAACGCGGACGCAGTTAAAAAATACTTTGCTTGAAAGCGACCCGCTGGACAAAAAAGAAAGAGTCCAGGCAAAAAAGGGGCATCCCGGCGAACCAAAAACAGAATAAAAGGTTCGGGCAAAAGTTAGGGATATATTGAAAAAATGTACACCCGCGAAGTCGAAAACCTACACTGGGCGGCTTCGGCAAAAAAGGGTATCCCGGTGAACTGAAAACCCGAAAGGGCGGTTCACGCAAAAGTTAGGGATTTGAATAAGCAAATGACTGCGTTCCGCGTATGGACTTTCATTGTTTAGTGGTTCGGAAGACCTGAGGGCCGTTTATCTGAATCAATCTCTTCCAAAGCTGAAGCGTCGGAGAAGTATCGAAGTCGAGTGGGTCTTAGAGGGATCAACTTATGGTGTTCGTCTACGCCTCGATTGCCGACATTTGTATATACTGATGTATATTTATGTTTTCTTTTTTGCGCGGCTTCCTCATTCCAGGAGCTTGCCTCTGTTGTAAAACATTTTTGCCCATTCAGGGGTTCATCATCAATAAAATGCACATTATTCAGCAATTCTACTTGTCTGTTTAGCATTTATCTGTTTTGTTTGCGAATGAGAACGCCGATGTGTTTTTTGATAAAATGCGCATACATAAACTTGCGGGCCTAAGCCCATTGATTGTTGAAACAATTAACTAACTGAATATTGTCACGAGATAATAACCCTGATAGGCCCCTTTGAGGAGGGTATCTTGTCTGTTTGTTCGTGTTGTTGCAGGTGTAGCACCTCGCCAGCAGATGTGTCGTGCGCATCCCCGAAGCAGGATGATTCCTCCTTCTCCAGCAGAGTTCAGTAGTCTCTCCTCCGCAGAATTTGAACGCAAGATAGTGAGCATTGATATGTTTCCCCCAGGCAGAGAGGATTCTCTTCCCCAAGCAGACGCATCCTGAAGGAATGTCACCTCATCGGCTGAGTCAAGCACCGAAGAATGATGTCGTATCTTCCCCAGCACCGGGTCACAAGTGCAGAGTTCAGAGAAATGTTCGTGTGCCGAAGCTCGTGTTTTCCCAGTAAAGTCACCGAAGCAGGTGTTTCCCCCAGCACAGGGTCACAAGTGCAAGTCTTGTAGGAAGCTGTTCGTATGCCGAAGTATGCAGTAACTAATGGTGCCAGACCGAAGTCTCCAGTGGAATTGAGATTCCCCACCAGAGTCAGACTCTCTCCTGGAGGCCGATGACTCCCTCTTCCCCAGTAGAGTGTTGGAATAGCTGATGCTGTATTCCCCTGCAGAGTCGTACTCTCCCCCGAAGGCAGATGATCCTTTCTTCCCCAGTGGAATCAAATTCCTCACCAGAGTCGCACTCTCCAGTGAAGCAGAATGACTTCTCCTTCCTCAGCCAAGTTTGCAGATGTCCAAGAGATCCGAATCCTTGGAAGTTGATCAGATCATGATTGGTCTTTCCCCAGCGGAGTGTGGAGCAGCTGAAGTTGGTTCCCCACAGAGTGGTCATCCCCAGAAGAGTAGCCGAGACGGCCGCGCAGTTCATTCTCGCGATTGATATCAGCAGATCCAAGTTCTCGTAGAGCTTCGTCCCCTGCAGCAGTCAGCTGAAGTTGTTCCCCTGCAGCAGTCAACGGAAGATCAATTCCCCAGACAGAGCCTGATTGATATTGGCGTGTTCACAATCTCCTCAGCAGGATGATTCCTCTACCTGAGTGGTTCTTTCTCCTTGACAGGAGGATTTCCCCCTTCGGCATTTATTTTGCTGATGGGATCGCATCATTGTGCATGATTGCATGGCATTGTGCATGATTGCATGGCATTTAGCATAAACGCATAGCATTTCCACTGTGTGGGGCGTAGCGCAGAAGCATACGCATCATAAGCATGATCTAGATCATCATCATCCTTGTTTTACAGGTATTCCGCCGAAAGACCGGTTGCTCAGGACGATTCTTGATGTTCTCCCCAGCAAGGTTGTTTTCTTAGATGATTCTAAAAGACCCCGGTGTGATCCCCGCCGTCGCTCGCTCAAGATGATTTTTGAGATCCCCAGCAAAGTCTTCAGTTCCAGATGATTCTCGAACTCCTCGGCAGGGCCATTTTCTTAAAGATGATTCTTAAGACCTCAGTACAGCTTCCCGAGTTGTTCGCCAAGTATGATACTTGAGCTCCCCAATAGCATCTCCAGCAAGAGTTGCCCAGGAAGATTCCTGGAATGCCCAGCAGAATGTTTGCTCCAGAAAGGTTATTAGTTCAGGACGATTCTTGAAGATGCCCGACGGATCTGTTTGGTCAAGATGATTCTTGAAATCCTCAGCAGCATGATATGTCTGCTCCAAACCACGATGTCTAATCTGAAGATGGATTTCGTAAGCGCCCGAAGGCGATATCAGAAGGTTCCTGCAGGTCCAGATTTCCGTGTTGAAGAATCAACGGGCAGCTGAAGACAAGGTTCCAGGGTTGTAGATACAACAGAGTGATTCGTGCGAGTCTGAAGACCAAGTCAGTTATCCTGAGGTGATGATTGATCACGATCTAGTGAATAGTGTTTCTTCTGACTGAAGTCGAAGATGTTTCTCCAGCTGAAGCGGAGTTTTGCCTGAAGGCAAAGTGTTTGAATCCCCGTAGAGTCATGAATGGCTCTGGATACCATTTCTCTGACTGAAGTCACAATTTTCCTGAGCTGAAGCAAAGGTGCCTAAGGGCAAGGTTATCCCCAAGGTCATGAATGACCTAAGATTCATTTTTCGGACTGAAGGCCGAAGTATATCCCTGACTGAAGTCACGGATACTCTATAGCAGAGGCGGAGTTGCCTGAAGGCAGATCCATGTATCCTTGGAGGCCAAGGACCACTTCTTTAGACTGAAGTCGAAGATGCCTCCTGCGGAGTTTACATCCTTGAAGGTCAAGGATGTTTATCTTCAAAAGAACTTGAAGATTCTCCAGCGGATCTGGGGTGGCCAGGGGCCAGGGTTTCATATGTCTTTAATGTTGAAGTTCTACGGCGGGCAGTGTGCAGTAGTATTCCGATGTTCGTTATGGTTCTGAGGGTGAACCCCAGATCAGAGTGTGCTCGGTTCAGTCTCTCATTTCCAGCGGAGTGGTCCCAAATATGCAAGTGGACCTTTTGTTCCATTTACCAGGGGTGAACCCCAGGTTAGATTTGTTCAGTGTTGTATTTTCTTCGACGGCGAGGTCAGATCATGATTGTGTTTGACGGCGAGGTTGAATGTTTGTTTGACGACGAGGTCGGGCTCTTTAATCCCCAGCAGAGATGATGTTTGCACGACGGCGATGCCGAGTGTCTCTCAGAATGATGTTTGTTTCCGACGGCGATGTCAGATTCAGTTTTCCAGCGGCGATGTTGGGTATGTCAGATGGTTTAGTCTTCCAGCAGCGATGTTGGGTATTGTGGTTGTCTGAAGGCAATGTCAGAAGAAGTTAACGTGGATAACTGACGGCGATGTCAGATCGGTATTTCTCCAGCTAGTTGTTGAGCAGCTAGTGTTGCAGTATTCAAAGACTTGTTCCCCGCGGAGTACCGTGTGCTCGTGCAGTTGGCAAATTTTCGTGTTTACCGATATTCAACCGTCTCGTACCTTGATTGGTTGAGAGCCGTTCGCTTCTCACCCAGTCAGGTCCAAGCCGTTTGAATAGGGGCAGCTGTTGCACCCCAAAATTTGACCAACAATTATTTATTCATTGAGTGTTTGGAAATGGATACCTTAATCAGAAAGTTCAAGAGATCCTCAGAGGAGTTGGTTGAAACCAGGGTTGTGTGCTTCACAGTTTGAAAGTTGTGGGTGCCCCTTAGATGATTCTGAGACTTTGAGAATGAACTTGATGCTTTGAGAAAGCTTATGAGATGTCTTGATAGCCATCATGAAGCCCAGAGAAGTCATTATGTAAGAGTTCAGAAGATTCAACCATGAATGGTAGAATTAGGGTTTTGACTGGGTCAACCCTAGGATAACTGAAGATTTGGAGAAGGTTGAGACTTAATCCAAGGGCCATGAGATCATGGAATGATGCATAGAGATGTTGTAAAGAGGACTCCTAGACCAACTCATCATGATTGAGGAGTTTGAGAAGTTTTGAGCTAGGGTTTCCAAGGATTGTCAGTGAGAAAACCCTAATTTGATCCCTATCTTCCAGGCAGTTTTAGCTCAAGATGTGATTGATATCTCATCTTCCCCACAACATGAATGTTGTAGAGCTTGTTCTAAGCTTTAATTTGAGTGGTGGAAGTCCTTGATAGGAATTACAGAGCTCAAGTTATGGTTTTGACAAATTACAGGTCAGCAGAGGTATGTGAATCTGGGTCCTTGAAAGTCACCCAACTTGCAGACAACTTTTGCCCTAGTAGGATGATTCCTATGATTTCTTGGTCAACATGAATGTTGAAGAGGATCTTCTTAGCTTTAATTTGAGTTGTAGAAGTCCTTGATAGGATTTGTGGAACTCAACTTATGGTTTGAACAAGACAGGGGTATTTTGGTCATTTGTCAGTTATAGGTCATTTTAGCCAATGCCTAAAACTCCTATTTCCAAGCCTCAAATGGAAAAACTCAAAACATGAAAGTTGCTCAAAATGTGATTTTAAGTCTAGAAAGAAGGTCACAAATTGTTGGAAAAGCTCATAGCATGAGATTACATGATTGGTCAAAAATGAACTAAAAATGGCTTATAACTTTGAAAAGTTGAAATTGAAAAGTGATTTGGGAGATCCACAAATCCAAAATAGGTCATCCAATATATCATTTTGATTGGAAAAACAATTTTGAGAACTTTGGTTTAAATAGATTTTTCATTTGAGGCTCCAAAAGTGGACTTCCTTTGGAAATTTATTACTTGCATAAAAAGGCAACTTTGCAAAACCCTACATAAGTGAAATGTAAGGGCTGCTTTCATTCATTAACATCCAATATCTCATGTTAAGACAATTTGGCATGAGATTACAAAGGATAAGGCAAGGGAAATGATATTTTCAACTTCTCATTTAAGGAGAAGTTCATGACTTTTCTAGATCCTTCTAGATGATTCCACAAGCTTCCATCAATTGTTATATAAAGAATGCATCAGAAAGTGTTAAGGGTTGGTGATAGAGAGTCAAGTCAGAGGAGAAAGAGAGAGATACATAGCCATTAAAGCTCTTGCTTCAAGTTCAAGCAATCCAAGATATCTTGCACTACAAGCCATCTCCTTCACAACCATTGCAAACAGAAGACTGGTGATCATCCAAGGATCATATAGAAGCAATTCCAAGGCTTGAATCGTGCTCTACATCACTCCACCATAACCTCTTGACAGGTTCTTTCTCCATCTTAATTATCTTGAATTATATGGTCTTGCTTAGTTTTAGAGGTATAGGAAGGTTGTACTAGGCTAGATGATTAAACCCTAGAAGTTATAGCTCATTCCATGACAATGCATAACAGAACCATGAATCTTTAATTTCCAAGAATTGTGTAGATTGTTAGTTTTAGGCACTAAGAACTGGTTTAGAATAGCTAGGGTAGCATGAAGAGTATCTGTATACCATTAGACTGAAGTTTGGTGAAGGTCGATACCAGTTGATAGCAAGTGAACATGGTTGTATCAAGACATTGAAGTCTTCTGTTTGGATTATTCACGAGGAATTAAGAGAAACTGTACGTATGGTTGTGTAGAGCTTGAGTAGTAGAGCATCTTTCGTGTTTGGATCGTGTGAAACCATGGCGTGTGGAGAGAGATAGAGGAGCTCGAAGGTTAGGGCATGGGGGAGAGGGTTCTGAAAACCCTAGGTTTTGGTGGAGACGATGAAGGAGAGCCATTGGATCAGTCTCCATATTTGACAAATTCATCAAATCCAACGGCCGTGGATGAGCCTGAGAGTTGGAGGGAAGATTTAAATTCAATTGAAACGCGGCGTTTCATTAACCAGCGTTCTGGGCCTCAACGCGCTATCCCCACCCCCCTTTTTCTGGCCCATGTTATTTTTAACTGGCGTGGGTTGCTTGTCACACCCCACCTCCCTTTAATTCATTTAATTATTTTATTTTCTTCTTTTATTTCTTCTGTTTTGTTTAATTCATTAAAAATAGATAAAAAATGATTTTTTACTTCTTCTTTTTTCTATAATTAGATGAAAATGTGTAGAAAATTATAAAAATAAAATTGGGATTTTATTTTTTAGTGTAGTATTTTAATAGATTTTTCTTTTAAAATAGCTTTTATATTGTTTGATTTTGTATCATGATTTTGTAGGAATTATTTTAGGACCTTCCTTTAGGGTTTTTAATCCATTCTTTTTTGTGCAATTAGATGATGAATCATAGTTCCCCATAGGATTTTTTCTAGATTTTTAGAATTAAGTTTTGATTAGTTTAATTAGGGTAGATTTAGGGTATCCTAATTAGGGTTTAGATTGTGTTTAGGTGATGAATTCCTTTCTTTGATTAAGTTTTGTCTTGATTTTTAGGTAGAGGCCTATGTAGATGTTATGAGTAGGTGTTGAGGACCCTTGTGAATAATTGTTAGATTTTTCCCCATTAGTTTAGTATTTTTAGGTATTTTCTGAAGTTGCCTGATGATTTTGTCTGCCCTGTGGTTATCTGTCCATCTCTGGGGCTTGTTGTGGGGAATTGGTTGTGGGGTTTGTGTTGCCTTGAAGATCTTGATGAAGTGAAGATTGTAGATCAAGATTCAGAGACCCAGAGCTTGTCTTGTTCCCTGTCTGTGAGGTTTGAGATCCTGAAGTTTGAAGGAAGTTCCTAGTACTTTCCTGAGGAAGGCACTATGAATGACTTTCATTCTTTCTTCTCACCTCTTTCTTAAGTATCCAATGATGTTGGAGCCAACTTGTGAGTTTAATTTCTCCTGAGGAGGAATGTAAACTGATCACAGTTGTTGAGCCACATGGGATACAACTCCTAAGTGGAAGCCTCCTAGTACTTTCCTGAGGAAGGTCCTATGGGTCTATTCACTTAGTTCCCTTAGTTTATCTAGGATTTCTCAAAGTATCCAATGATGTTGGAGCCAACTTGTGAGTTTTATTTCTCCTGAGGAGGAATGTAGACTGATCACAGTTGTTGAGCCACATAGGATACAACTCCTAAGTGGAAGCCTCCTAGCACTTTCCTGAGGAAGGTCCTATGAGTCTGTTCATTTAGTTCCACTAGTTCAGATAGGATTTCCTAAATATCCAGTGATGTTGGAGCCTGCTTGTGAGTTTAATTCCTCCTGAGGAGGAATATAAACTGATCACAGTGGTTGAGCCACATAGGGTATGACTCCTGAGTATACACCTCCTAGTGCTTTCCTGAGGAAGACACTATGAGCCTGCTTGCTTAGCTCCCTTTCTTTTGTAAGCTTGTGCTGAAGCTTGAAGACTGGGATTGATTTCTCTTGTTTAGGGTTTGCTTTAGGGCTTTGCTTAGATTTGATTCAGATTCTGTGTTAGGGTTAGGATTAGAGAGTGGATTCTTTCTTTCTCAAGCATGTGTGTTTTGTTTGCCTGATGGCACTTCATTTCTTTTATCTGTTCATTGCTTGATAGCATGTTGTTTATTTTCAGTATGATTACTGTTATTTCATGACTGGCTTGAGGTCGAGATGAGCTTGTGGAGGCTGAAACCCCACACACATTTCCTCCCTCACTTGCATTGCATGCATTTTACTGTTAAGGCTGATGCTTTTGTCTGTTTCTGTGTATCATTGATATGATCCCTTAGGACTCTCATTTCCTCTGATGAGGATTTGATGATAGACCTTTAGGTTGAAACCTATGCATGATAACTTCTAGGAGTTCCCTGTTCAAACCTCAACCATAGGATGAATCCATGGCATGATAACAGTAGGACTTGATAGTCTCCCTCCTAGTTGAGCCATTTTTCCCGTAGTTTCCCGAACTACGTTTGCTCTGATCTTTCATACCAGATGAAAGTACGTAGGCATAGGATGCGATATCCTAGCGAGCAACCTTTCCCCCATAACCCGTAGTTAGCCGAACTACGTTGACTCTGATTTCTCATTCTCTGATGAGAATACGTAGGCACAAAGCGCGACGCTTTGCCGAGTCATTTTTCTTTTCTTTTTCAGCCAGCCTTGATAGGTAGATAGATTATAACCAACCCGTCCAAGTAAACAAACAAGCGAGGATCCCGTCGAGTACGACGGACGTGAGGGGTGCTAATACCTTCCCCTTGCGTAACCGACTCCCGAACCCAGACAATGGTTGCGATGAGCTTGTCTTACCCTTATTCGTCAGGTTTTTCCGATCGTTTCCTTTCCCGTTCTGAGGGATAAATAACGAGAGGTGGCGACTCTTCTGTCATGCCGGCACCTTATTTTCGCGCAAGCGACAGCTGTTACCTTTGATTTGTCTGATAACTGAACTACCTTGTTTTGGTTTTATTTGGACATTGCTGATTTCGATTTGATTTTATCTGGATTCACGTTGGGTTTTTTATGGCTTTGATGTTCATGACAGCTTTGTCGTCCACATGATCACGAACTCGGTTCTGATTGTTTGATTCGAGATGGTTTCAATTATCCCTTGGCTGAGCTGTGACCGTGAACTGGGCCATGATGTTGATGAACTGAGCCCTGATCTTCTGTGGTTCGATTTTCCTACGCGACCCTGGAATTACCGTGACTGATATGAAATGGTTCTGCTGTTTGAACTTGTCCTTGTCACTTTACCGAACTGCACCGTATTTCTGGTTTCTTTCTGCTGAACTCGTTTCTTGAATTGATGCTGTTGAACTTTTTGATACATTGCAGTTTGGTTTGTATTTCATTTTTCTGATAAGGATTGGTAGCAGCTTTCTGTTCTTATGTGGTGCAGTTTGAGATCCAGCAGCAGCCTTTACTTTCTATTCATGTTTGGGACTTGGTTTTCATGAACTCACCTATGTGGTTCAGAATTGATGCTGCTTATGAATTGTTTAGGTTTTGCATTCTGAATTCTGAACCTAGTACTGATGCTGTTGTGATTTTCAGGTGTTGGAAATTTCGAAAACAAAATGATTCAGACCTGCTGGCATTCGGGTCTGAGTCCAAATTCGCCTTGGTATCAGTTTGGAAATTCAAATGCGGCAAAAGCGAATCAGTCCCGCTTCTTTTATCACTTCTATCTCTCGGATGTCCCGTAATGATAAGAACAGGTGTTGCCTGATCTGACGCCAATGGCGCGGATCGGTAACGGGGGTAGGACGCAGCTTTGGTTGTGCCACTCCCGGCACTCGATGATGACACTGTTCTGAGAGTGTCAAAAACAATTTCTAACATTTTTTTTCTATTCTGTTTGTTTTGTTTTGATGTGCAGGTGAATCGGGGATTCGTGGAGAAGCTCAAGGGACATCATGAAGGATACTTAGAAATTTTTAGGACTTAGGACCTTTTTAGAGTTAATGTAATTCCTTGTAACAGCAATGTGAAACAATTCAACTCCTTTTGTACCATGATGTTTTTATGAAATAAAATGCCAGAACTTCTTTTATATATCCATGACTGCCCAGTTTCGAATCCATTTATATTTATTTCTAGTTAAAAAATTATAAATGTTTGTGAATAAATCCACAAATATTTAAAATCATTAACATAGTCATAAACCATAAACATTCCCGAATGACATTCTTGTTCGTGCACTTGTCTCATTTGTAATCTTAATCTCATCACCTGATTAAATTCACTCGCATTCCAACTTTAAATGCTAACCAACAATTTTATAACCAAACACGGATGTGCGCCGTAATCACAACAGATTCAGTATCAATGATAACCTTGCCCGTAATTGAATTCCACTGACCAAATACTGTGAGTAACAATCCAATAATACCCAATTAAAACTGCGCCTTATTAACAGAAACGGAAGTGTTCTGGAAGTAAACCATGAGCGATGAAATGGATCTTAAATCCAGTTGTGCCCGACGAATTTCGATACCGAACACATGGAATTGGCGCCTGGATATAATCAAACCCGGTGATAAATAAATGCCTCAGAAATAGGGTCTCAAATGCCTCAAAACTTAGTAACAACCCGTCTTCCACGTAAAATGACCAAAATACCCCTGGATCCAATCCTGCAAAACAAGTACCTCCATGACTTGATAGTGGTTAGCAGATGCACAGATGAGATGCTATGCGAAATGACTGACTAAATATAAGGGTAAAATTTGGGGTATTACACCTTGGCATGACAACAGTAGGACTTGATAGTCTCCCTTAGTTGAGCCTGTTCTCTTCTCATCTCAAAACAACTTAAGATACAGTAATCATGAATGATTTCTTTCGTACGTTACGAGCCTTAAGCTATCTGAGAAAGGATTGTGGGATAGTTTCTTTTCCACAGTCTGGATGTTTAGTATGGCACCCTTTGGGTGACATGCGACGCATTCACTCTCAGGTCATAGTCTTTAGTGCGATTGAAATTGCAAACACAATAAAAAACACTTCTTTTGTAAAAGACAGAAAACAAACTTCAAACCTTTTTGCCCCGTGGGCCCATAATTCAAAGGAAAGCTTTTCTGAAGAAAAGAGTGTCGTTAAACTTCAGCGCCATCGCAAACAGGCTTTGTCCCTAACTGCTGGAACTGCTCTTTAACCCTACTCGATAAAACAGATGAATCTGAATCCCCGTAATCCGTATTATCCCGAACTACGTAAGCTCTGATCTGTCATACCCGTTGAGAGTACGTAGGCACAATACTGATGTATTGGCGAGCCACCTTCCCCGTAACCCGTCGTAGGTCGAACTACGTTGACTCTGATTTCTCATTCTCTGATGAGAATACGTAGGCATAAAGCGCGACGCTTTGCCGAGTCATGTTCTTTTCTGTTTGAGCCAGCCTTGATAGGTAGATAGATAAACCAACTCATCCAGTAAACACAACAATCGTGGATCCCATCGAGTACGATGGACGTGAGGGGTGCTAATACCTTCCCCTTGCGTAACCGACTCCCGAACCCAGACAACGGTTGCGATGACCTTGTCTTATACCTTTTCGTCAGGTTTTTCCGATTGTTTCCTTTCCCGTTCTGAGGGATAAATAACGAAAGGTGGAGACTCTTCTATTTTGCCGGCACCTTATTTTTGCGGAAGCGACACTATCTTCAAGGCAAGCACTCCAGAAGAGAATCACTTAACAGAATAAGTTGAATGCTAAATAGCTTATTAACAACCAAAGGAAGCCTACAAGTGTTCAACATTATGAGAGACAGGTTCCCTCAAAGTTCTACTCCCAAGATAAGCCACTTATCCATCCAAATGAGGGATGTGAATATCTTAGAAGGACTTTTAGTCATTGGGAGAAATGGAAGCACAAGATGCTTTCCATGTTTGTGGAAGAATTTAGTCTAATCTAAAGCTCTGCCTATTTATCCTATTTCCTATGTCTTCAAAAACCATCCTCCAGGAGAGGAATCTTCATGCATCAAGCTCTATCCCTTGTCTTAAATCATCACTCAAGGTCTTCATTAACTCCAACAAGCAAAGCCCAAGCCCCAAACCCAATTGAAATGACCAAAACCCCACAAACAAAGCAACATCCCAAGTGGGAAACACACCAATATCAACCAATTTGCAAAACCCAAAAAAAATAGCAAACTAAATTGTAAAATTTTAATAAAATTCCCATGTGAACATGCATGTTTGAACATTCTAACATTCTAGAATCAGGACCTAAATCAATTTCTAGGTCATCTAAACAATTACTAAATGAAATTTGTTCATGGGAAACTATTATTTGGGAAGGCTCTAAACTACACGCCTAAAATAGAATCTAATCAATTTTACAAATTCTAAGAAAATTCCTAGGGAAACCTATAGATGTCCTCTAAATCATATCGAAAGAATCAGCTCAAAAGCATAAAGCATCAAGGAGAACAAAATTAAACAAACAGCAATATCAATTATGCATACCAATGGATATCAGCACAAAAGAAAATTCGTAACTAATTCAAATAAAATCCTAAAAATGCAAACTCAACTCCTACAGTTTCTTAAGACAATCAAGATCTACGGAAAACAATTTCATAATTTTTCGATCATTTTTACTATTTTTAACGCAATTAATCCAAACAGCTATTAAAACAGAAAAAAAAGAACAAAAATGAATTAAATTAAATTTCACCTACCGGCTTCGGAGTGTCGAAACAGAGTAGTTGGAGCTCGTTTTTTCTTGCCAAAAAGTGCGGAAAACCTTTGAAGTTTGTTGGAGAAGATTAAATTCTTGATAACTCTTGAAAATGCTTTGATCTCTCACTTTTTCTCTTCCAAACTCCAATGTCAATCCATGGTTTTTGCACAAATGAATCACCAACCCTTGCTTTGAACCTCTTCACAAGTATGTATAGAATGTATTTGAAGACCCTAGAAAGTTCTAGATTGATCCAAGGAGAAAGTATTTGAAGACTCTAGAAAGTTCTAGATTGATCCAAGGAGAATGTATTTGAAGACCCTAGAAAGTTCTAGATTGATCCAAGGAGAAAATCAACTTCTCATGTCATGAAAATCTCTTCTTATGCTATGCACATACCATCTCATGTTTTTGGCTTGCAATTCACTTGGTTATGAGTTTAAATTCTCTCCAAATGAGCTATTGGAGGTGTATGGATGGAAAGGAGCCTTGCATTTGCTTGGAAGTGTGGTTTTGCAATTGTGCCTTATGGTTCAAGTAACCAATTTACAAAGCAAGTCCTTGAAATAACCCTCAATTCAAAATTGTCGCAAAACCATTGTCTTTAAAATGCATTTTACAATCAAATTGGTATGTCATATGGCTTGTTTGTGACCTCTAACCCAAAATTTGTTTTTTTCCACCAAACTTTATTTGACTTATTCCCTTTTTTTAGGCCATTTTAAGTGTCTTTTTTGAAATAAGCCGATCAATCCACCATGATGACTTATTTGACCTAAAAACATCATTTTAAGCACATTCCATGTTGAACAATTTTTCATTTGAGAAGTGGAACATGGAGATTTTGACCTATGCTAAAAAATGACCTCTAATTCAACTTTCCCAAAATACCCCTGGATTGCCAAGACCATAACTTGAGTTCTACAAATCCTCTTGAGGACTTCTAGTACTCAAATTAAAGCTATGATCAAGATCTACAACTCTTATGTTGGCCAAGAATCCATTTGAAAATTCCTTGATGGGAAAAAGTTGCTTGGAAGTCAAGTGACGTTCACAGATAAATTTGAGTATCCTCTGGGGACCCATAACTTGCAAGAACCATAACTTGAGTTCTATAAATCTCCTTGAAGACTTATAGTACTCAAATTAAAGCTATTGAGATGTTATACAAGTTTCATGTTGACCAAGACTTAATTTGAAACTTGCATTTTGACTTATCTGGCTTGGAAGTTAGGCCTAAATTAGGGGATTTTACACTGAAACCCTAATTTAGTAACTCTTCTTCTTCTTGATTCCTTTTTTATTTCTCCTTGGAACGACACCACACATGTATCCACATATTAATTCATGAATCCCATATCCTTCAACCAAGCCTTGATGCTCTTCAATCAATCATTTGACCTAGGGTTGACCTAGGGTTGACCCAGATGAAACCCTAGTTGACTGCATTCAACTGTAGCTCTGGTACTTGTATTAATGATTTGTATCATCTTTAAAATGACCCTCTAGGTCTTCCATGATCTTTGTAAACCTTCCATGGCTCACACACTCATTGATGATCTTCAACATATCCCCCAGATTGGGAGAGAAATCCATTGGTTGACCTTCAAACTTCTCAAGGCTTCAACTCATTTCTTGATTACTTGGATGGTCTTAATCTTGAATAAAACCCCTTGATGGGCCTTTTTCTGATGAAAATGGCACTTGATCCCTTGTTAGATGCCTTGTTATGCTATGTTATGCAAATGATTAGACTATGTACATGACTTAGTATGCAAATGACAATGCAATTGAAACATAAACTAAGTGAAATAGGTGGAGCAAATTTTGGGGTGCAACACTGCTTACCATTGTTATGCTAAGTGAATATCTGTGATAACTTGAACTATGGCTTGGTGTTTGGTTTATGTTTGTTAACATGAGATTATGGTATTCTTTGAATCATGTTTTGCTAAGATAATTGACATTATCATATTTTGCATCAGTTGTTGTCTTAGGGCTGCTTCTAACCATAACATGTCCATATTTGGTTTGTATTGTCAATTGTGATAAGCCTATATGTATGTCTTGTTGTTTTGTAAGTCATTGTGTGAATCTGTCTTGAAACTGCTGGTTAGCATCATTGATCCATGTTTTGATTGTTTGCATTAACATGTCATGTTTTTTCTGTTGTAACTCCAAACTGTCATAGTACTATTGTTATAGGATGCCTTCATGATAAGCTTGTAAGTTATTATGTGCATTGAGGTATTTGGATTAATTGTTGGATGATGCTAGCATTGTCATGTTAGATCTCACCATTTTGCTGCTATAACTGTCTAATTTGAACTACTGCCATATGCTTGCAAGTTGTCATGTGCATGTAGTATTAGGGATAATTGTTGTTACTAGCATTGTCATGTTAGAGCTCACCATTTTGCTACTATAACTGTCTAATTTGAACCACTGCCATATGCTTGCAAGTTTTCATGTGCATGTAGTATTAGGGCTAATTGTTGTTACTAGCATTGTCATGTTAGGATCTATTTTGCTGCTATAACTGTCTAATTTAAACCACTGCCATATGCTTGCAAATTGTTATGTGCATTAGGTGTATTAGGGTTAATTGTTGATTGTTACTAGCATTGTCATGTTAGGATCCATATTGCTGCTAGAACTAGGCTTCTCTGCTAGAACTTGTTTGTGTTCATTACCATGGAGTTATAACTTTCACTTTAAGGCATGTTTTGAGTTGATGTGTTTGATTGGTATTGTAATGACCAAAAGAACTTGCTGCCAGCTTCTGTTTTATGTTTTCACCTCATGTGCAATCAATCTTTATATTGTTTTTTCTTGCAAGTTTTGTTTTGAATTCATGTCTTGACGTATGTGAATCATTTATGTGTGTTGATTGAGTTGAGTATGTATGCTGCATCATAAACTGTCCTTATTTTCCAAAACAGCATTTCAAGCAATTTGTGAACCATAGTTGCAACTAGCATACCAGGTTCTGTTTGGAGTTGTTTTTGAATGTTCTTTGCATCTAGAATCCATAGGCTATGTATTTGAAGTTTGTGCATATTGTCACTACTCGAAAAAATACGCGCAACGACGGGGAAGCCAAAAAGGAAAAGGAAAGAAGAGTCGCCACCTAACTTTATTTATCCCATGAGGGGAAAGGAAAATATCGAGAAAACCTTAAGAAAAGAACAGATAAGATGGTCTCGCAACCAAGAACGAGTTTGGAAGCCGGTTATGCGAGGGGAAGGTATTAGCACCCCTCGTATCCATCGTACTCGATGGGAACCATTTGTTTGTCGACGTGTGAATTTATTTGCTTAAATATTATGCTATAAAAGTGTTTTCCAAAGGGTAAAAAAAGTGGGTTTAGAAACTAAGAAAAAAGGTAACTGGGGGAAGAAGGGAAAGAACGGACTCGATAGGACTTCGTGGTCCCAGGCCTACGTATTCTCAACGGATATGAGAAAGTAAGAATCGACGTAGTTCGGGAAACTACTGATATGAGGGATTGTGCTCGCCAAGAATTGTGGCCCTTGTGCCTACGTATCTTTACTTGAATAAGTAAAGAATCGGAGCAGCCGTAGTTCGGCCTACGATTTGTTGATGTTTTTATGGATGATGCTATCGTACGCATTCTAGCAGTTAGGTGTATTGCTGCTCGCTCGTTGGAGACTTAGGCATTACCTGTTTGCAGTAGAACGGACGTATCATATCCTTTTCGAAAGATAAGTTTTCGCCATGCGAGGCAAGATGTCACATTTGATTTGTTGAATTGTTTTTTAGGGGCGAGATAGGTCCTCAGATAGTAACCCCTACGGGTAGTACCCAATTCTTTATCTCACAGCTTTTGTTATGAAAGGGTGTGGCGAACATAGCGTCTTCGTATTGAAAGACGAGTATCAAAACCACACACACTACAGTGAGCATCTCGACACTCGGAGAGGAAGAAGTCTACACTTAATCCTCTCTCTTTAGTTCAATACAAAGAGAACTTCATTCTCTTATTAAAGTGTTTTTGGTTTTGAATGGTAAGTGCTTTTGCGACAGAGAACCCTATGGTAAACATCAACACTCGGGATAGGAGAAGGCATACGCCTAACCATTCCACGACCATTCAAGTTTTTGTTATGAAAAGAGTTTAAAAATGCGCTCGGTACGGGACCGAGGTTTTTAGGTGACAAAGGTTGCGGAAAGAAGTTGTAGAGGGAGATAGGTGGCGGATAAAGTCACGCCTTCGTATTGAAAGATGAGTATCGAGACCACCCACACTACAGTGAATATCCCAACACTTGGAGAGGAAGAAGTCTACACTCAATCCTCTCTCTTTAGTTCAATACAAAGAGAATCAATTTATTTATTGTAAGTGTTTTGAAAATGCACTCGGTACGGGGCCAAGGTTTTTTAGGAGAAAAAGGTGTGGATGAAAACATCTTCGTATTGAAAGACGAGTGTCAAAACCACCCACACTACAGTGAGCATCTCGACACTCGGAGAGGAAGAAGTATACATTCAATCCCTTCTCTTTAGTTCAATACAAAGTGAACTTTATCCTTTTGTTAAATATGGTGGGTTGGCTTAACAATCGTTTGAGAAAATCCGCTTGACGTTGGGTCAAGGGTTTTAGTTGCTTAAAAATATTTGAGGTGAAGCGAGCAAGGTCGATGGCGACGCACAAGGCAATCGGCTTACAAGGTCAAAAATGGCTCGATGAGAATCGAGAGTTTGTTTTCTTGAAAATGTTTTTTAGAACCAAAGGTCAAAAATGACCAACAATAAACATGCACAAGAACCAAACAATCACAACGGGTTAACCGACTTTAAAAAAACAAAACACAAAAAAAACGGCATGAAGTGCCATTAAGGAGTTCGCCGTGCGAACTCCTTGAGAAAAAAAAATTTTGAGGTAAAAAAGTCGAAAAAACGTGAAAAAACAGGGGTCTGACACGGGCGGCCGTGTTGTGTGACACGGCCCGTGTCACAGTTCCAGAGAAAACAGGTTTTTGAGGAAAACAGCGGTGTGACACGGCCGCCCGTGTTGCATGACACGGCACGTGTCACAAGGTCTGGGGGAAAAATGCAGAAAAACTTAAACAGCGGTGTGACACGGCCGCCCGTGTTGTATGACACGGCCCATGTTACAAGGTCTGGGCCAAAAAAGTTAAACAGAGGTGTGACACGGCCGCCTGTGTTGCATGACACAGCCCGTGTCACAAGGTCTGGGCCAAAAAAGTTAAACAGAGGTGTGACACGGGTGGCCGTGTTGTGTGACACGGCCCGTGTCAGGGGACTCAGGTAAAATATGCCATGAAAACTCAAGCGGAGATGTGACACGGGTGGCCGTGTCGTGTGACACGGCCCGTGTCAGGCTACCAGGGTGAAAAACCAAACTTTTCTCGTTTTTTGCTTCTTTTTGTGGTTCTTAAAAATGGTTTCTTGGTCCCTTTGGAATCTTACATGTTATACTCAATACAACAACACTCAAACCAAGAGAACAAATGATAAATGCACAATATAAAAGAAGAGAAGAGTTTGAAAACATGGATACCCAAGAGTTGTTACCCTCCTTGCAAAACCTCCACTGATTTTGGCTAGGTGTTCACTTCTCTTCACTCTATGCTTTGATGACTCTCCTCAATGGCTCCCTTGTGTTTCTCTTTTACTCTCTTCACTTTTTGCTGGTTTTTTGCTCTCTCTATTTTTCTGGTTTTCTCTCTTACTCTTTGCTCACAATCTCTATCTCTCCAAAAAATGTGTTGTGTATGATAGTGAATGATCTTTTGTTTGCAGCTCCTTCCCTCCTTATCTCACTTTTTCTGCTGCCTTTTTCTGCTGTACCAAAACCACAACTCTTGCACACTTCTCCATTTTCAGAATTTCCATTCTTGGCAATATCTTTTACCACCTTTTGGTGCAGCCCCACTTTCCTTCCATTTCTAGTATGTTTTTTGCTGTATTTTCTTCTTCATCACTCTACCTTTCTATTCATCCTTGTACCCATTGGTTGGTTGATTTGTTTGGACATACTCATGTAGTCAATACACTACCTTTTGGACATCATTTTCAAATTCTGATTTTTGATGTGTAGATGTATCAACATAAGCTTATCGCCTTGGTTTTGTGACATAAAATGATTTTGTAATATAATACACATTGCCACTTCTTGCATGGGGCTATTTTGGACCATATTCAAATTGCCCATGAATGTATGCATAGCTTTGATCTTGAGATATTCCAACATTGAATTAGCTCTTAAATATTTTCTTTGCATGTTTGTAAGCACAAAGAGGACCATGTGGACTTGATGAGGCATGGGGGATACCATGGCATGAAGTTATTTTTAGAAACTTGAATTAAGACTAGAAATAGCTTAATTTCCTAAGCATTACCAAGAGTTTGGATTTTGTAACAAATGTGACATTCTTGCAAATGTCATGAAATTTCTCTTTGTAATATTCTTGAATCTAGCCTTGAATTCATGAACCTTGAATTTGGAATGATGGGCCTCCCTTATGACATTGAATTTGAAAGAAATGAAGAAATGAGTCAAGCCTTGAAAGAGGGAAAATTTTGGGGTGCAACACATACCTTCATCTGATCTTGATCATTTCTGTTTTGAGCTGTAGCTGCCATAATGCATATCCAAGCTTCCATATGCAATTTCCATCGTGTTTTAATTTGTGCACCTTGTCTTGAAAAACTAATGATGCCATTGTGTTCCTTATTAAATTTCACATAAGATAGACCCAAATTTTGTGAAAATTGGTTGAGTTTTGAAAGAGTTGTGATGGAACTGTTTTCATGCTATGCCTTGTTTCTTGCTTGCCTTGCCTTGGCCCAGAAATGCTTGCTTTTTTAAGTATTAGTATTTATTGGTGTTGCATAATACATGGATGTATCGCCACCCCAGTGGTTATGCCTTAAGTTTCAATTGCCTTGCCATGTTACCTGACCTGGGTTCGATCCGTGTGGAGATTAACCTTTTTGGTCATTTTCTTTATTTTTCATGTTTTCACACTTATCTCTCTTTTCTTCCTTCAAATTGTCACGTGCGCGTCTCTGGCTGGTTTGGCCAAGTTTTGAACTGGTAATCCAAGGGTGGTGGGTTCAACACCCACCAAGCGCATCCCTTATTTTTAATTGTTAAAATGTTTGTTTTTCTTTAAAATTTCAAGATAGCACAACTTTGTCATTTTTTTTATCATTTTTGATTGATTCTTTTTGCAATTGTCTTGTATTTTTTGCATATTTTCATATGGTATGTGAATATTCTAGAATTTTCATTTTGGAAAACACTTTGCATTAAAAGAAGTCATGCTTCATTTTTAGGGTTTTTACCCTCCTCTTTTGCATCTTTCCATTCAAAACTTTTGATTCCTCTTTCTTAAGCTTGATGTTTGTCAACTCCTTTATGCATGTGATTGTAATTTATTTTGCTTGTAAGCATCATAATTGTTTCATTTGATTAACATTTAGAATCCCCCTGAAGTTATAACTTGTTTGAATTGGTTGTTACCTTTATCTTTGTCAAGATATGCTTTGGTCTTTACTTTCCATTTAGTCTTGTAAGAACCCCTTCATTGGTATTGTGATATCTTTATACCTTAGTTTGGTTGTGACCATCTATCTCGATTGTAATCCTTTCTTGATATTGTAATATGCTTGCATGTTCTTGGTTGTGACCATCTATCTTGTTTAAAATCATTGATATTGTGATATCTTTATGCCTTATCTTGGTTGTAACCATTCATCCTGATTAAAATCCTTGCTTATTGTAATATGCCTGCTTGCTTTGGTTGTAACCATATCTCTTTTTATTTATCATGTTTGAATGATTATTGCTTTGTTAAGTTACTTTGCCCCAAGTGATGGAACTCTTTAGTTCTCATCCAAGTTGCCTCATCTTTTCCCTTCCAAACGAAAGTCTCTCTATTGACCCTTGGGTCATAGATAGCTCATTAACCTCATAGGTCTGGATAGAACCTTCTCCCCCTTTTGGTCTGGATAGAACCAATAGGATATAACCTCATAGGTCTGGATAGAACCTTCTCCCCCTTTTGGTCTGGATAGAACCAATAGGATTTAAACCCATAGGTCTGGATAGAACCTTCACCCTCTTTTGGCCTGGAAAGAACCAATTGATCCTTATTCTGTAGTTCGTGCCCGAACTACGACCGCTCTGATTTATCATTGGACAATGAGAATACGTAGGCACAAGATGCGATATCTTGACGAGCAACCTTCCCTTTGGTCTGGATAGAACCAATCAACATTCAACCTTCCTTTTGGTCTGGATAGAACCAATTAGTCTTACAACATAGAGATAGGTAGAGTTTGGTTAACTCCATGTAAGAATCATGGAAATGATTACTTACTCCCCTTTCTTGAGTATTCAATATAGATCTAGAGAGTTTGGATAAACTCTACACAAGCATTGTTATGTTTGTTCCCCTTTGAACCTTGATCATAATCAAGTGTTCTTTATCCCTAGTGAGGTGAACTACGATTGCTCTGATTCTATCCTAGTAAGGATACGTAGGCAGAAGATGCGATATCTTTGCGAGCAAACTTAGAAACTATCCTTAGGTCTTTACCTACACCTTATACCCAATCCCAAACCATAACAAACATTTAGAAAGTATTAGCATGCAAACAAACAAAAGGTTCCTGTAGAGTACTACAGACGTTTAGGATGTGAAATACCTACCCTAGGCATAACCAACCCCCGATCCCCGAATCTCTTAGCTTTGTTGTTACATCGCGCAAAAGGTTCTTTATTTCTTTAGACCTTTCCTTTGGATAAATTAAAGTCCGGTTGTGAATTTAAGAATTAAGATACAAGTTAATCAATAGCTTGGTATCACGATTCTCACTGCAACACTGGTCATCTGCACATTACCCACGTGGAGGCAACATTCAAATAGGCAGGGTGAGTAAAACGATTCATAATAATCAATGTAGGAAATCAACATATAAAATGGCGTCATTTTCATATTCAACATCATCATATTCATCAAGGAACATCAAAGGCCACAACCTCATAACTTACTCAAGATCATCTCATAAATGCAAATGCAACACAACTCAATGCATATGGTACCAATCATCACAGCTCGATGGACACTGGGCCATCAACCCTCCATAGATCCCCATCAATAGGATCGATTCTACTCGAGAACCGGAGCACATCAAAATACCTCCCATCTGCACAATGAGATTGAAGCCAAAGAAATCAAGGTCCTGAACCGAAGTCCAGATGCACATGAATGCATGATGCATACGTCAATAATCATCCTTATAATAACATCATAGGTGCATCATCATTCATCATAATCATCATCATAAAAAATTATGTCATCATAGAATCATCAAAACTCATGGAAATATCATCATAGTTCATCAATCATTACATCATAGGAATCATCATATAATCATATACAAATCACATAGAATTCACAGTCATACTCATTTTCATTCGTCAAAGAAATCACAGCATCAAAACATCAAGGCATCGTTGCATAAAATCAGAATTCGCAAAACTCTGCTACATTCGATGTGCGAGTCTGAGGCGAGTTTCTTCGCTGTGCGAGTTTGGGAAGAGCTTCGTTCACTGTGCGAACACGTGATGACAGCAAAACGCTGTTATGCACCAGAACCTAAAACCAACCCAAAAGTTCCATGATTCACTTCCCCAATAACCCAAAAACATCCCTAAATCATCCCTAAGATCTTACGGCGATAAAGGCATAAAATCTATGACTTATTAGGCCAATCCCGTATCATATTCACGCTCTAAATATCATAAATCCTTACAACTACACCACAATCATTAGAGTTCCTCATTATAAAATTTCCCTACAGGGTTAGACAAATGCCAAATCAGAGCTTTGGCCACGAAGGCCTAATTTCCTTTAACCCAAATAAATCCCTACGGTTAAAATCTCAATAATAGTTTTAGGCCACAAAGGCCAAATTCCCTTTATCCCATAATCAACCTCAAACCCTTTAAACCCTTAAATCGGTCTTAAATACATTGAAATTACACATTGACAACAATGAAGGCAATACTCCCCATACCTTAATTGCCGACTCTAAGCCTTCTCAAATCTTTCAGAAAATATTTCGAAGCTTTTGCCTCAAACCTCCTCCTCAGAGCTCTGACCTCAATTCTTTTCACGGTCTAACAAAATGAATCCTAATCCCATCACAATTCCATTTTTGTTAAACCTAACCTTGCGCCTTAAAATTGGACTTTCCAATATTACCCTCACTTAAAATCCATAATTCTCAATATTTCACAACAACCACCGAAAATTACCAAAATGCAAAATTTCTTATTTAAATAAATTAAATGAATATTCCAATAAATTTGGGGTGTTACACATGGCATGATGCTTACATAGAGTACTTCAATGAACTCAAAATACATTGGGAAGATCTTGAAACTCTACGAGTTCTTCCAACTTGCATCCGTGGTGCTCATGCTACACTCAAGAAACAATGTGACATGGAGTATGCCACTTGTATTTATTTATTTATTAAAGCATTCAAACAGATACTAACCAACAGAGTGTCTCACCTGTAAAGTATTTCATATGCAACATATCAAAGCTTTTTTCATTGATCTCTTATTTTTCGTTTTGATGCTACAAGTGTTGCGTGAATACTAAAATGATAATAATTGAAAAAATATTAAAAACAGCAAAAATATATTTTACCCTTGTAATATGAGCGATTTTTTATTTATCCCCTTTGTAATAAAAAAATTTAAAAAAAAATGTCATGTGGAATTTTTAATTTTTTTTTATTATTATTTGCTGATGTGGATTTCAAAAAATATTAAAAAATTAAATTAAATGACACGTATATATGCCACGTCAGTAAATAGTGCACTCAGGAGTCATAGTGAGAGAATCTTCACATTACAAGGAGGAATCAAAAAAATTGTTTTATGGGAGATAAACTAAAACTAGCTAACATTACAGGGGTATTGTATATTTAACTCTATAATAAATCAACGTCGTCAAGAAAATAATCATCTCATGATTCAAAAAATATAAAAAGTTTACTTGATAAAACATTTATACTTTATTAATTCAAAAATTAAACTAATAAATTTTATTAAAATTAATATGTTAATTAACAATTATACTTTATTATTTTAAATTGTAACTTTATCACAACATAAAAACTAATTTTAAATGAAATTTACTATGTTATTTTAAGAAATATTAACTAAAAATAAAAATAAAATTAAAATTTTAAAAAGAATTATTATAGACTTTAAAAGAATTTTGTCTTCCATTCGATATAATGGGTGTATTGAAAAAAGATTTTAAAAGAACGTCTGCTTTAATAAAAATTCTTGTAAATTAAAAAAAGTTTATCCAAGATTTTAATAACTTCTTATATTTTAAATTATTATCAAAATTCGCAAGTTAGACACTTAATTTTAATTGAATGTTGAAATTCAACTTTAAAACACAATATCTAACACCCTATTCTGAAAACATATTCTTTTATTTGTTAAAATTTAAATTACTTCTACCAAATTCATTTAAATATTTAAGAAATATCAAATTTAAAATTTAAAATTACATTTACAAAATTTAATTTAAAATATTTAAATATCAGGTCGCCCACATCGTATAAAATTGAATAAGAAACAAACAAATTTAAATTTTCATTAGTCGGACTCCCGGAGGTTCACCATCAACTTCCTATATCACAATTCACATGTCTTCTATTAGAAATGATCATTCTCAACTGACTATTTTTTTACTGGGAGAACACTGACTATAATTTTAAATATCGGTATGTCCACATTGTTTAAAATGGAATAAGAAACAAACAAATTCAAAAATTTCATCAATCAGACATCTGGAGGTCCACAATCACCTTCTCAAATCACAATTCACAAGTTTTCACTACAAAATGGTCATTCTCAACTAACTCTTTCCTTCACTAAAAGAACATCGACTTCAATATTGTATCTTCCACATAGTGTAAAATAGACTGACAAACAAATAAATTCAGAAATCTCATCAATCGGACTCTCGGAGGTCCTTCATCACCTTTTAATATCACAATTCACATGTCTTCCACTACTTTACAGGTGGAACACCGAATAGAATATTCAATATTGGATCATCCACATTGTGTAAAATGGAATAAGAGAAAAACAAATTCAAAATTTTCATCAAGCAGACTCTCGAAGGTCCACCATCCCCTGCACATATCACAATTCACAGGTTTTCCATTAGAAGAGGTCCTTACCAACTGAGTATTTCCTTTAGTAGAACAATACAATTTTCAATATCGGGTCATCCATATCGTGTAAAATGGAATAAGAAACAAATATATTTAAAAATTTCATCAATCAGACTCTCGAAGGTCCATCATCACCTTGCTAGATCACAATTCTTACGTCTTCCATTATAAAGGGTCATTCTAACCCTAATATTTTGTTTACTAGAACAACACCAACTAGAATTTTCAGTAGCAGACTTTCCACACTGTGTAAAATGTAATAAGAAACAAACAAATTTAAAAATTTCATCAATCGAACTCTCAGAGATCCACCATCAGCTTCCTAGATCACAATTCACATGTCTTCCATTAGAAAAGATCCTTCCAATTGACTATTTCATTTACTAGAATAACATCAACTAAAATTTTAAATATTAGGTTGTCCACATTGTTTAAAATGGACTAACATACAAACAAATTCAAAATAATTCCACAATCTGACTTCTGAAGGTCCACCATCACCTTTACAAATCATAATTCATAAGTTTTCAACTAAAAAAGGGTCCTTCTCAACTAGCTCTTTCCTTGACTAGAAGAACACCGACTAGAATTTTCAATATTGGACCGTCCACATCGTGTAAAATATACTGACATACACACAAATTAAAAAGTTTCATCAATCAGACTCCCGAAGGTCCACCATCATCCTCCATATCACAATTCATAAGTCTTCCACTAGAAAAGGTCTTTCCAACTGATTGTTTCCTTCACTAGAACAACATTGACTACAATTTTCAATATCGGGTCGTCCAAATCATGTAAAATGGAATAAAAAACTAACTAATTCAAAATTTCATCAATCATACTCCCAGAGATCCACCAACACTTTCCCACATCACAATTCACTAGTCTTCTGCAATAATAGGTCCTTTCAATTGACTGTTTCCTTCATTAGAAGAAAATCGACTAGACTTTTCAATACCATACCGTCTACATCATGTAAAATTGAATAAGAAACAGATAAGTTCAAAAAATTTATCAATAAAACTCCCGGAGGTCTACCATGACCTTCCCGGATAACAACTCACATGCCCACACTTGAAATGGTCATTCTCAACTGACTCTTTCATACCCTAGATGAAGATCGAATCGAATTTTCAATGTCAGACTACCCATAACTGTAGCACCCCAAAATTTACCCATCTCTCCTCTTGTGTTTTGGCTTATGTTTCATTTCATTTTCATTCTCATTTTTTTGCCTAACATAGTTCTAGACAAAGGATCAAGGTATCATGGCTTATTTCTCAAGGAAGAGAAATATGTTTCTTCAACCTCAAGCAAGATTTTCTTCTTGACTTTGTGGAATTCTCAAGCCCCAAAGGTTCTTCATCCTCAATTGTGTTCAAGGAAACATCATTTCAAGGTCATATGTGATCCACCATATCATAGTTTGCAAGAAATAATCAAGAGATTCAAAGTTGGTTCAAGGTGTTTGACCTAATTTAACAAATTGTGGATGCTATGATCAAATGGGCATAACTCTTTCATTTTTCAACATCTTGAGGTGGTTATTTTTCTAATGAACTCTTCTCATAATCCCCTACAAGTTCCCTTTGCAAGAAAATATCCAATTATGCTTGGAAAGTCATCAAAAGTTTGAAGACATTATAGGTCATTTTGAGTTTTGGAAGGATTTTCTAGTCAACTTCAAAAGGTCATAACTTTGTCAATTTTCATAATTTGGAGCTCATTCTTTCCCTAAAATGAACTTGAAGATGTGCTCTACAACTTATATTCAATGTGGAAGTGCAAAATACCTATGGAAGGCCTTGGATTTTATCAAAACATTATACGTCATTTTTGGTCCCTAAAAGACTTGAAATTTTTCTAAGTGTTTTGTTGATTTTGAACCTTTTGATGCAAGCCACTTTGAAGAATCATAATTCTCAACTCAGATTGCCAAATCAATACTTTCTTTTCACATTGCAAAGGTTGTATCACCTTCTATCCATTGCAAGAAGAATCACCTCATAAAGCCTCCTACATTGTGAGAACCATGGTGGCAAAATTTGAATTTCAAAGCCGAAATTTCACTTCAAGTCAGAATTGGATTTGGTTGAAATGACTTCTAATCACTAAATTAAGGCGCGAATTCAATCTAAACATGATTAAAAACTTGCCTGGGTTGATTAGAGCATTGAAACACAAGTTTTTGATGAGTTTTGATAAGTTGCAAGTCACACTTTTCTCATGATGCAGGCGTGCACGAATTTGCTCCAATTTGCATCATTCACCCTCCCTCAGCATTCAAAGCGCTTCTCCTATAAATAAAGGACTCATTCCATCCATTTCCACAAGCTTTGATAGCCAGAATCACCCTGCTGAGATCCCATTTGAACTCTTAAGCTTGAACTTCGTATTTTCATTTCCACACCCTAATCACTCAAATTCTCAACTCAGTTAGCCTCATCAGCATTTAGTGAAGCTAACCAGCTCAAGAACTTGAAGAATCGTGGCCTGAATTAAGCTTGAGGACTCCATTTTTAGAGCTTCAAAGTTAAACTTCAACAAGTACAATTCTCAACCATTTTGACTCAAATTTGTTTCTAAGATGTAGTCCTTGATGTGTTGATGTTGTTAGGATTGTTAGATTTTAGTTTTGGTTGAGTTTTATTGGTTAATTTTCAAATACGTGTTTGAATTTTCTTTTGGTTTTTTCCAAATTGAGTGAGTTGTGTTTTAAAGAAATTTGGCACGATGATATGTTGAGATCCTCTTGAAAAGACGCATCAGATGAAACCATTGTGAGCTTCAATGGTTATGGTTTGAAGGATCCTTGTTTTTCTGCAAATCTCTGCAGATTTCAAGTGGCTGAAGGTTGAAGATGATGATCTAACCGTCCATCATGCCACTTGTTATGATCCTGCGCGTTTGACCTTTATTGGCTGGATATGATGAGTTTGACTCAGATCCACCGTGGATGCACGCTTTCTGGCCCTTGGATTAGCCGCGTCATTTAATAAAATGAGATCCAACGTGCCTTGTTTTTTCTGCTTTATTTTGTTATTCTAATTTTTTTAATTTCATTTTATTTTCAGAAATTCATAGAAAAATCATTTTTAATCAGAAAAATACCAAAATATTTTCTAAAATTTCCTTTTACTTTTCTCTTTCTGATTTTCATTTTTGTGCTTTTTTATTTTTAATTTTACTATTTTTCTTTTATTTTTTTGTTTGTTTGGTTAATTTTAATTGATTTGAAATTATTTTTGAGCCATTTAAAATTATGAGAAAAATATTATATGATCTTATTATGGTTTTGGACCTATGGTGATTTCTATTTGATTTTTATTTTTGATCTTGCTATTTTTCATGTTTTTTTAGATTATACGCTTGATTTTAATTAGTTTAAAATTATTTTTAGAAATTTTAAAATTGTGAGAAAATTAGTACATGATCCTATGATGGTTTATGACCAATGGTGATTTTCTTGGATTTTTGTTTGTGTTTGAACTATTTTCTATCTTTTATGATGTGATTTATTTGCCTTTTTATTTGATTTTTAATTAATTTCAAATTGCAAACTTGTGTAAAATTGTTTTTAGTCTATGTTTGAATGATATTCTGTTTTTCTTCAAGTCATTTGGAACTTTGATGATTTTTTTGTTGCTTCCCTTTTGTGGATGTTCTTGGTGCTTGTTTCTTCTTGAGGCATGTTCTTAAATTCAAACTTGTATGATCTCTCTTGTGTGTTCATGATTGGATGCTAACTTGATGATCATGTTGATGTTGTGGCTTCTTATTTTGTTCATGTCTGTAATACCCCAAATTTTACCCTTATATTTAGTCAGTCATTTCGCATAGCATCTCATCTGTGCATCTGCTAACCACTAACCAGTCATAAAGTACGTTTTGTTTTGCAGGAAATACCCCAGGGGCGTTTTGGTCATTTTGAAGCATAATTCGTAGTTTTGGGCCTAATGAGGTTTTATTCCTAAGGCGTTTATTTACGTGGGTTTGATTATGTTAAGATATCAATTTGGGTTGGAAAATCTGATCTGTGGAACAGGGTTTTAACAAGAAACCATTTTTCTATCTTCCAGTCCATTTTAGAGGGAAAACAGTGAAAACTTCGACTGATTAATGGAACTTATTCATGCAATGGTTGGATCGAATTAATTCCAGGATATTTGACTAGTGAGATTTAATCGGATGTTGAGGTGTTTGCAAATTAAAGCATAGAGAAGCAATTGGGAAATGATTTTAATAGAATATGTGAATTTTATTCATAATATTTTATTATCATTATTACAAGTTTGCAAAGTGAATTACAAAGAAGAAATGATTTGGATAAAAAAATGTTATTTATTCATAATATTTTTTTTTGTTACAAGTTACAGGGAATTACATTAAAGTTCTAAGGAATTACATTAAAGTATCTATCCTAAATCCTAAGAACATCTAAGTGTCTTCATGCTGTCTTTAAGCTTCGCCGCAAATCTCGACTAACCTGCACATCAAAGCAAAACAAGCAATATAGAAAATGTTAGAAGTTTTTTTCGACACTCTCAGAACAATGTCATCATCGAGTGCTGGGAGTGGCACAACCGAAGCTGCGTCCTACCCCCGTTACCGATCCGCGCCGTGGGCGTCAGATAAGGTAATACATGTTCTTATCCATATGGGACATCCGAGAGATAGAAAAAAATAAATGAAGTGGAACTGATTCGTTTTGCCACGATTGGATTTCCAAACTGATACGAAAATAAGGCAACATAGGCAAAATTCTGGCCCAGACCCGGATGCCGGCAGGTCTGAGTTTCCTTGGTTTTAAAAACTTCCAACACCTGAAAAGCCAAGTATCATCAGCATAAACAAAACCAGGAAGGGGCTCGCGCCAGAACAGTATAAATCTGTTACCAAACAGAATGAAAATCAAGTCCAAAGCAGAACAAGAGAAACCGAACTATGGTATCAAGCTGCATCAGTTCAAACAGAACAGAGAAATGAGTCACAAAACGAGCTGCGTCAAAATTACATAGGACAAGGTATCAAAAAGTCTCAGCAGCATCAGTTAAAGGTAAGGCCCCGTCCGAACCAGTTTCAACGGCACGCAACACATAAGCCCTGTTATCAGACAACAATAGCCAACAACAATAATCTGAATGTCAGGCCATCAAACTTGGTTCAAGATCAAAGCAGATAAGTTACAATGTTAGCAGCAGCTCTGAGGTCAAACAAGTAAGAAAAGCCAATCAAACCAAATCAGAGCTAAGCTGCATCAAGCAATTAGTGTCTCAACACAAACTATCGATCATCAGGGAAGTACACCAGCAACATCAACATCTGCAAAGCAATATCAAGAGGTTTCAGTATCAGGCATCACGAAAAACATAAGAATGGGACTACTGCTAAAATGTCACAGAAAAATCTATCTGCTGGAAATCTAAACTAAGCCATCAAGACGGGTCACAAACATCATAGAGAAACAGACGTTTGCAAGCTAAGAATCATCAGCAGCGAGACAGGAATGACCACACTAAACTGAACGTCGAAATGAATCCACAAGTTTAATCACAATACAGGGATTCACGCCACAATCACGCATGAGATACCAGGCCAGCCAATCAGTTCAAACTGCATAAAAACAATGGACAACGAAGAAATTCAAAGTTACGTCAGCCCTCAGCTAATCATCATCGGGCATAAGTGTTCGCGTGGCTGGGAGAGCCACGGCCGGAGCCGCTACTACTTCCCTACCAAACATCGAACTATGGGACATACGGTAATTATTGTTCACGCCAAAGGTCATTACCACTAAAGCATCCAAATCAAATGACTCAGACCCTAAGGTCATCATCGCCGATACCCTTCACTCGGCCGCTCTAACTTAAGTCGAAGCATCAGCATCCATTCTCTGAAAGAAGAAGAGGAAAAGCTAACTGCACCAGAAAATCAAAACGAATCAGTTCAGACTACTAAAATCGAATCAAATCGAAAACGTATCAGCATAGTCCAGATTGAATTCAAGCAGAACAAATGAACTAATCCAGATATCAATCAGATCAAATAAATTCAGAGGTAATCCAAATGATCAAACAAAGCCGAAGCTGGAAATGGAAAGTTTCGAGTCAAATGCATCAGGAAATATCTCCATTGGAACCAATCTGAATCAATTTGAGTCAATCTGAATCAATTTGAGTCAATCTGAATCAATCAGACAAGTCAATAAAACAAGTCAGCCAAAACGAATCAGTATAGAGCAATCAAGCAAATTAACGAAATCCCAATCGTATCAGAAAGCCCCTATTGGAACTCAATCTGAAAAAAACCAAATGATCAAATCAAATCGAATCCCCATTTGCACTTAACCTGAATCAATCAAACAAATCAGTTCAGATTACATTCAATCACAAAGTTCTGAAGATAGAAATCTTTGAACCGAATCAGAATAATCATATCAGCTAGGATCGATTAAACCCTAAAAAGGGAAACAGAGTTCAATCAGCATCCAATCGTAATCCAATCAGTATCTGAGGAAAATCAAAATCAAATAATATCAACACAAAATCAAATCAGATCAAGTGCATATCTCAGAAAAAACGCAAGTCCAAGGCCCAGAAGTTATTTATAAGTAGGAGAATACAACCTGATACGAACAGAGGACGAATCGCGTACAAACCCTAACTGGTGGCCACGAGAAAGAGAAGAACGAACGCAACCCTAACGGCGTGTTTGAGACTCAGAGGGACCGGTACCCTCATCATCGTCCATCAAGATCACAAGAAACAGAATCGCAAAGAAAAGTCGAAAGGGTTCAGAATCCTTCAACCAATCAAGCATTTCTGTAAGGCATCATCATCACGCATGGATTTAGTTTTGTTTTTTTTTCAGGAAAACGAACGGTGAAGAGCCATTGGAGGAGGGACAACCGGGAGAACAGAGGAAAGCGAGAGACGAGTCAAAAAAGATGAGGGAAGCGGCCGCTGAAAGCTAGGGTTTCCTTTGGGGACTCCCTTGATCTCCTTTGTGTGTTACTGACGGGCCGGGTTGGGGCTTGACCACCCAACTCCTGGCCCAAACCATTTTATTTTTATTATTTTTAGTTATATTGTTTTTGTTTTGTTTTATTATTAAAAAATAAATAAAAAAAACTTTTTTTTAAAAAAAAATAAAATAAGAAAAACTTTTCTTCAAAATGTTGAAAAAATAGAACTTTTTTTTAATTAAACTTTTTTTGCAAGCTAACATTAAATTATTTAAGATTTTTTAAATAAAATAATAATAAACCTCCAATTTGCATTTTTTTCTTTCTTCATTGGCTCGTAACGCGTTTGATTGACGCTTAACTCTGCCCACTAACATCGTTGGTTCATTTTGCAGCTCATTACGTTTACTATTATTTATGTCATCCTATTTTCTCACCCAAAGTCATTATCATATTGTAACTGCTTCTCATATGTAACCTCGCGAATCTAATAATCGCGCTTTAAATTTCTGCCTTTAAATTTCTGTTTGCATGGCTTTAACTTCTGTCTTTATTCCCTGTTTGCATAACTCAATCACCTCATGCATTTATCAATATTCCAGTCACACTACACACATCCGAAGGTTAGGTCTAGCTTTTGACCGCCGTGTCAATAGTCCTCAACTCCAAACCCTTACAACCCTACAAACCCTACTTTTCACAAATGTCTCGCCGTGGACAAAATTACAACTTTACCCCTAGCATTAGGTCAAAGAGCCGCCGCGCTCATTTTTGGGTTTCCCGCCGCGGAATCCCTAACCTAATTTAACCCTAATTACAACTTAACATTTCAACGTAGAGATTTGGAGTTTCCACACTCCATGTAAGCGTGTCCCTAAGATACGTTTATTCCCCTTGAGACCTTGACCACAGTCAAGAAGTCTCTAACCTCCCTTTTGAGGGGAACTACGATTACTCTGATTCCATTCCCGTAAGGATACGTAGGCACAAGATGCGATGTCTTGCCGAGTAAACTTAGAATTAACCCCTTAGGTTTACTTTCTCACTTTTAATCTTTTGTACATATACCTTAAGAATAATAAAGCAAAATAGTAAACATCTGAACAAAAGGTTCCTGTAGAGTACTACAGAAGTTTAGGGTGCTAATACCTTCCCTAAATTTAACCAACCCCCGAACCCTAGATCTTTCCCCGCATTGTGTTTACGATGCAAAAATAGGTTTTCCCTCTTTTGACCTTTTCCTTCGGATAAATCAAAGAGCGGTTGTGAATTGAATTGTGATTCAAATTAATTAATAATTTGATATCCTATTTCCACCGCAACAGAAAATGGCGACTTCACTGGGGACATCCTAACTTTTGAGGGTTATCCCTAACTTGTTCATATTTATTACTATCTGTGTTATTATTCATTTACATGTATATATTTGTGCTTTGATTGTGGGATTGTTCCTTGTGCTGTGAGATGAGTCCTACACCCGGATCTAGTGTACCTTAGGTAAATGGCAATAGACCAAGGAAACTGTACGACGTATATCGATACGGTTGATCTGGTGGCCATAGTTAGTGCGACTTCTTGGTCGGTGCTTATATTCCTTAAGTCAAGTTGAGGATAATATTGAGGCTGCCATATGTTGTCAATGCACTAACTGACTTTTAGAACCCTAGTTAACTCATCTTGGCCTTTAGAAAGTAGTGAGGTAACCGGCTTTGGTGCAGACTGAAGTTGGTTGACACTCGATACTACGCTCATTGAGATCTTAAACTTGGAGGGTTTTGGTTGGCAAGTGAGTTGCCTTCTGAACAACCACCCTTGTGAAGGATCAATGATATTGAGATCCCTTAGAACCTGGTTACTTTTGTAGGACAGGATGAACCATCTAACTTCGGGGGAGGGTACTTGCCTTTGAACTTCATGAAATCTTCATCCACATTTTAGCATCATTTACTTTTTTGCATTGCATGTGTCTCCCGATTTCTCACACTCGGTTCTCTCACCTTCCAGTTTTGTCACCCTGAGTTCTCGGCACCAATACAACACCAGAGCTCAAACTCGGAAAAGAATGGAGGATCAGGCAAAAGAGATTGATCGCCTTAGCAATGAGCTTGAAGACCTTCGAGGGGGTATGGGGCGTATGATGGAATTGTTACATGTCATGAATGCTAAGATGGATACCCAGCCCACTGTTGTTTCTGAGATTACCGGCGTTACTGTGGACCCTCCACCAAGTGTGACCGTAGCAAGGGACCCACCTTATGGTCTTGCTCCCGGTTTTGTGCCTCCTCAAGCCATTGTTCCGATTAATCAACCTGTTCAGCAAGCCGTGCCCTTGTTTTCTGAAGTTTCTAGGGGGGCTCCTATCTTTGCACCACCTGTTGTACACACTCGTGCGCAACCGTACTTCAATGAGACAGTTTTTGATGATCTTGATGAGAATGTTGAGGGTTATGAGAAACACGATAAGCTTCGTGAGGAAGTAAACACCATCGTCCAGAGATTGAAAAAGGTAGAGGGTGATCAAATTTTTGGGACTGCTGCAAGGGATGTTTGTTTGGTCTCAGGTTTGGTTATTCCCCCGAAGTTCAAAACTCCGAACTTCGATCGTTATGAAGGTGCCACCTGTCCTAAGAGTCATTTGATCATGTATTATCGCAAAATGGCTGCCCATGTTGAGAATGATAAACTGATGATTCATTGCTTCCAAGACAGTTTGAAGGGTGCTTCTTCCAAGTGGTACTTAACTTTAGACCAGTCTCGCATTAAGAGTTTTCAAGATTTATCTGACGCTTTCATCAAACACTACAAGTACAATATGGATCTGGCTCCTGACAGAAGACAGTTGCTGAGTATGTCACAAAAGAATTCTGAGTCATTCAAAGAGTATGCTCAAAGGTGGAGAGAGACTGCTTCGCAGGTAGAACCTCCTTTGACCGAGAAAGAGTTAGCTGATTGGTTTGTCGACACAGTCCGTCCAGAATTTTACGAGAGAATGGTGGGTAGTGTGACTTCAAATTTCTCCGACATCGTTGCTGTGGGTGTCAAGATTGAATTGGGTATGAAGAGTGGTAAAATGACAAATAATCATGGCGCTTCTAAGGATCAGCCGAAGAAACCTCCGTATAGCTCCCAGAAAAAGAAGGAGAGTGAGACTAATGCTATATCCTCTGGTAGACCAAGGGAACGCTTTTATCGGCATCCGCAAGGTTATGCTCAACCTCAAGGGTACCCAGTCCAATATGCTCAACAACCCTATGTGGCAGCTATTACACCTTCTTTCAATCAACAGGTTCCCATGTATCAACCTATGCAACAACCTCCTGTTTATCCGCCTCCTGTCAACTACCTACAGGCACCCAATACTCCTGCTCCTCAACAGCCAAAGAGTCCGGCTCCTCGCCAGAATATGCCGAACAGAAGAACGTATAAACCTTGTCCGCCGATTCCAATGACTTTTACCGAGTTGTATCCCTCTTTGGTCAAGCAGGGTCTCATCACTACTCGGGCTTTGGGTCCGCCTCCTAATCCTCTACCCGCCAATTACAACGCCGCCGCTCATTGTTTATTTCATGAGGGTGTGCCTGGTCATGATCTGGAGAATTGTTATGCTCTCAAAAATATTGTTAGAGATTTATTGGAAAAGAAGATTTTATCATTTGAGGATCCTCAACCAAATGTTAAGAAGAACCCTTTTCCTAACCATGAGAGTGTCAATGCCATTGGTGCTGATTCGGGAGAAGGTTATGCCCTTGACGTTGAACAGATTAAGACTCCCCTCAAGATGTTCCATTCGAAGCTGTTTGAAGCTGGTTTAGTAGATACTTCCCACGTTGCATGCGTAAGTTGTGAAGCCAGTATTAAGGGTTGCATGTTGGTTCAGAATGATGTTCAGAGGTTAATTAATGAGGGTGTTTTACAAGTGACAAGCCAAGCCAAGAAGGATGTAGTCGCTGTGGTTGAGCCTGTCTTCCATCAGCCTGAATCAAAGGGTAAGGTACCAGTGTTTAATTTATCAGGGGCAGGCTCCGCCAACCTCGTGTTCGATATACCAAGGTCGTATATCCCTGAAGTGAATCAGCCTAAGCCTATAGTTATTCGAAGACCGAGTCCGTTTCCTTTCAGTGATCCTAAAGCTGTGCCTTGGAAATATGACGTGACGATGATTGACAAGGAGTCCGGGAAGGTTATTCCAAATGAAGAGGTTAAGGGCACGGTGACCAATATCGCAGAGGTAAGCAGGATGACTCGCAGTGGCCGTGTGTATACTCCCCATTCCAGTGAGGTCCCACCTAAGGAAACGACTAGTACCCCGATGCCTGCCAAAGACAAAGGTAAAGGAGCCGTCACGAATGATGAAGATGCCGAATTTTTGAGGATCATCAAGAAAAGTGACTATAAAGTTATCGATCAACTTCATCAGACTCCTTCCAAGATCTCGATTCTATCTCTGTTAATGAGTTCACCCGCTCATAGGATGGCCCTGCAGAAGGTTTTGACTCAAGCACATGTGGATCAAGATATTAGCACCAGTCGGTTTGATAGTGTGATTGCCAATTTAACCGCCTGTAACACCCTCAGTTTCAGCAATGAAGAGTTACCGAAAGAAGGTCCGAACCATAATCGTGCTTTACATATATCGGTGAAATGTCAGGAAGACAATTTAGCGAGAGTGCTAGTAGACACCGGGTCTTCTCTGAATGTGCTACCCAAGAGGGTTCTCGATAAGTTGGCTTGTAAAGAGACTGTGTTGAAACCTACTCCTTTGGTTGTCAAGGCTTTCGACGGCTCTCGCCGGTCGGTAATGGGGGAGGTTGAGCTTCCTATCCTGATTGGTCCGCAAATTTTTAATATCACGTTTCAAGTCATGGACATTAATCCCAACTACAGTTGTTTACTTGGAAGGCCGTGGATCCATGCCGCTGGGGCAGTAACCTCAACGTTACATCAAAAGATGAAATTCGTGATCGATGGAAAGTTGGTTATTATACACGGTGAGGAGGATCTGATGGTCAGTAACCTGTCCTCTTTCCGTTACATCGAGGCCGATGAGAATGCTTTAGACATTTCCTTTCAAGCACTTGAGATCGCCAATGCTGTTCTGCTAGAAGTCGAAGAGACAGTGGGTCAGGGTAATCCATCTTTTGCATCTCTGAAGAGTACCAAAGCAACAATTGACAAGGGCATTCCTGAAGGTTGGGGAGAGGTAATCAATGTCAAGACCAAGACTGATCGCTCTGGGTTGGGTTACAAACCAACTCAGAATGGAGCTGCCACAACCGTCGAAGGGCGTCCGAAGGTTATCCAAGAGATATTTGTCAGCGGAGGTTTCCAAATCAATGCCATCAGTGACTGTGAAGAAAATGAAGAGCTGAGCAACCTGGTGTTTAAGGGTGATGCAGTTTTGAACAACTGGGAGGCCGTAGAGATCCCTGTTATTTTTCCCTTGTCAAAGTAATTGTTTTTTTAAGTTTCATTTACATTTTCAAATAAAAATCTGTAGCTCTGCCCAAGGCTATAGGGTCGTTTTGTCGGGCCACCTTTCATTTCTAAAAAGATATTAATAAAAGCATTTTGTTCAATTCCACTTTGGTTCATTTGCGTTTTTCGTTTTCACCTTTAAAAATGAAATTGGCAACCTTTCTTCCAAAAAATAATAATAAAAAAAAACAGCATTTCATTCTTACATATCTTCGAGCATTTTAATTAAGTAAGCCTTCCATCATGCAGAGACATCATAAACCTTGTTGGATCCGATGACCTTACTGACACTCCTGACTGGGATGCACCCATCAATCAAGCTGAGGACGAGGGTGAAGAAGATTTTGAAGTACCCGCGGAACTGACAAGATTGATTGAGTACGAGTACACAGAGCTTCAGCCGCATAAAGAGCAGGTGGACCTAATTAATATCGGTACGGATGAGAGCAAAAAAGAGGTCAAGATTGGTGCAATGCTTGGGACGGAGATTAGGCCGAGGTTGATTGAGCTGTTAAAAGAGTATATTGATGTGTTTGCGTGGTCGTATCAAGATATGCCGGGCCTAGACACGGATATTGTTGTTCACAAATTGCCGCTTAAGCCAGATTGTCCGCCTATCAAGCAGAAACTCCGAAGAACGAGACCCGACATGGCTTTGAAGATTCGAGATGAGGTTAAAAAGCAGTTGGATGCAGGTTTCTTGGCGGTCGCAAAATATCCAGATTGGGTTGCCAACATTGTGCCGGTACCTAAGAAGGACGGTAAAGTTAGGATGTGTGTAGACTACAGGGATCTGAACAAAGCAAGTCCAAAAGACGACTTCCCACTGCCACATATTGACACACTGGTAGACAATACGGCCAGTTTTGCGTTGTTCTCATTTATGGATGGGTTCTCCGGCTATAATCAGATCAAGATGGATCCCGATGATCGAGAGAAGACTACTTTCATTACTCCTTGGGGAACCTTCTGCTACAAAGTCATGCCCTTCGGTTTAAAGAATGCAGGGGCAACTTACCAACGTGCTATGACCACTCTTTTTCATGATATGATGCACAAAGAAATTGAGGTGTATGTAGACGATATGATAGCCAAATCTCAGAGTGAAGAGGAGCATTTAGACCATTTGGCGAAGCTGTTTGAACGACTCAGGAAATATCAGTTGAAATTGAATCCTGCAAAATGCACCTTCGGTGTCAGATCCGGAAAATTGCTTGGTTTCATTGTTAGCCAGCGAGGGATTGAGGTGGATCCTGACAAAGTCCGAGCCATTCAAGATATGCCGGCTCCGCGAACCGAGACGCAAGTTAGGGGTTTTCTGGGACGTCTGAATTACATTTCCAGGTTTATCTTTAATATGACCGCTACTTGTGAGCCGATATTCAAGTTGCTTTGCAAGGGGCAGACAGTTGAGTGGAACCCTGATTGTCAGAAAGCGTTCGAGAAGATTAAGGGTTATTTGCAAGATCCCCCTATTCTGATCTCGCCCGTACCTGGAAGACCGTTGTTTATGTACCTTACTGTTCTCGAGAAGTCTATTGGTTGTGTGCTTGGACAACATGATGAGACTGGGAAAAAGGAACATGCAATTTATTACCTGAGCAAGAAGTTTACCGATTGCGAAAACAGATACTCACCATTAGAGAAAACTTGTTGTGCATTGGCATGGGCCGCTAAGCGCCTTCGGCAATATATGGTCTGTCATACCACGTTATTGATTTCTAAAATGGATCCGATCAAGTATATTTTTGAAAAACCTGCTCAAACCGGGAGGCTAGCCCGTTGGCACATGTTGTTATCCGAATATGACATCCAGTATGTACCCCAGAAGGCGATTAAGGGTAGTATTTTATCTGATTATCTTGCAGACCAGCCAGTTGAAGATTATGAACCTCTTAAGCTCGATTTTCCTGATGAGGATATTTTGTTGATTAAAAGAGATTGTGAAGAGCCAGATCCGAGCGAAGGTCCAGAACCAGGTCTTTGGTGGAAGATGATGTTTGATGGTTCCTCAAATTTCAATGGGCATGGTATAGGCTCCGTTTTGATGAACCCAAAGGGTGGATTTACTCCATTTACAGCAAGGTTGGACTTTGAGTGTACTAATAACGTCGCAGAGTATGAAGCGTGTATCCTCGGCCTCGAAGCAGCGATTCACCTCCGAATCAAACTTCTTAAAGTAAGTGGTGACTCAGCCTTGGTTATCTACCAGGTACAAGGCAAATGGGAAACGAAGAATGAGAAGTTAATCCCTTATAAAGACTATATTATTGAGCTGATCAAGTATTTCGACGAGATAGAATTCGAGCATGTTCCTAGATCCGAGAATCACGTAGCTGATGCATTAGCCATGTTAGCATCCATGTGGAAAGTTAAGTTTGTTAATGAAGCACCTCTTATCCATATTGAGCGCAAGGTTGAGCCCGCTTATTGTCAGATGGTCGAAGAAGTTGAGGTGGATGAAAAGCCTTGGTTTCATGATATCAAGAACTACCTCGCCAAGCAGGAGTATCCCGATGGTGCTACTGGTCTGGACAAAAAGACATTGAGAAGATTGGCGTCCAAATTCTTTATCAGTAATGGTGTGTTGTACAAGAGAAATCACGACATGGTCCTGCTCAGATGTGTTGATAAACGGGAAGCGGACATGTTACTACAGGAAATTCATGAGGGGACCTTCGGAACCCATGCCAATGGTTATGCTATGTCCAAGAAGATGTTAAGGGCTGGGTATTACTGGTTAACCATGGAAGCCGACTGCATCCGATACGCTAGGAAATGCCATAAGTGCCAAATTTATGCTGACAAAATGCACGTACCTCCGTCACCGTTGAATGTGTTGTCTTCACCATGGCCGTTCTCTATGTGGGGCATTGACATGATTGGGGAAATTGAGCCGAAAGCCTCTAATGGTCATCGTTTTATCCTTGTTGCTATTGATTATTTCACCAAGTGGGTAGAGGATGCCTCCTACACCAACGTGACCAAGCAAGTGGTTGCCCGCTTCATCAGGAAAGAAATCATTTGCCGTTATGGAATCCCAAGCCGGATAATAACTGACAATGGCACCAATCTGAACAACAAGACTATGAAAGAGCTGTGTGATAGTTTCAAGATCACTCACCATAACTCTTCTCCGTACCGTCCTAAGATGAATGGAGCCGTTGAAGCTGCAAATAAGAATATCAAGAAGATCCTGCAAAAGATGGTTGTGACTTACAAAGATTGGCATGAGATGTTACCGTTTGCTTTACATGGATACAGAACCTCGGTGAGAACTTCGACAGGGGCAACACCTTTCTCACTGGTATATGGAATGGACGCCGTGCTCCCCATCGAAGTAGAGATACCTTCGCTAAGAGTGTTAATGGAGGCTGAACTTGAGGAAGCTGAGTGGGTTCAGGACAGATTGGATCAGTTGAATCTCATTGACGAGAAGCGCTTGACAGCCATGTGCCATGGGCAATTATATCAGAAACGGATGAAGAGAGCGTTTGATAAGAAGATCCGTATCCGTGAGTTCCGTCAAGGAGAGCTCGTACTCAAAAAGATCTTGCCAGTACACAAAGATATGCGTGGAAAGTGGATGCCCAATTATGAAGGCCCGTTTGTTGTAAAGACCGTTTTCTCCGGAGGGTCTATGATACTTACGACAATGGACGGTGAAGAACTAGCACATCCCGTGAATTCTGATGCAGTCCGAAAATATTATGCCTAAAAACCCGCTAAGTCGAAAACCTGCAAAAGGCGACTTAGGCAAAAGTAAGGGTTGAAAAAAAAAAAAGAAATAATAATAAAAAGCTCGCTAAGTTGAAAACCCGAAAGGGCGGCTTAGGCAAAAAAGAGCGTCCCGGTGGATTGAAAACCCGAAAGGGCGGTCCAGGCAAAAGTTAGGGACAAAGGCATTTCATTGCATCAGAAGACACTGATTATCTCGAACACACTTTCCGCATGAGAGCCATGTTTCAGTTCTTTCATCCTTGCCCAAAGCAGGATTCTAGATTAGTCTTAGTTATTAGTGTCAGTAGGTGTCATTGGATTCGATGTAACTTTTCCCATGTTGCCAATTTTAAAACATAATCATCTGTGGAGCTATGCCTTCAGCAAAGCTACCGCCCTTTAAATAAAAGAAACCATCTCGTTACTTACATTCCTTGGTGCATTGCTCTTTATTTTCTATTGTTATGCAAAATGCGTTTATTCTTAAAATTTGAAAATGAAAGGTGCATTGTAGATTTTTCAAAACTGTTTTTCAAAAACAAAACAAATTTGAAATGTAATAAATTACTTTGACTAGTGGAAATTCCGAAAGGATCTCTTCATTCCCCGGAAATGTCATTATTGCAGAAACACTTTCAAACCATTGCTCTAACGCAGTCCCCAGAGAGACTATAAGCTGACAACTTTTTCTTGGGAAACTCAAAAGTGTTCCTCAGGTTTTCTTCTCCCCAGGTGAAGACATGGTACTATGCACTCAAGCAGATTACTTTCTCCCCAGAGAATTCAGAACTTTAAAACCAGATTTGGTTCCACCATGGATCCTTCCCACCCATGATTGACGTATTGGTTGCAGAGAACGCAGGGTATCTCCGTCGAGATGTTTATTTCGTCTCTCGTCTTGTCTCTAGTCTGTTTCGTCAGCATACGCAAGGGCATAAGCATCACATGCCTATTTCATACACATACTCATTACATACTCATTTCATAACATCTTGCATATTTAACTACATACATAGACATTAACATACATAGACATTAACGTATGCATCAACATATGCAGTAGCATTCACAGGTTCATTATTGTTTCACCATCATTTGGTTGTTACCGCCGAGTAACTGGGTTCGTCCATTCTCTCCAAATAGATTGTCAGCCCTAAGCATAAAATACATATGTGTTTCCAGTTTCCCCACAGAGCTCGATCCTCGTGGGTGACGGTTACTTCAGCTATCTTTCCTCACCAGGATAAGATATTTACCCTCCGAGATCGTTCCCTCGATGGAGTCTTGATTACCAGTCTTCTTTCTAGCTCGATCCTAGATTTAATCTCAGTCATGTCGGTAGTCAAGCCCAACCGGACGTGCATTTATTTTGCACCTTCTGAAGGTTTCCACCATACCATGACAGATACGCGACTATCTCGCTTGAGAAGTTTATCACTGTACCCGGACGTGCATTTATTTTGCACTATCTTTCAAGAAAATCAACTGCAATCCTTTACAAATACACGCCAGTTCACGCCTGGAAAATATTTCAGTACAACACTTTGCAATCCTACATGTTACAACCCTTTACACTTTACATTTTACAGCATCAACACACGACATTTTTCACCTAAGAAGTCGATCATATCCTCGTTACGACTCGCAGCAAATGGCCATCTCCATGGAGCAGTTGGGCTTCCATTTATCTGCCGTCTTGAGGTACGAACCAATTCGTATTCAGGAGAGCACGATCTTGAGTTACGGGAAGGTTTGAGCGAAATCATATTCAGGAGAGCACGATTCTGAGTTATGAAGAAGTTCATTTATCCTTTAGTAAAAGAAGGAGCGGAATCATATTCAGGAGAGCACGATTCTGAGTTATGAGGAAGTTCGATTATCCAGTTTCATATTCAGGAGAGCACGATTCTGAAGTATGGAAAAATTCATTTACAACAAAATCATATTCAGGAGAGCACGATTCTGAAATATGAGTATATTCAGTCATCCAGTTTCATATTCAGGAGAGCACGATTCTGAAGTATGAAGAAGTTCAGTTTACCCGTTTCATGTTCAAGAGAGCACGATCTTGAAGCAGTTTATAAATCAGAATCGTATTCCAGGCGCCGACCTTAAAATGCGAGAAGATTTATTTATCAGATAAGCAGCAGCCTCTTTATTTGAGTGCTTATCCATTTTTGCATATAAGTCCCTTCCAACGATAAGTGACCGTTCTCCCTCGAGAAGCTTATCCGGGCAGTTCCCCTCAAAGTCCATTTATTGTGGCATACAGTCGGTTTTACCCTGTATATTTGCTACGGATTCCCGAAAAGTCCGTTTGATCGTGTCACGAGAGATAGTTTACAGAAGCTTGGATGTTATTCTTTGCTCAATGCTCCAGCATTCTATAAGCGATCTTGCAATCGTACGCGATTCAGTTTTTATCCTTTAGATTCCCCAGTGGAGGCCGTCTCACAGATGTCATTTCCATTTGCGAATCTCGTCCCCAAAGTGACAATTGGTCATTCGCACCAGTTGACTATCGTTTTTAGATTTCCCCAGTGTTGTACTGTGTCTCAGCACGTCGTTTCCCCCAGTGAGTTCTTCTCAGGGTGTCTATACCGTTATCGTCGTGTTTCGTCAGCATTTTCGCATTCATACACATCACATCATATTCATGGCATCATCTGCATTAAGCTGTTCCCGTCTTGTCCACAGCATTGCATATCGTCGCACATGAGGGCAAAATTTTCGGTTATCTATATTTAAATCTCTCCACCACGATTCCTCGAGTCTCTGTCACTCAAATCGTCTGGTGTAGCTATTTAAATAGGGGCAACTGTAATACCCCAAATTTTACCCTTATATTTAGTCAGTCATTTCGCATAGCATCTCATCTGTGCATCTGCTAACCACTAACCAGTCATAAAGTACGTTTTGTTTTGCAGGAAATACCCCAGGGGCGTTTTGGTCATTTTGAAGCATAATTCGTAGTTTTGGGCCTAATGAGGTTTTATTCCTAAGGCGTTTATTTACGTGGGTTTGATTATGTTAAGATATCAATTTGGGTTGGAAAATCTGATCTGTGGAACAGGGTTTTAACAAGAAACCATTTTTCTATCTTCCAGTCCATTTTAGAGGGAAAACAGTGAAAACTTCGACTGATTAATGGAACTTATTCATGCAATGGTTGGATCGAATTAATTCCAGGATATTTGACTAGTGAGATTTAATCGGATGTTGAGGTGTTTGCAAATTAAAGCATAGAGAAGCAATTGGGAAATGATTTTAATAGAATATGTGAATTTTATTCATAATATTTTATTATCATTATTACAAGTTTGCAAAGTGAATTACAAAGAAGAAATGATTTGGATAAAAAAATGTTATTTATTCATAATATTTTTTTTTGTTACAAGTTACAGGGAATTACATTAAAGTTCTAAGGAATTACATTAAAGTATCTATCCTAAATCCTAAGAACATCTAAGTGTCTTCATGCTGTCTTTAAGCTTCGCCGCAAATCTCGACTAACCTGCACATCAAAGCAAAACAAGCAATATAGAAAATGTTAGAAGTTTTTTTCGACACTCTCAGAACAATGTCATCATCGAGTGCTGGGAGTGGCACAACCGAAGCTGCGTCCTACCCTCGTTACCGATCCGCGCCGTGGGCGTCAGATAAGGTAATACATGTTCTTATCCATATGGGACATCCGAGAGATAGAAAAAATAAATGAAGTGGAACTGATTCGTTTTGCCACGATTGGATTTCCAAACTGATACGAAAATAAGGCAACATAGGCAAAATTCTGGCCCAGACCCGGATGCCGGCAGGTCTGAGTTTCCTTGGTTTAAAAACTTCCAACACCTGAAAAGCCAAGTATCATCAGCATAAACAAAACCAGGAAGGGGCTCGCGCCAGAACAGTATAAATCTGTTACCAAACAGAATGAAAATCAAGTCCAAAGCAGAACAAGAGAAACCGAACTATGGTATCAAGCTGCATCAGTTCAAACAGAACAGAGAAATGAGACACAAAACGAGCTGCGTCAAAATTACATAGGACAAGGTATCAAAAAGTCTCAGCAGCATCAGTTAAAGGTAAGGCCCCGTCCGAACCAGTTTCAACGGCACGCAACACATAAGCCCTGTTATCAGACAACAATAGCCAACAACAATAATCTGAATGTCAGGCCATCAAACTTGGTTCAAGATCAAAGCAGATAAGTTACAATGTTAGCAGCAGCTCTGAGGTCAAACAAGTAAGAAAAGCCAATCAAACCAAATCAGAGCTAAGCTGCATCAAGCAATTAGTGTCTCAACACAAACTATCGATCATCAGGGAAGTACACCAGCAACATCAACATCTGCAAAGCAATATCAAGAGGTTTCAGTATCAGGCATCACGAAAAACATAAGAATGGGACTACTGCTAAAATGTCACAGAAAAATCTATCTGCTGGAAATCTAAACTAAGCCATCAAGACGGGTCACAAACATCATAGAGAAACAGACGTTTGCAAGCTAAGAATCATCAGCAGCGAGACAGGAATGACCACACTAAACTGAACGTCGAAATGAATCCACAAGTTTAATCACAATACAGGGATTCACGCCACAATCACGCATGAGATACCAGGCCAGCCAATCAGTTCAAACTGCATAAAAACAATGGACAACGAAGAAATTCAAAGTTACGTCAGCCCTCAGCTAATCATCATCGGGCATAAGTGTTCGCGTGGCTGGGAGAGCCACGGCCGGAGCCGCTACTACTTCCCTACCAAACATCGAACTATGGGACATACGGTAATTATTGTTCACGCCAAAGGTCATTACCACTAAAGCATCCAAATCAAATGACTCAGACCCTAAGGTCATCATCGCCGATACCCTTCACTCGGCCGCTCTAACTTAAGTCGAAGCATCAACATCCATTCTCTGAAAGAAGAAGAGGAAAAGCTAACTGCACCAGAAAATCAAAACGAATCAGTTCAGACTACTAAAATCGAATCAAATCGAAAACGTATCAGCATAGTCCAGATTGAATTCAAGCAGAACAAATGAACTAATCCAGATATCAATCAGATCAAATAAATTCAGAGGTAATCCAAATGATCAAACAAAGCCGAAGCTGGAAATGGAAAGTTTCGAGTCAAATGCATCAGGAAATATCTCCATTGGAACCAATCTGAATCAATTTGAGTCAATCTGAATCAATTTGAGTCAATCTGAATCAATCAGACAAGTCAATAAAACAAGTCAGCCAAAACGAATCAGTATAGAGCAATCAAGCAAATTAACGAAATCCCAATCGTATCAGAAAGCCCCTATTGGAACTCAATCTGAAAAAAACCAAATGATCAAATCAAATCGAATCCCCATTTGCACTTAACCTGAATCAATCAAACAAATCAGTTCAGATTACATTCAATCACAAAGTTCTGAAGATAGAAATCTTTGAACCGAATCAGAATAATCATATTAGCTAGGATCGATTAAACCCTAAAAAGGGAAACAGAGTTCAATCAGCATCCAATCGTAATCCAATCAGTATTTGAGGAAAATCAAAATCAAATAATATCAACACAAAATCAAATCAGATCAAGTGCATATCTCAGAAAAAACGCAAGTCCAAGGCCCAGAAGTTATTTATAAGTAGGAGAATACAACCTGATACGAACAGAGGACGAATCGCGTACAAACCCTAACTGGTGGCCACGAGAAAGAGAAGAACGAACGCAACCCTAACGGCGTGTTTGAGACTCAGAGGGACCGGTACCCTCATCATCGTCCATCAAGATCACAAGAAACAGAATCGCAAAGAAAAGTCGAAAGGGTTCAGAATCCTTCAACCAATCAAGCATTTCTGTAAGGCATCATCATCACGCATGGATTTAGTTTTGTTTTTTTTCAGGAAAACGAACGGTGAAGAGCCATTGGAGGCGGGACAACCGGGAGAACAGAGGAAAGCGAGAGACGAGTCAAAAAAGATGAGGGAAGCGGCCGCTGAAAGCTAGGGTTTCCTTTGGGGACTCCCTTGATCTCCTTTGTGTGTTACTGACGGGCCGGGTTGGGGCTTGACCACCCAACTCCTGGCCCAAACCATTTTATTTTTATTATTTTTAGTTATATTGTTTTTGTTTTGTTTTATTATTAAAAAATAAATAAAAAAAACTTTTTTTTAAAAAAAAATAAAATAAGAAAAACTTTTCTTCAAAATGTTGAAAAAATAGAACTTTTTTTTAATTAAACTTTTTTTGCAAGCTAACATTAAATTATTTAAGATTTTTTAAATAAAATAATAATAAACCTCCAATTTGCATTTTTTTCTTTCTTCATTGGCTCGTAACGCGTTTGATTGACGCTTAACTCTGCCCACTAACATCGTTGGTTCATTTTGCAGCTCATTACGTTTACTATTATTTATGTCATCCTATTTTCTCACCCAAAGTCATTATCATATTGTAACTGCTTCTCATATGTAACCTCGCGAATCTAATAATCGCGCTTTAAATTTCTGCCTTTAAATTTCTGTTTGCATGGCTTTAACTTCTGTCTTTATTCCCTGTTTGCATAACTCAATCACCTCATGCATTTATCAATATTCCAGTCACACTACACACATCCGAAGGTTAGGTCTAGCTTTTGACCGCCGTGTCAATAGTCCTCAACTCCAAACCCTTACAACCCTACAAACCCTACTTTTCACAAATGTCTCGCCGTGGACAAAATTACAACTTTACCCCTAGCATTAGGTCAAAGAGCCGCCGCGCTCATTTTTGGGTTTCCCGCCGCGGAATCCCTAACCTAATTTAACCCTAATTACAACTTAACATTTCAACGTAGAGATTTGGAGTTTCCACACTCCATGTAAGCGTGTCCCTAAGATACGTTTATTCCCCTTGAGACCTTGACCACAGTCAAGAAGTCTCTAACCTCCCTTTTGAGGGGAACTACGATTACTCTGATTCCATTCCCGTAAGGATACGTAGGCACAAGATGCGATGTCTTGCCGAGTAAACTTAGAATTAACCCCTTAGGTTTACTTTCTCACTTTTAATCTTTTGTACATATACCTTAAGAATAATAAAGCAAAATAGTAAACATCTGAACAAAAGGTTCCTGTAGAGTACTACAGAAGTTTAGGGTGCTAATACCTTCCCTAAATTTAACCAACCCCCGAACCCTAGATCTTTCCCCGCATTGTGTTTACGATGCAAAAATAGGTTTTCCCTCTTTTGACCTTTTCCTTCGGATAAATCAAAGAGCGGTTGTGAATTGAATTGTGATTCAAATTAATTAATAATTTGATATCCTATTTCCACCGCAACAATGTCATAACCATGTGCCTTTCCCTTTAGGTTTGTGTGTGTGCATGCTTGTTGTAGATGGTTTTGACTTGTTTATGAATGGGATGCATGACTTATTTCTTGTGTGCTCTCTCTTTGATCATTTACATGACTTGAGTATGAAATGTGGTGCTACTGCCCTACCATGATTCTTGTGTCATTTGACTTCATTTCATTTGGGTTTTGGGGATTGATGTTACTTCTTGCAAGTTGTAAGATGTTTGGATGTGGGTGGGCACTTTGTTTTTCCATATTGTGTTGATCTCAAATCTTTTGGCATGGTGTGACATGTGTTTGTTTCCTTGTTGCCTTGGCATAGTGTGGGTGTCCATCTCATGTGGTTGAGATGTGTGTTTGCTTGGTGCCTTTTGCTTTGAACCTCCATGATTGTTCATCTTGTGTGCATCTTCCTCATTCTTCTTCTTTCTTCTTCGTCTCTTTTCTCTTCTTGAGACTTGCTTAAATTTCAATCTTGTTTTCATTTGTGATTGAATTAGATGGTGTTTACTTGTGCTTGCTCACATGATCCCTTAGGATTCCTAGCCTCACCTAATTTCTGATTAAGGTGGGAGTAGGATAGACATTAGGCTTTCAATGCTTTGTATGATAACAATTAGGATAGTTCCTTTTTACCTCAACTCTAAGTCCATGATTTGTATGATAACATTAGGTAGACTTCCTTTTATCTCAACTTTAGGATCATTTTGTATGATAATATTAGGGTTTTCAGTTTCCCTTTAGTGTTTTCTTTTGTGCCTTCTATTCTCATCTCATACAATCTTAAGACACTTAATAAAGAATGATGAACGTTGTGCGCCACGAGCCTTAAGTATATGGGAAATGATGAGTGGGGGTTTCTCCTCACTTGTCTAGAGTGTTTAGTGTATGCCCCTTGGGCAATATGCGACACATTCGCTCCTATGTCATAGTCTTTAGTGCAACGTTGATCTCAAACAAATTCAATTCACTTATTTAAAACTCTTAAACCAAACTCGAACCTTTTTATCCTTCGGGATTGTTCTTAAAATCATTTTCAAAAAAGAGTACGTTTTTTTTCCGTTCTACCACAAACAGGGATCGACCCTAACTGCTGGAATGGGAACTTAACGTCGCTCATAAAAAACGTTTAACCAACCAGTGGGTTAGTTTACCCGAACTACGTTTGCTCTGATTTCTCATACCAGATGAGGATACATAGGAACAAGACGATGATGCCTTGGCGAGCAACCTTCCTCCCATCATCCGTAGTTTTTCGAAATATGTTGACTCTGACTTTCTCATTGCATGAGGGAATATGTAGGCATAGAGCGTCAATGTCCTATCGAGTCTCCTTGTTCTTTTCCATCCCCTGTTTAGCAGTAGGATATTAGATAACTCACCTTTTGATTAGACAACAAGCGTGGATCCCGTTGAGTACAACTGGCGTGAGGGGTGTGTCGCACCCTAATTTTTGACTTTAAGATCCCACCTCCTTGTGCTTTCGCTTGTTTTGTTTTACTTTTGTGTACGGCTAACCAGTTTGTGCAGGTGCAGTAACGTCAAGGCATAGATTCTTATAGCCAAGCATCACAGGGACGTGACCAATACATTTGGGTTTAAAGTTCACCATTCAAGAATTCAAGTTTAATTTAAGAAGATTTTTGCATATGAATAAGTCTATCATATTCAATTCAAAGATTCAGAGAGTACCAATCATTTTCAAGACTCAGTTTGCAAGGGATCGTGTTATAACTACAAAACGAATTCAAACTGTATCAATAGCTCTACCTTCCCTTGTCCATTATACTACTCGCATTCGATTTTCACATATTATGGACAGTGTTAGGCATTCGCATTGAAGCGTGTTGATGGTTTATTCGAATGTTGTCAAGAGAATTGAGTTTCATCTTTGTTTCAAAAGATGACTAACATGGAAACTAAAGAAACTAAGAGTGTTATTTACTTATTTCAAGCCTTATTATAAGGAGGTTGTGCACATCATGTGGATACACTTTTCTAAAAGATTAAAGAGGGGAAATCTTAATATTAACCATGGTTGTACATCTGGATTTACATTTTCCAATAAGGATACCACGTCGCCACCATTCCATCTTCGGTCCATTTTCTCAGCGCATAAACCTTGTAAGAGAAAAAGAGAAGGGGACACTTCATACAATTTCCCCACATTGAATATACAACCGGATGACAGTATGGTAACTGATAGTTTATTTATGACCTCTACATCATTAGAACACTACATGAGCACCATAATAATTCAAATTACATTCATATTAAGCAAACAATGGATTACAAAAACATTCTCTACTTTATGATGTATGAGCAACTCAGTAATTGTATACAAAAAGCTCATTATTGAAAGTCCACCAAAGGAAACTAAGTCCTACGACCTGACATGGCTTCACAGTTATAAGAAACAATGGATCAGTACAATTATGAGCCACAATCCAACACAAGGTAACACAATCCAACATCAGATTTACCGGAATTTCCTCATCTTTGAGACTGCACACTTCTTTCCTGGCTAACAAGGAGGTACGCTCTAAATAGAACCTCTGACATAACAATAGACGTGACTCCCGTGCATCGCTTTTAAACAAATCCGCAACACAAATTGTGTTCTTGTAAAGTATTCATGCCAGGAAAAGTGCGTTAATACGGCAAGTTGTGAAACCAGATAAGTTGCAGGTGCATACCAAGTGTGGGAATCCTACATCAGAAAAGTCATCAACAATAAAGTGAGTCACTTGTGTCGAACACCGTAAAGAGAAAGAACATGAGATTTAATCACAGTTTCGGCAAGTAGCAATATTAAAAACATTATCGAAGCATGAAAGCTACGAAATAGATCCAGTGACGAACATTAGCACTATCAAGTTTATCTATGGCAGCGGTACAATACCACAACATCTAAATATACGCGAGGTTTGAAACGAGATTGCATAAGAGTTTTTACCTTCAGATGGTGTTCCTAGTGTTGCAGAATAAATGTGATAAATCTACAAGTCTCGATGTCGATAGTTAGAAATTGCTCATATGGTGTGTTCTGTTTTCAGTGACATTCCTGCTCTGCAATATGTTGTCTTGCAAATTGGACTTTTACATCATCCACTTCATTATAAGCGCGACGTCTTTGGAACAACTCCAGCCATCTTCTAAGACTCGAATTCAGTGACTTGACAAGGTTTCCTCCAAGAGAAAATCTGCTGCAAACCACAACCGTCTTTCTGAATCCAAATGCGCCTGCTCAGCAGCTTCTTCTTCAACAATTTATAAGTGAGACTCACGAGCTTCAATGCCAGAATAGCCACCCTTTTCCTACTTTAGGAATAACTACAATACATGAATATAAAGCGGCATGAATATAACATCGCCCGGCTGAGAAGTGGATGTAATCTTGATTACCTGATGAGAGGAGCACCAATGATTTCATGGTCATTGATATACTGTTAGCTTATCTAGCTGTGACGACTTATTTAATTTGTAAGAGAGGCCAGAGAATCGGTTATTTAAAACTGTTGCGAGTTGAATTACATAGAAGCTATAATGGAATTAAAGTTAAACCGAAACTCAGAGGAAGTCATGCTCCACAGCCACAACTTCATGTTGACTCAAACCAAGCTCCCTTTCTAGCTAAACTAGTCCAAACATCTTGACCTGCAGCAAGGGAAATATTGTTGTTTCAACTTCTCGAACTAAGTCAAAAATGTAAGGGAACATGTATTATGAAAAATAACTATAACCATACTTACCCGTCAAAGAGAACATGACATGAAACCGGGTTGATAAACACCAAAGCAAAGATATTCCTTTCATTGTAGGCGAAACGGATTTGTCTCTGGGAATACTTGAAGAACAGTTGCCTCATGTTTTTTTCCTCCTGGAACAGACACACATAATGATTTTAGAAGGAGAAAGTTCAAAAGCCATTATCGGTTTGTCACCATACAGAGTTAAGAGGATTTACTTGTCGCCTAAAACCGGTTCCAAATCATCCATATTATGTCCAAAACAATCGGATACAATCAAACGTAATTACCTGTAAATGGAAACCAGAAATAAAGGTATTTAGTTGAAATTGAAATTAAAAGGGAAGTGAATTCTTTTCCTTCCAAAACAGTCACCCAACATGTCCATGCGAAAAAGGAAAGGCATTCACCCTCCCCGACAATCAGAACCAACAACATTCAATTCGATTAATCAACCTTTGAATCGGTTGAGACTATAAAAACCACAAACAGACAGATGAAAAAACACACAGAAATCCCCAATCGAAACCCTTAAACTCGAAAATTAGAGAAAAATGCTTATCTTTTCATTTCTTCCTCCGTAAGATTACCTCCACGAACCCGAATCGCCATCCCCTCAAACCTTCTCTTCGAAGCTTTCAAACCCTCATCGTTTCCACATCCGTCATCCATCACCATAACCACCGCAAATCAGTGTCACCACCGCCTTCAGCAAATTCAACCACATACGAAAGCCCTGCAAACAAAACCATTAAACCGTTGTTTTTTGGCTAACATCAATCTGTTAATTTTTGTTTGTTTTTGTAGGAAATCGGAAGAAGAAATTAAAGAGGAAAAGAAGAAGGTTTACGAATGAAGAAGAACGATTGAAGAAAGAAGAGAGAATGGAAGCGAAGAAGAAGAAGAGTTGGAGGATGAGAGAAGTGGAACGACGGAAGGGAGAAAGAGGGAGTGATTCCTAGGTTTTTTTTATTATATCTTGTAATCCTGTATACACACACCCACTGTAACTATCATGCACTGCACATCACAGCCACTGTCCCTTGATTTATCCATGATCACATGGCCCATCCTGCATTCCACCGTAAATCTGCTACGCCCTACCACACGAGATCTTGCGCCTCCTTAACCCTTTTAATCTGCCTTAATTTAATCTAATCATCACCTAACTTAATTAATTAAATAACCATTTTATTTAATCAGTTTTTAATTTAAACCAACTAATAACCTATTAATCTAATTAATCTTTTATTTTATTTTATTAACTAATCAATATAATTAACTTTTTAAAAACAGCTAATAAACTTTTAAATTAATCCTTTTCTCTTTAAAAATCTTTTATAATAATTTATATTACTCACCAAACCTATTTTAAATAACTTACATTTTATTAATAACTAAAAACTATTTGCATATTTAATAACTCTTTTTTCTTAACTTTTATTAAACAACCTTTTTATTAGAAAACCTTTTTCCATTTAATGACTTTTAGTTATCTAAAATTATTTCAATCAAAAACCTAATCAACTCATGATTTAATCTCATAATTAAAACTAATTCAACTATTACCCTTAAAATCAATCTCTTGAGAATTAATCAACATCGCCTAAAATCAACTCCCCAACTTAATCAATCGTGCACGCTTACGTTCCTGCTCCGATCCATTCACGTATTCACTTTCACTTTCACTCACTTGCACACTTCAGTGCTTTCATGCGTTTGTATGGTTTTCTTCATTATGTGTTTTACTTTTCTGCAATTTATTTTACCGTATTGCATAATGTCCAAAGGAAGAACTTGCGCGTAACGTAAAACTTGCGCGTATGCATATCATTTGCATCACAATCCCCGTTGATCCTTGATCCCATTCAAGTTGATCTCCTAAGTTTGGATCCTACCCCATAAGGAGGACCTTTTTCTTTTTTCTTTTACAACATAGACAAACCCTTTTCAACTTAAACAAACTTTTCTCCTAATCAATCAATCAACAAACCTTATCCCTTAGGAATTTTGACCAACAGTCAAATAATTCCTCAAACCCTTTAGGGGAACTACAAATACTCTGATTCCACTTCCGTCAGGATATGTAGGCACAAGATGTGATATCTTGTCGAGTATACTTAGAATCAAACCATTAGGTCTTTACCATTAAGCAGATAACCCATAGCAATAAAACAACCTAAAAACAAGAGGTTCCTGTAGAGTACTACAAAAACTTAGGATGCTAGCACCTTCCCTAAGTTTAACCAACCCCCGAACCTAAAACTCTCTAACTTTTGCATTTGCATTGCATTGTAGGTAATTCGATCTTTTTCCCTTCCTTTGGACAAATTAAAGACCGGTTGTAATGAATTTAGATTCAAGCTAATCAATAGCTTGGTATCCAATTTTCACCGCGACAGGGTGTTCATACCTTCCCCTTGCGTAACCGACTCTCGAACCCTAGATTTGGTTGCGATGACATTGTCTTCCCCCGTTCTTTTAGGTTTTCTTTGATCGCTTCCTTACCCTCTCTTTGGGATAAATTATGTTTGGTGGTGACTCTTCTGTTTTTCTGCCGGGTGTTTTTCACAGTTGCGACAGCTGACAACTCTGTTGGGGAAGCTGGTTCCTTATGCGAGTCAGTCCTAGCGCTTGCCTGTGTTTTATCTTTGGGGTGTTTACTTTTTGTGTAGTTATTTGTTTACTGTTGTACATTATTGCATCTGCATTTTTACTGTTACCCTATGTCGCTTGCGCGAAAATAAGGTGCCGGCATGACAGAAGAGTCGCCACCTTTCGTTATTTATCCCTCAGGGCGGGAAAGGAAACGATCGGAAAAACCTGACGAAGAAGGGTAAGACAAGGTCATCGCAACCATTGTCTGGGTTCGGGAGTCGGTTACGCAAGGGGAAGGTATTAGCACCCCTCACGTCCGTCGTACTCGACGGGATCCTCGCTTGTGTGTTTACTTGGACGGGTTGGTTATAATCTATCTACCTATCAAGGCTGGCTGAAAAAGAAAAGAAAAATGACTCGGCAAAGCGTCGCACTTTATGCCTACGTATTCCCATCAGAGAATGAGAAATCAGAGTCAACGTAGTTCGGCTAACTACGGGTGAAGGTGGGGAAGGTTGCTCGCTAGGATACCGCATCCTATGCCTACGTACTTTCATCTGGTATGAAAGATCAGAGCAAACGTAGTTCGGCTAACTACGGGAAAAAAAAGGCTCAACTAGGAGGGAGACTATCAAGTCCTACTGTTATCATGCCATGGATTCATCCTATGGTTGAGGTTTGAACAGGGAACTCCTAGATGTTGTCATGCATAGGTTTCAACCTAAAAGTCTATCATCAAATCCTCATCAAAGGAAATGAGAGTCCTAAGGGATCATGTCAATGATACACCAAAACAGACAAAAGCATCAGCTTTAACAGTAAAATGCATGCAATGCAAGTGAGGGAGGAAATGTGTGTGGGGTTTCAGCCTCCACAAGCTCGTCTCGACCTCAAGCCAATCATGAAATAACAGTAATCATACTGAAAATAAACAACATACTATCAAGCAGTAAACAGATAAGAGAAATGAAGTGCCAACAGGCAAACAAACACACATGCTTGAGAAAGAAAGAATCTACTCTCCTATCCTAAAACAAAATCTGAATCAAATCTAAGCAAAGCCCTAAAGCAAAACCCTAAACAAGAGAAATCAATCCCAGTCTTCAAGCTTCAGAACAAGCTTACCAAAGAAAGGGAGCTAAGCAAGCAGACTCATAGTGCCTTCCTCAGGAAAGCACTAAGAGGTGTATACTCAGGAGTCATATCCTATGTGGCTCAACCACTGTGATCAGTTTATATTCCTCCTCAGGAGAAATTAAACTCACAAGCAGGCTCCAACATCACTGGATATTTAGGAAATCCTATCTGAACTAGTGGAACTAAGTGAATAGACTCACAGGACCTTCCTCAGGAAAGTACTAGGAGGCTTCCACTTAGGAGTTGTATCCTATGTGGCTCAACAACTGTGATCAGTTTACATTCCTCCTCAGGAGAAATTAAACTCACAAGTTGGCTCCAACATCATTGGATACTTGAGAAATCCTAAACAAACTAAGGGAACTAAGTGAATAGACCCACAGGACCTTCCTCAGGAAAGTACTAGGAGGCTTCCACTTAGGAATTGTATCCCATGTGGCTCAACAACATGTGATCAGTCTACATTCCTCCTCAGGAGAAATTAAACTCACAAGTTGGCTCCAACATCATTGGATACTTGAGAAAGAGGTGAGAAGAAAGAATGAAAGTTATTCATAGTGCCTTCCTCAGGAAAGTACCATGAACTTCCTTCAAACTTCGGGATCTCAAACCTCACAGACAGGGGACAAGCCAAGCTCTGGGTCTCTGAATCTTGATCTACAATCTTCACTTCATGATGCTCTCCATCAATGTCTTCAAGACAACACAAGCCTCACCACAAATTCCTCACAATGAACCCCAAAGATGAACAGATAACCATAGCACAGACAAAATCAATAGGCAACTTCAGAAAATACCTAAAAATGCTAAACTAATGGGGGAAAATCTAACAATTATTCACAAGGGTCTACAAAGTCTACTCATAACATCTACATAGGCCTCTACCTAAAAATCAAGACAAAACTCAATCAAAGAAAGTGAATTCTTCACCTAAGCACAACCTAAACCCTAATTAGGATGCCCTACATCTACCCTAATTAAACTAACCAAAATTTAATTCTAAAATTCTAGAATAAATCCTATGGGGAACTATGATTCATCATCTAATTGCACAAAAAAGAATGGATTAAAAAACCTAAGGGAAGGTCCTAAAATTATTCTTGCAAAATCATGATACAAAACTAAACATTATAAAAGCTACTTTAAAAGAAAAATCTATTAAAAATACTAAACTAAAAAATAAAATCCCATTTTTATTTTTAATATTTTCTACACAAAATTATCTACTCATAGAAAAAAGCATGGCTAAAAAAGAGTTATTTTTCAATTTTTAATGAATTTTCTAAAACAGAAAAACATTAAAACAATATAAAAGAAATTAAATCAAATAAAGGGAGGGGGGGTTGGAATAGCAATAGGCGCCAGTTGGTTTCAGAATGGGCCAGATAACAGGGGGGTGGGGATAGCGAAATAAGCCCAGAGTGGCTTTAAGTGAAACGACCGCGTATGGATGCACTCAGAATTCCTTCATAAACGAACTTCAAATCGTGGCCGTGAGATCTTGGCTTTGGTCAAGGGTCAGACTTGGATCCAAGGGCCACCAAGTCGTCTTCCCCAATTTCAAATATTTTGGAGCCAACTCCATTGATGAGCACTCAAGAACACTCCATCTGCAGCCACTCGTATCCCCTCCATTCTCCACTAAAATTAACAAAACAAAACCCAAACTTGCTCCATTTTTCACCCTGGTTCGAATTATGATCTCAAAATCCATTAATATGAACCCTAGCTCTAAACACGATAAAGATCCTAAAAACTGATCAAGAACCAATGTTGTTAATTCTCAAAATTGAATGTGCTAACAGGTTCCTCATCTCACACTGAGCGTTTCTAGCCAAAGAACTAAGACTATCCTTCACTATTAAGGGAGTTCTTGATCTCAACAGAATTTAGGTCACCATGCGAATCATCACCAAATCGAGCCAAATTCTCCAGAAATGATCTACTACTAATACCTAACTATTCTAGCCTATCAATTCCAACAAATTGTGAATAAATTAAGGAGCAGAGAGAAAGATACCAACCTGATAAAATGAGATGAACAGACCAAGGAATTCTTCAAATCAAGGCTTGATTCTTTCCAGATTCCTTCAATGGACCAATATCTCGCTTCTGTTTGCAATAAAACTCCTCGAAAGTGTCTGATTCCTTGAAACTGATTTTGGAATGCAGGCTGCCAAACTCGAATGCAAGATCATCAATTATCCATGGATTCTCCCTCAGTTTTCTATGCACACACTCAGTAATACCAATGGAACTTGTTGCAGTTGAAATTATCAACTGAAATGATGTGGAACTCAGAACTTGGTTGTAACTTGCAAGTGAAGAAATGCAATTGTGCTCTCTCTCTCCTCTCTCAATTCTCTCTCTATCACCAACCTTGAACACTATGAAGATCATCCTTCTTATAATGATGGATGGAAGAAGCTGGATCCTTCTAGAATCATCTAGAAAAGTGTGGAAAGTTCTTGAAAATCTCATGTGGGGACAAGTTGGATTTCTCTCATTCCATGCTTCATGCCTTACCATTTTGTGCCAAATTCTCCTTATGAGAGATATTGAGTGTGGATGAGTGAAAAACAAGCTCATCTTTGGCTTGTGTAGGGTTTTTCAACATTGCCTTCTTTTTCAAGTAGCAAATTTTCAAAGCATCACCCATTTTAAAGCTTCAAATCAAAATTCTAGCTAAACCAATGTTCTCAAAATGATTTTTCCAATCAAAATCATATATTGGATGACCTATTTTGGATTTGTGGATCTTCCAAATCAATTTTCAAATTCAACTTTTCAAACTTATATGCCATTTTTAGTTCATATTTGACCAATCATGTAACTTCATGTTATGAGCTTTTCCAACAATTTGTGACCTTCTTTCTAGACTTAAAATCACATTTTGAGCAACTTTCATGTTTTGAGTTTTTCCATTTGAGGCTTGGAAATAGGAGTTTTAGGCATTGGATAAAATGACCTATAACTGACAAATGACCAAAATACCCCTGTCTTGTTCAAACCATAAGTTGAGTTCCACAAATCCAATCAAGGACTTCTACCACTCAAATTAAAGCTAAGAAGATGCTCTTCAACATTCATGTTGACCAAGAAATCATAGGAATCCTCCTACTAGGGCAAAAGTTGTCTGCAAGTTGGGTGACTTTCAAGGACCCAGATTCACACACCTCTGCTGACCTGTAATTTGTCAAAACCATAACTTGAGCTCTGTAACTCCTATCAAGGACTTCCACCACTCAAATTAAAGATTAGAACAAGCTCTACAACATTCATGTTATGGGGAAGGTGAGATATCAATCACATCCTGAGCTAAAACTTCCTGGAAGATAGGGATCAAATTAGGGTTTTTCACTGACAATCCTTGGAAACCCTGACTTGAAACTTCTCAAACTCCTCACTCATGATGAGTTGGCCTAGGAATCATCTATATATCATCTCTATGCATCATTCCATGATCTCATGGCCCTTGGATTGGGTCTCAACCTCTCCCAAATCTTCAGTTATCCTAGGGTTGACCCAGTCAAAACCCTAATTCATCATTCATGGTTGAATCTTCTGAACTCTTGCATAATGACCTCTCTGGGCTTCATGAAGGCTATCAAGACATCTCATAGGCTTTCCCAAAACATCAAATTCATTCTCAAAGTCTCAGAACCATCTGAGGAGCACCCACAACTTTCAAACTGTGAAGCACACAACCCTGGTTTCAACCCATTCCTCTGAGGATCTCTTGAACTTTCTGATGAAGGTATCCACTTCCAAACACTCAATGAATAAATAATTGTTGGTCAAATTTTGGGGTGCAACAGCTGCCCCTATTCAAACGGCTTGAACCTGACTGGGTGAGAAGCGAACAACTCTCAACCAGTCGAGGTGCGAGACGGTTGAATACCGGTAAACCCGAAAATTTGCCAACTGCACGAGCACATAGTACTCGGCGGGGAACAAACCTTTGAATCCTGCAACACTAGCCGCTCAACAACTAGCTGGAGAACCAAAGCTGACATCACCGTCGGACGATCGAAGTACTCTGCGTCACCACTGGAGAACTAAATCTGACATCACTGTCGGACGATCGAAATACTCTGCGTCACCGCTGGAGAAACATCTTCGACTTCAATCAGAAGACATATCCTTCATTTGATCGCAATCAATCATCACCTCAGGATAACTGACTTGGTCTTCAGACTCACACGAATCACTCTGTTGTATCTACAACTCCGGAACCTTGTCTTCAGCCACCCGTTGATTCTTCAACACGGAAATCTGGACTCACAGGAACCTTCTGATATCGCCTTCTGGCGCTTACGAAATCCATCTTCAGATTAGACATCATTGTCGGAGCAGACATATCATGCTGCTCTGGACTTCAAGAATCAACTTGAACAAACAGATCCGTCGGGCATCTTCAAGAATCGTCCTGAACTGATAACCTTTCTGGAGCAAACCTTCTGGTTGGGTATTCCAGAAATCTTCCTGGGCAACTCTTGCTGGAGGCGCTATTGGGGAGCTCAAGTATCATACTAGGCGAACCACTCGGGAAGCTGTACTGGGGTCTTAAGAATCGTCTTAAGCAAATGGCCCTGCTGAGGGACTTGGGAATCATCTCGAACTGAAGACTTCGCTGGGGATCTCAGAAATCATTTTGAGCGAGCGACCGTGGGGATCACGCCGGGGTCTTTAGAATCATCTAAGAAAACAACCTTGCTGGGGAGAACATCAAGAATCGTCCTGAGTAACCGGTCTTTCGGTAGTACGCCTGTACAACAAGGATGATAATGACCTAGATCATGCTTATGATGCGTATGCTTCGGCGTCATGCCCCACACAGTGGGAATGATATGCGTTTATGCCATGCAATCATGCACAATACTATGCAGCGTTAAATGCTATGCAGTCATGCACAATGATGCGATCCCGTCAGCAAAATAAATGCCGAAGGGGGAAATCCTCCTGTCAAGGAGAAAGAACCACTCAGGTAGAGGAATCATCTTGCTGAGGAGAATGTGAACACGCCAATATCAATCAGGCTCTGTCTGGGGAATTGATCTTCTGCGAACTGCTGCAGGGGATGAAGCTCTACGAGAACTTGGATCTGCTGATATCAATCGCGAGAATGAACTGCGCGGCCGTCTCGGCTACTCTTCTGGGGATAACCACTCTGTGGGGAACCAACTTCAGCTGCTCAACACTCCGCTGGGGGAAAAACCAATCATGATCTGATCAACTTCCAAGGATTCGGATCTCTTGGACATCTGCAAACTCGGCTGAGGGAGGAGAAATCATTCTGCTTCGATGGAGAGAGTGTGATTCTGGGGAAACACAGCATTAGCTGCCCCACGCTCCGCTGGGGAAAATTGATCATGATCTGATCAACTTCCAAGGATTCTGCTTTTCTGCGGACTCAGCCGGGGAGAGAAATCATTCTACTTCACTGGAGAGTACGACTCTGATGAGGAATTTCAATTTCGCTGGGGAAGAAAGAATCATCTGACTTCGGGGGAGAGTACAACTCCGCAGGGGAATACAACATCAGCCGTTCCAACACTTTACTGGGGGAAGAGGGAATCATCCAACTTCAGGAGAGAATACGGCTCTGGTGGGGAATCTTAATTCCGCTGGAGACCTCAGTCTGGCACCATTAGTTACTGCATCCTTCGGCATATGAACAGTTTCCTACGAGACCTGCACTTGTGACCCGGTGCTTTGGGGGAGACACCTGCTTCGGTGACTTCACTGGGGAAAACACGAGCTCCAGTACCCAAACATTTCTATGAACTCTGCACTTGTGACCCGGTGCTGGGGAGAGACGACGAGCTGCTGCGTGCGACTCAGCTGATGAGGTGACGCTCCTTCGGGATGCGCTTGCTTGGGGAAGAGAATCACCTCTACCTGGGGAAGACATATCAATGCTCACTATTCTGATTCTGATTCTGCGGAGGAGAGACTACTGAACTCTGCTGGGGAAGGAGGACTCCTCCTGCCTCGGGAATACGCACGACACATCTTCTGGAAAGTGCTACACCTGCAACAACACAAACAAACAGACAAGATACCCTCCTCAAAGGGGCCTATCCAGGTTATTATCTCGTGACAACATTCAGTTAATTAGTTGTTTCAACAATCAATGGGCCTAGGCCCGCAAGTTTATGTATGCGCATTTTATCAAAAATATCGGCGTTTTCATTCGCAAACAAAACAGATAAATGCTAAGCAGTCAAGTAGAATTGCTGAATAATGTGCATTTTATTGATGATGAACCCCTGAACGGGCAAAAATGTTTTACAACAGAGGCAAGCTCCTGGAATGAGGAAGCCGCGCAAAAAGAAAACATAAATATACATCAGTATATACAAATGTCGGCAATCGAGGCGTAGACGAACACCATGAGTTGATCCCTCTAAGACCCACTCGACTTTGATACTTCTCCGATGCTTCAGCTTTGGACGAGATTGATTCAGATAAACGGCCCTCAGGTCTTCCGAACCACTAAACAATGAAAGTCCATACGCGGAACGCAGTCATTTGCTTATTCAAATCCCTAACTTTTGCGTGAACCGCCCTTTCGGGTTTTCAGTTCACCGGGATACCCTTTTTTGCCGAAGCCGCCCAGTGTAGGTTTTCGACTTCGCGGGTGTACATTTTTTCAATATATCCCTAATTTTTGCCCGAACCTTTTATTCTGTTTTTGGTTCGCCAGGATGCCCCTTTTTTGCCTGGACTCTTTCTTTTTTTTTTTGTCCAGCGGGTCTCTTTCAAGCAAAGTATTTTTTAACTGCGTCCGCGTTCACCGGGGATGCAAAATCTTCACCATCCATCGTGGACAACAACAAAGCTCCTCCCGAGAAGACCTTGCTGACGACATACGGCCCTTCGTAATTCGGAGTCCACTTGCCCCGGTGATCGGAGTGTGGCGGAAGAATCTTCTTCAGGACGAGATCACCCGTCTGAAAGCTTCGAGGACGCACCTTCTTATCATAAGCTTTCTTCATTCGGCTTTGGTACAGGCGACCAAATGCAATCGATGCTAACCTCTTCTCGTCCATCAGGCTGAGCTGGTTCAGGCGATTCGTAATCCATTCTGCCTCATCAAGTTTCACATCAACCAAAACTCGCAAAGAGGGAATCTCCACTTCTAGCGGTAGGACAGCTTCCATACCGTACACCAAGGAGAAAGGAGTTGCCCCGGTCGACGTACGCACCGTGGTACGATAACCGTGCAAGGCAAACGGCAGCATCTCGTGCCAATCTTTATACGTCACAACCATCTTCTGAACAATCTTCTTGATGTTCTTGTTGGCCGATTCAACAGCGCCATTCATCTTTGGCCGGTAAGGAGATGAGTTGTGGTGTTCTATCTTGAAGCTCTGGCACAGCTCCTTCATCATCTTATTATTCAAATTCGAACCATTATCAGTAATGATCCGCTCGGGAATTCCATAGCGACAGATGATGTCCCTCTTTATGAACTTAGCTACCACCTGCTTGGTCACATTAGCATACGAGGCTGCCTCCACCCACTTGGTGAAGTAGTCGATAGCTACCAAAATGAAACGATGACCATTGGACGCAGTGGGCTCGATCTTTCCTATCATGTCGATGCCCCACATGGAGAACGGCCAAGGGGAGGACATGACATTCAATGGGCACGGCGGCACGTGAACTTTATCAGCATAAATCTGGCATTTGTGACATTTCTTCGCGAATCTGAAGCAATCCGACTCCATAGTCGACTAGTAATATCCTGCTCTCAGGATCTTTCTCGTCATGGCATGCCCGCCGGCGTGCGTACCAAATGTGCCCTCATGGACTTCTTCCATGAGCATACTTGCTTCCTTCTCATCCACACATCTGAGTAGCACGAGATCGTGGTTTCTCTTATACAGCACTCCATCAGGGTTGAGGTAAAAGTTCCCAGATAGCCTCCTCAGAGTCTTCTTATCCTGGGTTGATGCACCCGCAGGATACTCCTTGGTCATAAGGAAGGTCTGGATATCGTGGAACCATGGCTTGCCGTCAGTGGCATCTTCGATCGCGAACACAAACGCTGGTCTGTCAAGACGCGAAAGCACAATTCTTGGAGCTTCATTCCAATAATTGACTTTATACATTGAAGCCAACGTGGCTAAAGCATCAGCCATTTGATTTTCAGCCCAGGGTACATGATGAAGTTCTACTCGGTCAAAGAACGGAAGCAGCCTCCTGGCATAATTCATGTACGGCACTAGATTCGCTTGACGAGTTTCCCACTCCCCTTTGATCTGATTGATTACAAGCGCTGAGTCACCATATATGTCTAGATTCTTGATTCTCAAATCAATTGCCTCTTCTAGACCCATAATACACGCTTCATACTCGGCTTCGTTGTTGGTAACTGGAAACGTCAGTCTTGCAGTAAACGGGATGTGGGATCCGTGAGGAGTCGTAATGATAGCCCCGATACCACTTCCATAGGAATTAACCGCTCCGTCGAATATCAACTTCCACTGAGACTTCCTATCTGGCCCCTCATCGGGCAATGGCTCATCGCAATCCTTCGCTTTGAGAAACATAATGTCCTCGTCAGGGAATTCGAACTTCATCGGCTGATAGTCTTCGATTGGCTGTTCGGCAAGGTAGTCAGACAATACGCTTCCCTTAATGGCTTTCTGAGAGACGTACTGAATATCATATTCTGTTAACACCATCTGCCATCTGGCAATCCTGCCCGAAAGAGCCTGCTTCTCGAAGACGTACTTGATCGGATCCATCTTCGAAATTAGCATAGTGGTGTGGTTGAGCATATACTGTCGTAGACGTTTGGCGGCCCAAGCTAATGCACAACACGTCTTCTCCAGCATCGAGTATCGAGATTCACACTCAGTGAACTTTTTACTCAAATAATAAATGGCATGCTCTTTTCTGCCCGTCTCGTCGTGCTGACCGAGAACACACCCCATGCTATTCTCCAGAACTGTCAAGTACATGATTAATGGCCGTCCAGCCACTGGGGGTATCAAGATTGGAGGTTCTTGAAGATACTGCTTTATCTTATCGAATGCCTTCTGGCAATCCTCATTCCAAGTAATCGCCTGATTTTTCTTTAACAACTTGAACATCGGTTCACAAGTGGCCGTGAGCTGAGAGATAAACCTTGCAATGTAGTTTATTCGGCCCAAGAAACCACGAACTTCTTTTTCTGTTTTCGGCGCTGGCATTTCTTGGATAGCTTTTATCTTTGCAGGATCAACTTCAATACCTCGTTCACTAACGATAAACCCCAATAACTTTCCGGACCGCACTCCGAAAGTGCACTTGTTAGGATTCAGCCTCAGCCTGAACTTCCTAAGCCTTTCAAACAGCTTCAGCAAATTGACCAAATGCTCCTCCTCCGTTTGGGACTTTGCAATCATGTCATCAACATAGACCTCGATCTCATGATGAATCATATCATGAAACAAAGTTACCATTGCTCGCTGGTAAGTGGCCCCTGCGTTCTTCAGACCGAAGGGCATTACCTTGTAGCAAAACGTGCCCCAGGGGGTAATAAACGTCGTTTTCTCCATGTCCTCCGGCGCCATCTTAATCTGATTGTAACCGGAGAAGCCATCCATGAACGAAAACACGGAAAACTGGGCTGTATTGTCGACCAACACATCGATATGAGGCAACGGGAAATCATCCTTAGGGCTCGCCCTATTCAAATCCCGATAATCGACGCACATGCGTACCTTACCGTCCTTCTTCGGTACAGGCACTATGTTGGCGACCCACGGAGGGTAAGTGGTAACGGCTAGAAACCCTGCGTCCAACTGCTTCTGGACTTCTTCTTTGATTTTTACAGCCATGTCTGGTCTCGTCCTCCTGAGCTTCTGCTTGACTGGAGGGCAATCTTCTCGCAGCGGCAAGCGATAAACCACGATATCTGTGTCAAGTCCGGGCATATCCTCATACGACCAAGCAAAGACGTCACTATACTCTCGAAGCATCTCGACCAGTCTATGCTTGACATCATTCTGCAGCGCAGCCCCTACTTTGACATTCCTGATAAGCTCCTCAGAACCCAGATTTATGATCTCAATATCCTCCTCGCGAGGCAGAATAACCTTCTCCTCTTGTCTCAACAAGCGGGCCAACTCTTCCGGAAGGTCTTCACCTTCATCAATCTCATCCTCGGCTTGATAGATCGGGCAATCAAAGTCGTAGTGAGCCGTAGAGGGTCCAGAGTCGATGTCATCTGTTACGTGGATCCTGCAATAACAAGGGTTAAGTTTAAAGCAAGAATATGCAGGTTAGCACGAACCTCGTTGCCATTTTGCTGTTTTTCGAAACAAACATAAAGCATGAATAACAGAGAACACAATATTTGATTACGAAGAAAACGCCTTTTATTTATTAACAAAATGCATACACATAATCCAACAAGGCCCTGACAGTAAAACCACTATGCCCCGGGCAGGACATAGGGTTGTACAAAGATTGTAAAAAGCAAATCATTACTCTTCACTTGTCAGCTCGATAATCTCCTTGATGGTCCAATTGTGGAGGCGCTCGCCTGGCTTGCTCGGTTGAATCCAGGCGTCAAGATCACAATCACTGTCCCCACTGTCCTCTGACGCAGCGTTGATACTCTCGAAAATTACTCCCCCCTTGGTGAACAAGATCGGCCCTTTCCCACGAGACGAGCTACCAGAAGAAGATGAAGCTTCAGCTCCAGGAGAATACCCTAACCCAAACTTATCCTGTTTGATTGGTATGTCCAAGACATGCCCCCAACCTGGGGTGGAACCAGCTTCGACAACGGCTCTAGCTTCCTTAAACGAGGAGAGGTTCAACTCTTGCTTCTCTGCAACAACGGGAGCTACCTCCTTCACCCTGACGGTTTCAAAAGCCTGGCAAAGAGTCTCATGGATCTCACCATCCATTTCAACGTACTTGAAGGACGACAGGTGGCTTACCATGATGTCCTCTTCTCCACAGACCGTCACTATGCTGCCCCCAACAGCATATTTAAGCTTCTGATGCAGCGTGGACGTTACGGCACCAGCAGAATGGATCCACGGCCGACCTAAGAGGCAACTATAGGCGGGCATGATATCCATAATATAGAAAACCGCATTAAACGTCTCTGGTCCAACTTGAATTGGCAGGGTCAATTCTCCGAAGACGTGGCGCTTGGTTCCGTCAAAGGCCTTTACGACCAGATCACTGGGCGTGCACAGCAGTCCACGGGTATCCAACTTCATCAGTGCCTTCTTCAGAAGCACGTTAAGCGAGGAACCCGTATCTACCAGGACATGTGACATAATCGTGCCCCTGCACTCTATTGAGACGTGCAAGGCGCTGTTGTGATCTCTTCCCTTGGGAGTCAGCTCCAGATCTGTAAAACCCAGCCCATTACCAGCATTGACATGGGCTACTACTTCCTCGAGTTGATTCACCGATATCTCCTGCGGCACGTATGCAGCATTCAATACTTTCAGCAATGCATTGCGGTGCGCTTCAGAACACAGCAGCAAGTTAAGAATAGAGATCTTCGACGGAGTCTGATGAAGATGATCTACAATTTTGTAGTCACTCTTCTTGATTAGCCGCATGAACTCTTCAGCATCTTTAACCAACAAGTCTTTCTCTGCCCCTGCAGGGACCTCTTCAACAGCTTTACCTTTACCTTTATCCATAGCGTCAGCTCGGACTACTTTCTCTGCGGCAACTTCTGCTGGCGCAAACACTCTTCCGCTTCTAGTGATGCCACTGACCTCAGTAAGATTCTGCGCAGTCGATCTGGACGGCTCAAGCTCTATCTTCTGACCATTACAATACACTTCGGCACCGTAATGCCATGGGACGGCATTAGTGCTCTCGAATGGGATTGGTCCGGCCCTGGTGATGGTGATAGTAGGCGGTCGGGGCGCAGAAATAGTGATAGGGTGGCGAGGAATGGTAATGGTAGCAACTTCGTCCGCCTGCTTCAGCACGACTTCCCCTGACGCATTCTCAATGCTCCGACTGAACTGCAAAATACCCTCGGTCATCAGACTTTGGATACCTTCGATCAACTGCTCACACCCATCAGGAAGTGTAGCACAAGCCATGCACATCTCTCCACATCCAGGAAAGAAGCCCTTCTTCAGCAACTTAGCCTTAACAAAACTCAACGGCGTCTTCAAATCTTTGACATCAGTCAGCAAGTCCGCACTCTCCTCAGTGATAACAGCATTCACTCCGCCCCCCCTATGATGAGGCATCGGATTTTTGGTGACGTTGGGCACGCTGTCAGAAAAGTTGATAACCTTGGCGTCGACCAAGTCCTGGACTTTGTGCTTAAAAGCTTTACAATTCTCAACCGTATGGCCAGGTGCCCCAGAATGAAATTCACAAGTAGCATTAGCATCATACTCTGGTGGTGGTGCCCCTGTCAAGGGAGCCATTGTCCTTTTATGAACTAATTGGAGCTGAAGCAACGTCTGCAGAAGCTGTGCATACGGCATAGGAGGAGTTTCAAGATGACGGTTAGCCAGGGGACCCCGATTCTGATATCTCTTATATCCCGGATTATTCTGTTGCTGGGGCTGCTGCTGCGGCTGCGGGTGAACAGCTGGAATGTTTATGCTAGCAATCTGCTGTTGAGGGCCCTTGCCCTTTCTCCTAGCATTAGTGACAGCACTGGCATCTCCCTCTCGACGCTTGCCAGTATAGGGTTTCTTGCTAGCTCCTCCAGCTGAGGATAACTCGCCCTGAATTTTTCCGATTTTTATACCGTTTTCAACATGCTCGCCCAAAGTGATGAGGGCCGAGAATGTTCCAGACATGCCACTGATCAGCTTTTCATAATAGACTCCAGGAAGGGTAGCCACGAACATTTGTACCAACTCACGCTCAACCATCGGTGGTTGAACCCGAGCAGCCAATTCACGCCACCGCTGGGCGTACTCTTTGAAGCTTTCATTGCTCCGCTGCGAGAGATTCTGAAGCTGAACTCGGTTGGGAGCCAAGTCGCTATTATATTGATAGTGGAGAACAAACGCTTCTGCAAGATCTTTCCAGGTGCGCACAGCAGCGGGCTCCAAACCCATATACCATTCGAGCGATGGACCAGAAAGACTATCCTGAAAGAAGTGCATCAGCAGCTTCTCATCGTCAGAATAAGCGGACATCTTTCTATAATAAGATCGGAGGTGAACACGGGGACAAGCAGTGCCCCTATACTTCTCAAAGATAGGCACCTTGAACTTGTGAGGTACTTTAAAGTCAGCAATCAACCCGAGTTTGGCCATGTCAACGCCCAATGCGTTCTGATTTTCTATGTCTCTCATTTTATCTTCCAGCGCCTTGAACCTGAGTCGAGCCTCAGCAGTCAATTCAGCCTCTGCACCTCTCTGAGAGAATATGTCATCCTGATGGTCCTCCAGCCACGGTTGAGGCACCACCATATTTCCTGCACCAACATTGCCGTTGACCGGCCCCACGTTAACATTGGCTCCCAAACCACCATTGACGGCGCCCGCCGCGTTAAGTCCGAGATTAGTCATAAGATTGCCGTTAGCACTACCGTTGCCCCCGGCAGCAGGAACAACGTTCTGTGGAGTATCCCCTTGAGGAGGAGTGGGCACGGCCCCGCCGTGAAGTATTCCATTACTGTCAACCCTGGAGATGAGAGGTTGAACCAAAGTACGGAGCTGGTCTTGCCCATTCGCAACTACTTGCATCAGCTCCATAAAACGATCCATCCGTTCACGAAGCTCCTGAACATCTGACTGTACCTGGTCCATGATTCTCGTTTGATTGGCGCGAGTTGAGTAGCGGTGGATGAATCTTTGATCAATCCTGGAGATCGAAAGCAGCTCGGAACCTGAGTACCTGAAAAACCTGTTAACATCAAAGGTTAGGAAAAGGTAACAGAATGTATGTCATGCAAGAATGCTTCATGCAAATGCATGCGTGAGTCTGTGTGCTTGAGAGATTATCCCCCGATCCTGGCACCTGCTGACAATAATAAGGAGAGGAATCCAGGCCCAATCATGGAAATAGTAACCTCACATAGCAATAGTCAGGTTCGACACATCAAGGACCGAGAACTCGTACGCAACAGTCTTTCTGAGAACGGCTGCAGTAACACAATAAGAGATCTTGGATCAGGGAAACGGTACTTGTCACAGACACACGCCAATGGAATGATTATGCAAGCTAATGCAAAATGCAGGTATGCAACAATATATCCAGGTGGCTGCTGTGGAGATTCGATGTCAACAGTCGCTGATGAGAAGGAAACCCCGGTGTAAAACCACTGATCTGATCTGCTGTGAATAACCATCTGATAGGATCGAGATCAGCATTCTGCCCTGACAAGAACGAAGGCCTGATAATAAAGACCCCGGATGCAAGATCAAGGAATATCTGTTGATGAAGTCTTCGGACCCCAAATCACAAATCTGCCCTCTCTAGAACAAACACACAGCTGCTGATGAGATCTTCAAACCCCACTCAAAATCTGCCCTATCAAGAACAAAATAACAACCGCTGACGAGATCCTCAGACCCCACTCAAAAATATGCTCCATCCAGAACAAACCTCTGATAACAATACTCTGATCGGAACCTGCTCTATCAGGAACAGACAAACACCCGATGATAAAATCCTCTGATCGAACCCTTGCTCTATCAAGAACATCTCTGCAACTGAGAACCCAACATAACTGATTCACTGTCAAGAAAACCAGGTAGTCTGGAGGTCAAAGTTTCCTGCAATATCCCAACCCCACTCACAGGTATGATGGACCTAATCCACGGACAAAGGTACGGCATCCTATGCGGTTGTCAGCGTCACAGACTTTCATGAGTGACAATACGATTCCCAGAAGGAGTGGCATCGTCAAGTCATGAAGAGGCCTTTCTTAGCTGACTTCCAAATGATCGGTCCCCAGAGTCGACAATCCTCACGTCTGGACTCCCCTCAGATCCTCAGGACCGGAAAGGAGCACCTCTGCAAGAATCTCGTCTGAGCGCAGATTTTCGTAGGGAACTGTGCCTGCTCAGCAGACAGGTTCGTCTACTACTTCTCCGCAACTATATCTAGGTGTGTACTCAAGCCCAGGTCCGGCTTCTCACTCACAGTAACATCCCTCTCCCACAGCAGCACAGATAATCATATCAAACTGGAAATAAAATGCGGGAAATAAAATGCGGGAAGTAAAGTGCGGGAAGTAAAAATGCGATAAATAAACGCAACCCAACAAGCAAACACACAAACGATAGGATTGACTCGCGTAGGGGATGGGAAACGGTCCCAGCATAAGGGATGGGAAAAGTCCCTAGATGCTATGAGTCTCCAGCAGAGTCGCCAGCTGTCGCTTGCGCGAAAATAAGGTGCCGGCATGACAGAAGAGTCGCCACCTTTCGTTATTTATCCCTCAGGGCGGGAAAGGAAACGATCGGAAAAACCTGACGAAGAAGGGTAAGACAAGGTCATCGCAACCATTGTCTGGGTTCGGGAGTCGGTTACGCAAGGGGAAGGTATTAGCACCCCTCACGTCCGTCGTACTCGACGGGATCCTCGCTTGTGTGTTTACTTGGACGGGTTGGTTATAATCTATCTACCTATCAAGGCTGGCTGAAAAAGAAAAGAAAAATGACTCGGCAAAGCGTCGCACTTTATGCCTACGTATTCCCATCAGAGAATGAGAAATCAGAGTCAACGTAGTTCGGCTAACTACGGGTGAAGGTGGGGAAGGTTGCTCGCTAGGATATCGCATCCTATGCCTACGTACTTTCATCTGGTATGAAAGATCAGAGCAAACGTAGTTCGGCTAACTACGGGAAAAAAAAGGCTCAACTAGGAGGGAGACTATCAAGTCCTACTGTTATCATGCCATGGATTCATCCTATGGTTGAGGTTTGAACAGGGAACTCCTAGATGTTGTCATGCATAGGTTTCAACCTAAAAGTCTATCATCAAATCCTCATCAAAGGAAATGAGAGTCCTAAGGGATCATGTCAATGATACACCAAAACAGACAAAAGCATCAGCTTTAACAGTAAAATGCATGCAATGCAAGTGAGGGAGGAAATGTGTGTGGGGTTTCAGCCTCCACAAGCTCGTCTCGACCTCAAGCCAGTCATGAAATAACAGTAATCATACTGAAAATAAACAACATACTATCAAGCAGTAAACAGATAAGAGAAATGAAGTGCCAACAGGCAAACAAACACACATGCTTGAGAAAGAAAGAATCTACTCTCCTATCCTAAAACAAAATCTGAATCAAATCTAAGCAAAGCCCTAAAGCAAAACCCTAAACAAGAGAAATCAATCCCAGTCTTCAAGCTTCAGAACAAGCTTACCAAAGAAAGGGAGCTAAGCAAGCAGACTCATAGTGCCTTCCTCAGGAAAGCACTAAGAGGTGTATACTCAGGAGTCATATCCTATGTGGCTCAACCACTGTGATCAGTTTATATTCCTCCTCAGGAGAAATTAAACTCACAAGCAGGCTCCAACATCACTGGATATTTAGGAAATCCTATCTGAACTAGTGGAACTAAGTGAATAGACTCACAGGACCTTCCTCAGGAAAGTACTAGGAGGCTTCCACTTAGGAGTTGTATCCTATGTGGCTCAACAACTGTGATCAGTTTACATTCCTCCTCAGGAGAAATTAAACTCACAAGTTGGCTCCAACATCATTGGATACTTGAGAAATCCTAAACAAACTAAGGGAACTAAGTGAATAGACCCACAGGACCTTCCTCAGGAAAGTACTAGGAGGCTTCCACTTAGGAATTGTATCCCATGTGGCTCAACAACATGTGATCAGTCTACATTCCTCCTCAGGAGAAATTAAACTCACAAGTTGGCTCCAACATCATTGGATACTTGAGAAAGAGGTGAGAAGAAAGAATGAAAGTTATTCATAGTGCCTTCCTCAGGAAAGTACCATGAACTTCCTTCAAACTTCGGGATCTCAAACCTCACAGACAGGGGACAAGCCAAGCTCTGGGTCTCTGAATCTTGATCTACAATCTTCACTTCATGATGCTCTCCATCAAGGTCTTCAAGACAACACAAGCCTCACCACAAATTCCTCACAATGAACCCCAAAGATGAACAGATAACCATAGCACAGACAAAATCAATAGGCAACTTCAGAAAATACCTAAAAATGCTAAACTAATGGGGAAAAATCTAACAATTATTCACAAGGGTCTACAAAGTCTACTCATAACATCTACATAGGCCTCTACCTAAAAATCAAGACAAAACTCAATCAAAGAAAGTGAATTCTTCACCTAAGCACAACCTAAACCCTAATTAGGATGCCCTACATCTACCCTAATTAAACTAACCAAAATTTAATTCTAAAATTCTAGAATAAATCCTATGGGGAACTATGATTCATCATCTAATTGCACAAAAAAGAATGGATTAAAAAACCTAAGGGAAGGTCCTAAAATAATTCTTGCAAAATCATGATACAAAACTAAACATTATAAAAGCTACTTTAAAATAAAAATCTATTAAAAATACTAAACTAAAAAATAAAATCCCATTTTTATTTTTAATATTTTCTACACAAAATTATCTACTCATAGAAAAAAGCATGGCTAAAAAAGAGTTATTTTTCAATTTTTAATGAATTTTCTAAAACAGAAAAACATTAAAACAATATAAAAGAAATTAAATCAAATAAAGGGAGGGGGGTTGGAATAGCAATAGGCGCCAGTTGGTTTCAGAATGGGCCAGATAACAGGGGGGTGGGGATAGCGAAATAAGCCCAGAGTGGCTTTAAGTGAAACGACCGCGTATGGATGCACTCAGAATTCCTTCATAAACGAACTTCAAATCGTGGCCGTGAGATCTTGGCTTTGGTCAAGGGTCAGACTTGGATCCAAGGGCCACCAAGTCGTCTTCCCCAATTTCAAATATTTTGGAGCCAACTCCATTGATGAGCACTCAAGAACACTCCATCTGCAGCCACTCGTATCCCCTCCATTCTCCACTAAAATTAACAAAACAAAACCCAAACTTGCTCCATTTTTCACCCTGGTTCGAATTATGATCTCAAAATCCATTAATATGAACCCTAGCTCTAAACACGATAAAGATCCTAAAAACTGATCAAGAACCAATGTTGTTAATTCTCAAAATTGAATGTGCTAACAGGTTCCTCATCTCACACTGAGCGTTTCTAGCCAAAGAACTAAGACTATCCTTCACTATTAAGGGAGTTCTTGATCTCAACAGAATTTAGGTCACCATGCGAATCATCACCAAATCGAGCCAAATTCTCCAGAAATGATCTACTACTAATACCTAACTATTCTAGCCTATCAATTCCAACAAATTGTGAATAAATTAAGGAGCAGAGAGAAAGATACCAACCTGATAAAATGAGATGAACAGACCAAGGAATTCTTCAAATCAAGGCTTGATTCTTTCCAGATTCCTTCAATGGACCAATATCTCGCTTCTGTTTGCAATAAAACTCCTCGAAAGTGTCTGATTCCTTGAAACTGATTTTGGAATGCAGGCTGCCAAACTCGAATGCAAGATCATCAATTATCCATGGATTCTCCCTCAGTTTTCTATGCACACACTCAGTAATACCAATGGAACTTGTTGCAGTTGAAATTATCAACTGAAATGATGTGGAACTCAGAACTTGGTTGTAACTTGCAAGTGAAGAAATGCAATTGTGCTCTCTCTCTCCTCTCTCAATTCTCTCTCTATCACCAACCTTGAACACTATGAAGATCATCCTTCTTATAATGATGGATGGAAGAAGCTGGATCCTTCTAGAATCATCTAGAAAAGTGTGGAAAGTTCTTGAAAATCTCATGTGGGGACAAGTTGGATTTCTCTCATTCCATGCTTCATGCCTTACCATTTTGTGCCAAATTCTCCTTATGAGAGATATTGAGTGTGGATGAGTGAAAAACAAGCTCATCTTTGGCTTGTGTAGGGTTTTTCAACATTGCCTTCTTTTTCAAGTAGCAAATTTTCAAAGCATCACCCATTTTAAAGCTTCAAATCAAAATTCTAGCTAAACCAATGTTCTCAAAATGATTTTTCCAATCAAAATCATATATTGGATGACCTATTTTGGATTTGTGGATCTTCCAAATCAATTTTCAAATTCAACTTTTCAAACTTATATGCCATTTTTAGTTCATATTTGACCAATCATGTAACTTCATGTTATGAGCTTTTCCAACAATTTGTGACCTTCTTTCTAGACTTAAAATCACATTTTGAGCAACTTTCATGTTTTGAGTTTTTCCATTTGAGGCTTGGAAATAGGAGTTTTAGGCATTGGATAAAATGACCTATAACTGACAAATGACCAAAATACCCCTGTCTTGTTCAAACCATAAGTTGAGTTCCACAAATCCAATCAAGGACTTCTACCACTCAAATTAAAGCTAAGAAGATGCTCTTCAACATTCATGTTGACCAAGAAATCATAGGAATCCTCCTACTAGGGCAAAAGTTGTATGCAAGTTGGGTGACTTTCAAGGACCCAGATTCACACACCTCTGCTGACCTGTAATTTGTCAAAACCATAACTTGAGCTCTGTAACTCCTATCAAGGACTTCCACCACTCAAATTAAAGCTTAGAACAAGCTCTACAACATTCATGTTATGGGGAAGGTGAGATATCAATCACATCTTGAGCTAAAACTGCCTGGAAGATAGGGATCAAATTAGGGTTTTTCACTGACAATCCTTGGAAACCCTGACTTGAAACTTCTCAAACTCCTCACTCATGATGAGTTGGCCTAGGAATCATCTATATATCATCTCTATGCATCATTCCATGATCTCATGGCCCTTGGATTGGGTCTCAACCTCTCCCAAATCTTCAGTTATCCTAGGGTTGACCCAGTCAAAACCCTAATTCATCATTCATGGTTGAATCTTCTGAACTCTTGCATAATGACCTCTCTGGGCTTCATGAAGGCTATCAATACATCTCATAGGCTTTCCCAAAACATCAAATTCATTCTCAAAGTCTCAGAACCATCTGAGGAGCACCCACAACTTTCAAACTGTGAAGCACACAACCCTGGTTTCAACCCATTCCTCTGAGGATCTCTTGAACTTTCTGATGAAGGTATCCACTTCCAAACACTCAATGAATAAATAATTGTTGGTCAAATTTTGGGGTGCAACACCCTATTATGATGTTATTGCTGTGCTGTTGGATGGATTGTTTCGTGAGAGATAAGTCCAATACCCAGGCTTGAGTACATACCTAGGATTAGTGTGGAAAGTAATGTGGACTTGTATGGCATTTAGTCACGCAAGAGTTCGCGTGAAATTCACATCCAAACGAGGATTTCTTTGAAGACATCCTATCCTACGCATTTAGGACAACTGAGGGGATGTTAAATTAGAAACCTAATGACTATGGAGACCGTTCATTGGGAAGTCAGTTGAGACCTCCTTGATTGACCATGATACCAAACCAGAAATGGTGAACGTATCATCGTTAATCAACTTAAGAGTTCATGGTACTGATGACCTGCATAGGATGCCATACCTTTCAAGACTAGAACCTACCTATGAGAGGGAGGGGTTTTGCAGGGAACTTTGACCTCCAACCAACCCGGTTTTCTAGTTTTCTCGTTAATACGGGCTTATAATCTTGGATGTTGTAGTACTCTATCACCTTGGTATTCTGGATTTCTGGTTTTCTTATTGGAGCAGAACTCTGGCCTAATTTAGTCATCAGCACAACAACTTTTGATGCCTTGATCCTTGTCTGTATTTGCATATTCATTCTCATTTTTACATTGCATGTGTATGTGTTTCAGGTTTCTCATCTCTCCTTAGATTATGGTCCTGGTTTTCTTTGAAGATGGAAGTAGAGAGGAAGAAGGTTACTTTGTATAAGTTTTCTCTACCAGAGCTAGGATATTTATTTGTTCTAATTGCCATGGCTGATCCAGGTACTCTGAAGGTGTTTAGAAGAGAATATGGTAGAATTTTGAGCCTTGTCCGTAAAGTCATGAGTTATGAGCAAGGAGCCATCCTTACTTTGCTGCAATTATATGATCCTCTAATGCGTTGTTTTACCTTCCCGGATTATGTATTAGTTCCTACATTGGAGGAATTCGCTTTTATCCTAGGAATCCCAATCTTGGATAAAGTACCGTTCTTTCATTCAGAAGAGGAGCCTGATCTTGAGAAGTTTGCAGGCGCTCTTTATTTGAGTGAATCTGAGTTGGTAGGCAATATGGTTACCAGGAATGGGGTATCTGGCTTCACTTTGTCTTTCTTGGTGGACAAAGCCCAAAAATACGCCAAAGAGGGTTGTTGGGTGGTCTTTAGTACTATCTTGGCTCTATGCATCTATGGTTTTATGATTTTCCCAAACATACCTGACTTAGTTGATATGGACGTTTTCAGTATCTTCACATCCAAAAATCCTATACCCACTCTCCTAGGAGATATGTATTCAATACATTACAAGAATGAAAGGAGAAGAGGGAAGACTATCTCTTGTTGTACTCCGCCCTTCCATAAATGGCTCATAGATCATCTTCCTCATACAAGAGCTTTCTTTGACTTAAGGAGTACACATGAGTGCTCTCAAAGGCTTATGGGTTTAACTGCTAAAGATATTACTTGGTTCAATCACTACAAGAAAATTGGCAAATTGCGACGGTTAATTTTGATAGACTACGACGATTTTAACCGTCGCAATTTGTAAGTTATGACGGTTTCAATTCCGTCGCAGAAACGTGCGTCGCGAGGCCGTATTGCGACGGTTGTAAAAACTTTCGTACAAATCGTTGTTATTTTCACGACGGGTAGTTAATTGTCGTAATCTCCATATTGTGACGATTTTCAACCGTCTTAACTTGCTTAATGATTTTTGTTTTATTGCGAAAGTATATTGTGGCGGTTTGAACCGCCGCAACTTGCAAATATTTTTTTAAAAAAATCTGTAAATTACCACCAGTATTAAGTGAAATGTGATGAAAAAACATTGCAGCAGATTCTGTTTACCTCATATGTCACAGCCCATTAAGGATCTGCTATCAAAATTATCAACCTTACAAACCTACTTGTTATGCATATATTACCTATAAAGTTTACATTATTAAAATCAAAGTAGTTCATCTAGCAATGATCTGATATTCAAATTATCAACCTTTGATTTGATATTTAACATGTTCTTCTCCAAATCAGATGACTTCACCTCGAGCTTGCCGAGCCGTTCTCTGATTATTATGTCGATCTTCGTTTTAATATCCGCCACCTCTTGTTCTTTCTGAACAAGAATTTCGGTTTTTTATTCAAGCTCTTTCTTTAATGATTTCATTTCTTTATCAGACTTGGCCTTCTCTGTTTCCACGGTCTGGTGCTCGTTGATAAGCTTGATGTTTTCAGCAATATCATTGACAATCGTACGCAACCACTCCATGCGAAGTTGGGCAGACTCTACGTCTTTAAGAACGGCCAACAGTTCCTTGACTTTGGATGATGTTAAGAACATCTTGATTTGTACTACATCAAACAGCAGTTGACCGGAGGCAAGATCAAATGACACCCTTCATCGTGAATCCAAGCACATACAAAGAAACAAGAACACACAAACTACGAGTAGAAACAAAGACATACCACATACTTAGGCAACATGAAGTCATCATATTTTAGAGGCACAAATAATAATAATAATAATAAAATAATAATAATAATAATAATAATAATAATAATAATAATAATAATAATAATAATAATAATAATAATAATAATAGAACACAGACTGGTCAAATGACTTGCCTGTTGTACATCAAGGCCACGAGCCCAAACATCAATTGTTATCAATACTCGGGTTGTCCCAGCATGAAATTCTCCCATAATTGCGTCTCTTTCTTTTTGAGGCATGTAACCGTGCATTGATGAGACGGTGAAATTATTGTTACGCATTTTTTCAGTTAACCAGTCCACCTGTTCCAAAAGGATATATATTAACTATATTACTTATAATATAATATAGAAATTATTAACTCATCACTATGAGAAAATACAGAGTACAAAATCCACTAATCAACCATACTGATTCTACGAAACTTTGATAATTTTCATTTACCTTTCGCTTGGTGTTACAGAATATAACAGCTTGAGTGATGGTGAGAGTATCATAAATCCTGTATATCCAATGAAAAATTCAGGTTAAGAGATAAGTAATGTATATCTCTCAATGAATCACCGGGTGATTCTTCTGATTCTGAACTTTCACCTCCATCCTCGCTATGCTGCCATTGAGGATGCCTTGGCTTGCAAGTGGCTATTTTAGTCTTACAATGCTCAGGCCATGAAAATAAATGAATATTCTTCAACCCATTTTGTCTACATTTTGCCCACAGTTGATTGTTGCTAACAGGTTTCAAAAGAGCATCTGCAATAGACTTCTCATCATGGGGATCTATAAGCAGACCATTGTCGAGCACCTGTATCGATAATCAATTAATCAACCATGTTTCCACGGGAACCTTTACAAATAAATACATAACATAACCACTAATCAATAAACATACTCGATGAATATCAATAGGACCTCCATTTTTAGTAGCAACCATTGGCAAACCATAAGCAGCTGCCTGTTCAACAAAGACGCAAGTTAGTTTTTACAACTTCAAAAATAAATGAACTAATAGTAATTAATTCAAGATTCAGAAGATCACCTCAATTAAGGTAAGACCAAATGGCTCAATGAAAGCAGGATTAATGAAGACACCCTGCACAGATATCAGATCTGAATGAAATGTAAAATGACAACATAGCTTGCATGGGTAAGAGAATTAAAGAAATGAAGAAAGTAATATAGATTGAACCCAACAAGCGGCGGCAGACCCACATTAGCTGCATCTTAGCAGAATGAATACACGTGTGGTGCAGGATTTGTATTGGATTTAGAAACAGAACTTACTAGCAAGTCACATCTAACAAGGAACCATTAAAAATGAAGCATATTCCAAACCTCGGACCAAATTGGTGGATCTTGGGGGGCAGGGTGATCCAAAATCCCTATTGGTTCAGTTTCTATATCACCCTCCAGTGGAGCAATATGATGGAACTCCATACCCGGTAGAATTACCTGCAAAATGTGTTGAGATTATACTAAGACCTAATTTCACATGACTGACAACCAAGTATTACTACTAAAACAATATAACATCTAGAACAGACCTCAACAATAATTGTTGTTATCAATATATACCGTTCATACTACGAGGTACGTCAATGATCTTTCTAACCCAATGCATAAAAAAAAAGCAAAATATTACCGGCTGTGTTTTCATACATATAAAATAAAGCTATTCCGTTCCTTAACAAACTAGAAAGCCATACCAATATTTGAAAACAAAACTCTAGGTCTCATCCCAAGTCAAAATAAAATGAAAATAAAAAGTAAAAAATAGATCATTTACTCATGGATAACCCTATCAAGTAAAAACTAAGTAGCAAGACGTTGTGCTTCAAGTGTCAGGTTAAAAAGACTCAAAATAAGTAACCAAACGAGAAAAATGAACTTACTATCTCTCAATAGTCAATACAAATTGCTAATGTATATCAATCTCAAAATGATATTTTACCTCTAGCCAGCTGTAAATTACTTAGTTCAAAATAAAGACAGACTAATTTGGTTCACAACAAAAGGTCGTTAAGGCATTGTTAGAAAGTTCAATAGTGACCCAATACTTACCGATATGCGAGGCATGTATCTACCATAATAGCTCACATTACGCCTGATCCTTGCTCGTATTTTACGTTCCAATACTAGATCAAAACCATTATACAAGCGCCATTGTTCTTCTATTTCCTGTCTAGTGCTTGTTATGACAATTTCAGTACCATCAAGGGCTAATTCTTCAGCTTCTATCCTACACATGATCTTGTAAGTTGATTTTATTTCATCACTTGATAATCGGCCTTGCTTTAAAAGTTGTTCCAACTTATCTCGACCAAGTGAGTGGTCGGTAAAAATCATCGGTACATTCAAAGCACCAGACAAAAGAGTAGAAGAGCCGCCTGTATCCGCATAATGCCCGTGAATAGCAACCGGCCAGACAGCATGCCCACTGCCAATTTTCTCCCCAAGAGCCTTGGACATCTGTATAATGTGGCCAATTGCTCCATCAATAAATTCAGGAATGTAAGGCCAGAGTTCTTCTTTTGGAATGTAAGGCCTAATCAGCAAATCAACCCGATAAACTCCCGACATTGATCCCAAGGCCCGTGCAAGCTCCACAACATACTTAACCTACTCAGTACAGAAACATAGACAGGCACAAAGAATTCAGTTACCCCACATGATCAGATAGATGTCATCAAATTTAAGAGTTAATAGATTCTTAACACGAAAAAACAACAAAAACAAAAACAGTTACAGAAGTAATACCTGACCACCAGTATCAGAATCACGCCCCAGCTCCATATTCTCGCCACGTATAAGGCCATGAATGCTGCACATAAACACGTAGTTAAATTCAAGAATAACAAAACAAAATCACACACTAGAGATGAGAATTTCACATAATAAAAACAAAATTATAATAACATCAATCATGAGCAGCATCGCTTAATTCACTTTTTCATTCAAATACATCCAAAACTGAACGAAACAGTCAAGTAACGCAAAAACAACAATGATATAGAATTACACATACCTAATGAGAACAATGTAGAGCTTCTTTCCTGCGATACAAAAAAAAATGGTCAAGTGACCCAAGAGGAAGAGAGAAGAATGCAACTTAAAGATGGCATCATTCCTAACAACGGTTAGTTAAACATGGTTGTATCTTTTTTCCAACCATTATGATATGTATTTTTCGTAGTAATGTGTGTGTGTGCGCGCCAAATTAAAAAATAATCCAAAACAAATCATAGTTATGAATCAAAACCATAGTTAAGCCATGAAGATCTTATTCACAAAATTATATATGTTTTAAAGTAACAAAAACCCCTATACCGCCATTTTCTTTTTATGGCTGCAAAACAAATCATAGCTATGAATCAAAACCGGGGAAATCGGAAATTTCACACAATATTTCACGGCACAAACTGTTTTCTAAATTGACAATGAAATAAAATCTCTACTATTTCACACATACTTGAATCAAAAAGCCATTTATGACATTAATCCAAAATAAATACAACAACACTAAGTAAATTCTTCAAAGCAGTGTTATACATTTTCCAGGAACTTATAATTGTCAGTCTAGCACATACTGAGATTGAAACAAATTATTTCTATTATGTCAACAACAGGTTATACAATCTAGATAAGCTCGGATCTTGAAATTTAATCATAAATTTGACAGAAAAACAACAGTATTCGCAATATTACCCCGACGTCGAAATTCATTGTCGATCTTATGAACAGACACAAGTAAAAAAATAGTGATTCATAAAAACAGAACTACAAACTAAAACAAAAACCTGAACACGGATTTAAACCATCCGTTTTGTGAGAATGGAACAAAATTAAGCCCAGAATATTTCACACTGAGAGTACTCATAACCGAATCAAAACTTGCATATACTGGTTACAATCACTAGAGACACAAAGCTTGAAACAGGATTGAAACCGAAGAAAATATTTTGAATTGTTACCTCGAATTTGGATCCGAATCAAACAATGGGTCCCTCTTGAACGATTTCTAAATACTTGCCTTGTTGCGGCAGCCACTACAGAGCTTGTTGGGTTGTTCACAGCTTGGCTTCGTTACGTTGTCGTGGTGATTTCTTTTTGCGAAGACTTCTAGACAATTGCAGGCGTCGTTCATGGCTATTTGTTGATATGAGTCGCACAATAACATTGAAAATTACAATGACTTGAACCTCTAAGTGCAGCAAATCACGATTTCTTTGAACTCAACAAGCGATGAACTGAAAATCTCATCATTGGAAACCTGCAAACAAAAACAGGAAATCAACACTCAAAAGGACGAAGCCACAAGTTGTTGTTACTCGTCCGTCGCCGTTATCACAAAGCTACTGTCGTCGAAACTGGTGCTTGATGTTGGAAGTGGACTCGATAGCAATGATGCCTCCATTTCAGATCAGAAAAATGAGGGTATCAATGGCGATGGCGATGGAGAGCGATGACGCCGCCGTTTCAGATCAGGAAAATGAGGGCATCCGGAAAGAAAAAACAAATTAGATGAAAAAAATTAGAAAACTGAAATAATGAACAATGAATAAACTCTTCTATAGTGAGGGTCTATACCTATGACATGCATATAACTGAACAACAAAAGGCGGGCTAGTGAAAACCGAATGGAAATCTGAATGACCTCACGCTCAGCAAGTGCAGCCTCTAAGTCAAGCTCTCTAACACTTATTTTCTACCAGAGTTATAAACAATTAGCAAATAAATATGCAACCAAATGAATTGAAGTTCAAAGTATTTCTAATTCTAATGGATTATATAAGCAGATACCACATGCCAGATAATTAGACTTGAATCCTCACCAACTGATATTAACAATTTCAAACAAATAAAGAAAAGAAACTAAATGTAAAAACTGAGATGAAAAAAGATCCAAAACTCAGCAAAGTAAACTCAATTTCATTTATACTTGTAATAAACAACTTCTTATACTTGTAATAAACAACTTCACCAACAAGTTCCGATTTTCCCAAAATTAAACTTAAAATTAGGGTTTTCATGGCTTCACTTCCATTTTAGGATCCAATTCAGATTCACTATCTAGAATAACAAACTCTTTCACTCTAGACCTATTAGCCACATTTCTTATCATCATCTCCCTACCCCATTACCCCAAATGTTAAAAAGCGAGTATTTTTTACATTTTTCAAAATTAGGATTTGAGAAGACAAACCTAGTTCGAATTGATGGTGGTTGCTTTGATGCTTGTTGCGGTGAAAATTGGATATCAAGCTATTAATTAACTTGAACCGTATTTCTTTTTACAACCGGACTTTAATTTATCCAAAGGATAGGTCTAAAGAAAGAAAGAACCTTTTGCGCGATGTAACGACAATGCTTAAGAGATTCGGGGATTCGGGGGTTGGTTATATCTAGGGAAGGTATTAGCACCCTAAATATATGTAGTACTCTACAGGAACCTTTTGTTTAATTAATTGCTAAAGTTTGTGAATTGTGCACTAATGGTTTAAGGATTGGGAATTGAGATAAATAAAAAGGCCTAAGTGGTTTTCTAAGTTTGCTCGCAAAGGCATCGCACCTTCTGCCTACGTATCCTGACTAGGATAGAATCAGAGCAATCGTAGTTCACCTCACAAGGGAAAAGAACACTTGATGATGATCAAGGTTTAAGGGGGAACAAACATGACAATGTTTGTGTGGAGTTTGACAAAACTCCCTATTCTAAGTTAAAAAGGGGAAGTAAGAAATCATGACGATGATTCTTACACAGAGTTGACGAACTCTTTCCTAGGGTTCTAGTTGAAGAACACTCCTAGTATGGGTGGGTTTCTTAGACTTAAAGCAAAGTCTAGAGGTTTCCTAATTAGGGTTAAAATGACTTAACAAAGTCAAAGGGAAAACAGAGATTTTGGTCCAAGACATTGACAGTCAAGTGGACAAACCTTCCTTTGGAGGGAGACTGGGGAAATAATCAGGTGAAAGCTAACGAGCTTCATCACTTGGGGAGAATAGAAAATAAATGCTAAACAAGATAAACATCAAGATAAAGCATATTCATGGTGACAACCAAGTAAACAATGAGAGATGGTAAAAAATGAAACATGAAGGTAACAGTTAACAGATGAAATAATCGATACTGCAACAACGGTTCGCACTTGAAGAAAATCAACAGATGAAAATGGTAACAACTAAGAAATAAATCCTAGCATGTTATATATCATATATGGGCATGGATTCAAACAATTTTCAATAAAAATATTGAAGGGAAACACATACACATTTATCTACAATTACATGAACGATCGCGAAAACACGCACATTTGCACATAAACAAACTAAGTGATAAAAAATGAAAACATGAAAAGTAAAAGCATGGCGTAAAAGTACACATTAATACGAGCACAACAAAAAAAGAACGGGCGAAAAACGATGAAAAACGAGTGAGATACGAATTTTTGAAGTTTTGGTAAAAAATCACAAAATTAAACAAAAGAGTTGCCCTCCTCAGGGGTCGAACTCAGGAACAAGGGGTGAAAGGCGCATGGTCATACCACTGGGGTGGCTATACATCCATTGATGAAGCCACCCCTAATTAATTATAAGGGTAAGTTGTGCACCAGGCTGGGCAAAATAACACATAACAAATGCAAATACGTTTTCTAGCGTAACTTCCTAACCGTTTATCGGAATGGAACAAAATTTATATGGATTTGGGGTAGAATCAAACAAGGAACATGATGGTGGTGGTAGTTTTTGAAAATTCTTAATGTAATAAAAAAATCGATGGCTGCTGTATGTTGATGAAATGAGATGCATTTTGCTATGAAACTCAAGTTCTAAACAATTTCAAATCATGGAGATCATGTCCACACACCACATAAATGATAAGGAAAGAGTTTATGCAAAAGATGGGACCTATATCATGCTGTGATGAAAAAAGCTGTGTAAGTTGCAAAAATGTGCTTTTGTGAACATGTGTATTTTTGAAATGTGAATTTTCAAACAACTTGCTTCTAAAACCAAATGATGGTGCTAACAACTTCTAAATGACTGTTTTGAAGTGCTGGAAATGTGATTTTGGTAAAACAACAACTTATGCAAAAAATGGTAATTGAGTTGCTTGATATGCTTTGATGTGCTCATAACTTCAAAAATGGACAAAAATGCTTAAAATGCCAAAATCATTAAAAATGACACAAAAGCCAATGGAGACAAGTTACATACCTCTTGATGACCCTTTTGAATATGCTAGAATAGTTGAGAAAACCAGAGACCTCTTACTTCACTTTCTTACCTTTGAATTTTTCTTCAACTTTAAGCAACAATGCACTTATGATGCCAAATGAAGAGATAGGGGTTTCCAATGGTTTCTAATAGCTTGGACAGTTGAGAAATGTCATTTCTGAGGTGTTAGAGTGGTTAGAATGCCAAGAATGTGCCTAGGACTAGTTTTGGTGATTTTTGTGGCTTTTGGTCAAAGTATGGTAGGTAGAAGTTTGACTTTTTGATTTTTGAAGTTTCTTGGTGGTTCAAAGTATCATACACCTTCTATATGATATTTAGAAGTTGTGTGGAGGGTGTTTGAGGTATTGGAAATGATAGAAATGAATTTGAGCAATCTTCACTTCATGACCATTTTAGGTGTTTTCATGGATTTTGGTGTTTTTGAGAATTTGAAGCAAGGAGTGGAAATTGTGATAACAGAGATTCTCTATGGTTTCTATCAGATCAATTGTGTGTGGAATGAGGTGAATGAACCCTCCTTTTATAGGAAAATAGATTGAGGTGCTTGCTAGGGACCTTTCTTCATCATGAAGCAAACTTGTGATATTTTGGAGCAAACCTTCAAGGGAGGGTTTTCATCATTGGTTCTGATACAAGGCTATTTTGTCAACATTTCCCACTGATTTTTGATGTTTGTAGCAGGCTAGAAACCATAGGGAAGGGCTGGTGCAACTTCACTTTACACCTCATGGTTGGAATTGTCAAACTTGGCAACTTTGCCCACTTGTATGGCAATGAAGTCCAAGCTTTGATTTTGGGCTATTCCTCCACAATTTTCTCTTGTTTCATGCTACACATATCTGATATATCACATACAACAAATTGGATCAAGAAAATTTGGCAAAATTAGTGAAATAAGTCATTCTTGAAAATTGGCCAATGTGGGACTAAAGTGTGAAACCCTCAACTTTGCACCTATGTAACTTTCTGCTCATAACTCCTCTTGAGATGTTCTAGTACAATTTAGAAAGCCCTCACATAGCACTAAAACTTTCATGTTGACCATAAGTCTTGATTCTATTTGAAACTAGGTGAAAAATCCCCTTGAAGTTGGCTGATTTTAGGGTTCCTTAATACAAAACACTTAGAATTTTCTAAGTCTTTTTCCTCCTCTTGTAATGTTTTCTTCTCTAACTCAAAAACTAAGCGTTTTCTGACCATGGACCACTAGGACACTTTTGTAGAGCTTGTCAATAGCTTTCAAATGAGACTAGAACCAACTCAAATGGATGTGTGGTTAAGGAGTTATGATTTAGCCCTTTTCAAAACCCTAATTTCCCGATTTCTCGATTACTCTTTCATCCTTGATCCAATGATCATGAAAATTGATATGCAAGTTCATTATGACATAAGGAACAACTTTTATTCACAACTTGGATTCCAATTCTCAAAATTTGAGGAGTTGACTTTTTGGTCAACCGTACGATCGATCGGTGCCGACTGAGTCGCCTGTTGACGTTCTGGATATCCTGGGACTTTGATACTTCTTGAATGGTCTTTAATAAGCTATATGAACTTCATGGACCTCAATCCCACCATTAAAACATCTTCCAACATCAAAGTCAAACCACAGTTGACTTTTCACTAGTTAAAAACCCTAATCGGGGCCTCCTGACTGTACTGTTCTTGATTCTGAAATGATTTCTTCAAATTAACTTCTCATTTGAATTTTATATCATCTTTGATTTCATTCCATGATTGAATTGGCCCAAATCATTGGTTGATCATTCCTTGGTTGTTTTGAATTTGTCGGTGCGAGAACCCTGATTCATCTGTAACTTGACAATAATGAACTTGCACTGATTTAGGGTTAGATAATTCATGATCGTGCTTCTAAAATGATAATGGGAATCTAAGGGGTCAAAATTTGGGGTACAACAGTTGCCCCTATTTAAATATCTTCACTAGATGGGGAACGAGAGATGACAATCTTCGTTAAATCGCAGTGAAAGGTATTTAAATATAGATAACCGAAAATTTTGTCCCTTAGATTCGATGCCATGCTAAAGGAAAAGTTATGATATGCCATGCACTCTAAATGATGCTTGAATACAAACAACATAGACGCAACGATAATAATAAAAGAAACAGTGAAACAAACAATGACAAATACAAGGACTCGACACTGGGAACTCGTACTGAAAAACTAAATTAACAGTTCAGACATGACTGATAGCGTAAGAAGGAAAACTTCATATGGGGAATAGGCAAATCCAATAAAGATGACAATCTTATTGGAACAGAGGTACTCCACCGGGGAGAAGAATTGACTTCCACTGGGGGAAAGGATATACTTCTACTGGGGAAAAGGATATACTTCTACTGGGGAAATGAAAAATTAATTCCATCGGGAAAAGAGAATCAGGATTCACCGGGGAAGCGAAAGACTGGATACAACCTCACTGGGGATGATCAGATGAGGAACTTCCTATAGTGAAGAGTTCAAACGGGATCTTCAGGAATGGACTAGAACCAAGACTAATCACACACGGAGGACACTAATGACGACTAGATCTCCAGGACTTGACTGGGAACATGGATTACTGGGGATACACCCTCAGTTTTTGCAAATAGTTCACACAATGCTGGTAATTAATAGACTTCCTGGGGAATTGGTAACGACCAGAATTCCAAGCGATGCCAGTGACGACTGGTCTTTTAATGGTGATTGGTGACGACCAAATCAGGGTATCAATGACAATTAGTTATGAAACAATGCCAGTTACGACTGGATTTTTAATGAAGATGGTGACGACCATGCTGGAGAATACCAATGACAATCGGTTACAAGGATGCTAGTGATCACTAGATCTTAACTAAGGTGTTGGTAACGACCAAAATGAAACAGATTCCAATAACGATCGGACTCTAGATGATGATACCAGCTACGACCGGGTTTCAAAAGGGAAAAATTGGTTAAAACCTCAAGATACCAATGACGATTGGATTTAGGCAGTGCCAGTGACGACTGGACTTCATGGGGAGAGTTAGCAACAACTAACAAGATACCAATAATAATTGGAACAATACCAGTGACGACTGGATTTCCCGGGGAAAGGTTGGTAACAACCAAACCAAGAGGCGCCAATGACAATTGGACTTTTATTTAGTGCCAGTGACGACTGGACTTATACGTGGATTTGTTAGTGACAACTAACGAGACACCAATGACGATTGGATTTAGACAATGCCAGTGACGACTGGGCTTTAAAAGGACATGGATGGTGACGACCAAATGAATATCAACAACAATTGGTTTGAACAAAATGCCGGTTACGACTGGACTTATACTTGGAAACGAAGTGAGTAATAACTTAGACTTCGCGGGGATTGATAGATGTCACCGACTCGGGGAACAAACGAATCACACTGATCCCATGATGAGGGGTGTACGTAGACTTGGGAAATAAACCCGAAGACCTACTGGGGAATAGAGCCTGTAGGATTTTGCTGAGGTGAATTCAAACAGATGTCCAGAAATACTTTGCTGGGGATTGAACCTTCATATCATCATAAGGAATCCTGAGGGATAATCTTCAATATTGGTAACCATACATGGCCAAAGGACTCTTTGTCGCTCAACTTGCTAGCATTTCATTGGGGAATGTAAATTCTGACTGTGCATCAAGACTCCTGCTACCCTGAAGTTTCGGGGAATGTATGATTTTCCTCGAGTTTTTCCACAAGTTAAAACATTTTGTAAAATATTTCCAAGTTATTATTTTTTCAAAAATCTGGATTTTAATGCTTTCAAAAACAATCGTTGACTAACGAACGGTATTTTGCATAACAAAGAAAATAAGGAACTGATAATTTGCACAAGAAAGAGAGGCTCAAAAGGCTGATTTTATTTAAAGGATGAAATCTTGCCAATGACAGTATTCCATGGAAATTTTTACAAGTAAAATGGCAAAAGTGGATAAGGTTACATTGAATCCTGTGACCTAACTATCCCTAAAGACTAGAATTCTCCAAGATCCTTGCTTCTGACGAGAGCTGTTGAGATGAATCTTTGTTGAATCTGCAGTGGTGATGCCTTCGTCTGATGCAGCGAAACGCCTTTGTCCCTAATTTTTGCCTGGATCGCCCTTTCGGGTTTTCAATCCACCAGGACGCTCATTTTTGCCTAAGCCGCCCTTTCGGGTTTTCAACTTAGCGAGCTTTTCGATTTATTTTCTCTTTTTCCTTTTCTTCTCTTTTTTTTTTTTTACCCTAACTTTTTCATAAACCGTTCTTTTAGATTTTCTGGTTTATCGGGTGCTTTTTAGGCGTAATATTTCCGAACTGCGTCAGAGTTTATCGGGTGTGTGAGTTGTTCTCCGTCCATGGTAGTAAGGATCAGTGAACCTCCGGAGAATATTGTCTTCACAATAAAGGGGCCATCATAATTCGGCATCCACTTCCCTCTTGCGTCTTTGTGAACTGGTAAGATTTTCTTGAGCACAAGTTCTCCTTCGCGGAACTCTCTGATACGGACCTTTTTATCGAACGCCCTCTTAATTCTTTTTTGATACAACTGGCCGTGACACATCGCAGACATGCGCTTTTCATCGATGAGATTCAGCTGATCAAATCTTTCTTTAATCCATTCTGCCTCTTCTAACTTGGTTTCCATGATGACTCTGAGGGATGGTATTTCGACCTCGATGGGAAGAACTGCGTCCATTCCATATACCAGAGAAAAGGGGGTTGCCCCTGTGGAAGTGCGGACGGAGGTTCTGTATCCGTGCAGGGAAAATGGTAACATTTCATGCCAATCCTTGTAGGTTTTAACCATTTTCTGCAAGATCTTCTTGATGTTTTTATTTGCAGCTTCCACAGCTCCATTCATCTTTGGACGGTAAGGGGAAGAGTTGTGGTGTTCGATTTTGAAGTCATCACATAATTCTTTCATAACTTTGTTGTTCAGATTGGTTCCGTTGTCTGTTATAATTCTGCTTGGGATCCCGTAGCGACAGATGATCTCCTTTTTAATGAAACGAGCCACCACTTGACGTGTAACATTGGTGTAGGATGCCGCTTCAACCCATTTTGTGAAATAGTCGATGGCAACCAGAATGAAACGGTGTCCATTTGAAGCTTTTGGCACAATTGCCCCAATCATGTCAATCCCCCACATAGAGAAAGGCCATGGCGACGACAGTACATTCAACAGTGTTGGAGGCACATGCATTTTGTCCGCGTAGATCTGACATTTGTGACATTTTCTGGCGTACTGAATGCAGTCGGTTTCTAAAGTTAACCAATAATAACCAGCTCTCAAGATCTTTTTGGACATGGCGTATCCGTTGGCGTTAGTACCAAACATTCCTTCATGAACATCTTTCATTAACAAGTCCGCTTCTCCTTTGTCAACACATCTGAGTAAGACCATATCATGATTTCTTTTGTAAAGTACACCATTGCTGAGGAAGAATTTGGATGCTAATCGTCTCAGTGTTTTCTTGTCAAGTGTTGTAGCATCTGCGGGATATTCTTGTTTCAACAGATAATTCTTTATATCATGATACCAGGGTTTGCCATCGGTTTCTTCTTCAATCATTTGACAGTAAGCAGGATCTGTCTTGCGTTCAATTTTGATAAGTGTGCCATCATTGACATCTCTAGTTTTCCACATCGAGGCCAGCATGGCTAAGGCGTCGGCGATGTGATTCTCTGCTCTTGGAACATGTTTAAAGGTGATTTCGTCAAAATACTTGATCGTTTCAACAATATAAGCTCTGTAAGGGATCAGGTTTTCATGCCTCGTCTCCCATTCACCCGTGACTTGGTAGATAACCAAAGCTGAGTCTCCACTGACTTCGAGATTTTTGATTTGGAGATCAATGGCTGCTTCGAGACCAAGGATACACGCTTCGTATTCAGCAATGTTGTTTGTACAATCAAAGTCTAGTCTGGCTGTAAACGGAGTGTAACCACCTTCAGGATTCATTAAGACTGCACCTACGCCATGTCCGCTATAATTGGAGGAACCGTCGAACATCATTTTCCACCAATTATCTGTCTGTTGACCTTTGTCAGAACTTGTTTCTTCACAATCTTTTACTAACATGATATCTTCATCCGGAAAATCAAACTTCAGAGGTTCATAATCTTCGACAGGTTGATCTGCGAGATATTCTGATAAGACACTGCCTTTGATAGATTTCTGAGCCACATATTGAATATCATATTCTGATAGCAGCATATGCCACCGGGCGAGTCTTCCGGTTTGTGCAGGTTTCTCAAAGATGTACTTTATTGGATCCATTTTCAAGATCAATAAAGTGGTGTGACAAATCATATACTGCCTCAAACGCTTAGCGGCCCATGCTAAAGCACAACAAGTCTTTTCTAGGAGTGAGTATCTGCTTTCACAATCAGTAAATTTCTTGCTCAGATAATAAATGGCATGCTCTTTCCGTCCGGATTCGTCTTTCTGGCCCAGAACGCAACCCATTGAATTTTCAAGTACTGTCAAATACATAAAGAGAGGCTTTCCCGGAACAGGTGGTATCAAAATTGGAGGTTCTTGGAGATAACCTTTGATTTTATCGAACGCTGTTTGACAATCAGAATTCCATACAACTGTTTGATCCTTTCGTAACAACTTGAAGATCGGTTCACAGGTAGGGGTCATATTGGAAATGAACCTGGATATGTAATTCAACCTTCCAAGGAAGCTTCTAACCTGATTTTCGGTCCACGGAGCTGGCATGTCTTGAATGGCACGGGCTTTGTCTGGATCCACTTCAATCCCCTTGTGGCTGACAATAAAACCGAGTAATTTTCCTGATCTGACTCCGAAAGTGCACTTTGCGGGATTCAACCTTAACTGATATTTCCGGAGTCTTTTGAATAACTTCAACAAATGTTCTAGATGGTCTTCTTCATTTTGAGACTTGGCGATCATGTCATCCACATAGACTTCTATTTCTTTGTGCATCATGTCGTGGAACAAAGCCACCATAGCTCTTTGATAAGTTGCGCCTGCATTCCTTAAACCGAATGGCATAACCTTATAACAATAAGTGCCCCATGGAGTGATGAAGGTTGTCTTTTCCATGTCGTCGGGATCCATTTTGATTTGATTGTAACCAGAGAAACCGTCCATAAAGGAAAACACTGCAAACCAAGCTGTATTATCTACCAAAGTATCAATATGCGGTAGAGGGAAGTCGTCCTTTGGACTGGCTTTGTTTAAATCTCGATAATCCACACACATCCTTACCTTTCCATCTTTCTTTGGTACAGGAACAATGTTGGCTACCCATTCTGGATACTTGGCCACTGCAAGGAAGCCTGCATCAATCTGCTTTTTTACCTCATCTCTGATTTTGAGAGCCATGTCGGGTCTGGTTCTTCTGAGTTTCTGTTTAACCGGCAGGCATTCAGGTCGGAGTGGTAACTTGTGAACCACTATGTCTGTATCCAAACCAGGCATATCCTGATAAGACCAAGCAAACACATCTACATATTCTCTTAAGAGTTCCTTTAACTGCTGTTTTACTTTCGTCCCTAGGGCTGCCCCAATTTTGACTTCTTTTCTGTCTCCCTCCGTGCCAAGGTTGATAACTTCTACCTGTTCCTTATGGGGTTGAAGCTCTGCATCCTCTTTTTGGGCCAATCTTTCCAGTTCATCAGGAATTTCACAGTCCTCATCCTCGTCTTCAGCTTGGTAAATTGGTGAATCAAGGTCAGGAGGAGATGCATGGTCACAGGATTCAATGGGGTTATGGTCATCACTACATGTTTAAAGGGTTTACTTTATTAAAACACACGATCAACAAATGCAACACGCACAGAGAAAGAGAAAATTGTTTTTGTTTTGGTTTTCTTTGTATTGCCATTTTTCTTTCAAAGTAAAAGCAAAAAACGGTAAAGAAACAACACGAGGATTTTTAACAAAATAGTCCATTCTCATTGATATTTCTTTGAAAGCATGTGGCCCTTACAAAACATTCCTATAGCCTTGGGCACGGCTATGGAGATTTTAAAAATAACAAAGAAAAACAACAAATTACTTTAACTCGGGAAAAACTACAGGAACTTCGATAGCCTCCCAGTTGTTCAGAGTAGCTTCGTCATGATACACTAGCGCTCCTATGTCTTCACTTTCAAGATTTCCTTCCACGGCGTTAATTTGAAAACCGCCACTGATAAATATTTCTTGAATAGCCTTTGGCCGGCTGTTGTCATGCCTTGGTTCTTCACTTTGAGTTGGTTTGTAACCCAACCCCTGGCGGTTCATCTTCGGCCTTACCTCAATGACTTCTCCCCATCCTGCGGGAGTGCCTTCTTCCATTGTAGCTTTGGCGCCTTGAGCAGATGCGAAAGTTGGACCACTTTTTGCCACCGTCTCCTCTATCATCACTGCGTTTGCTATTTCTAGTGCTTGGAATGATGTCTCTAGCGCGTCTTCTTCTGCTTCAATGTACCAGAATGATGAAAGATTACTGACCATTAATTCCTCTTCACCGTGAACAATCACCAGTTTATCATTTACCACAAACTTCATTCTTTGGTGCAGGGTAGAAGTTACCGCCCCTGCTTCATGGATCCAGGGACGTCCCAGTAAGCAGCTATAAGCTGGATTTATGTCCATCACCTGAAATACAATGTTAAATTCATGGGGTCCCACCAAAATTGGTAATTCTACTTCTCCGATGACCGTCCTCCTCGAACCATCAAAAGCTTTTACAATTAACGAGGTTGGTTTCATCTCTGCCCCGGCATAGGCTAGTCTGGCCAGTGATCTTGCGGGTAGTACGTTTAACGAGGATCCTGTGTCGACCAGTACTCGTGCCAAAGTATCTTCCTGGAATTTGATGGATATGTGTAGTGCACGATTGTGATCACGTTTTTCCTTTGGTAACTCGGCATCGCTGAAACTTAAAGTATTGCATGCCGTGATGTTAGCCACTACTGAATCAAACTGCCCAAGTGAAATATCCTTAGTTACGTGTGCTTGTCTCAATACTTTCTGTAATGCTTCCCTGTGAGCTGGAGAATTTATCAAGAGTGACAAGATTGATATTTTTGATGGCGTCTGATGAAGCTGATCTATCACCTTGTAATCACTTCTTCGGATAATCCTAAAAAATTCATCATTTTCTTCTTTTGTGCTTGAAGCTTCTTTTTCTTTGATTACCACAGCAGGAATGACTTCTTTTGGAATAGCTACTGATTCTTTCGGCTGATAGATCCGACCGCTACGGGTCATCTTGCTAGTGCCGGCGATGTTGGTCACATCTTTCTGATTATCTGTCTGAACAACCTTTCTCGTTTCCTTGTCTACCACGGTCACATCGTACTTCCACGGAACAGCTTTTGTATTGTCATAATGGAACGGTCTCGGTTTTTGAATTACGATTGGTCGTGGTTGACCAATAGCAGCTCTGTTGAAAACTGGCCTTGCACCCCTATTAAACACTGGAACTTTCTCTCTTTTCCTGGACAGGTCGAAAACTGGCTCTATTACAGAAACCTCTTCTTTCCTTTCCTTACCACATACTTGTAACATCCCCTCACTTATCAATCTTTGTATATCTTCCTGCATCGCATTACATCTGCTGGAACCTACGGTACATTTTTCACATTTGCCATGAACACTTTCCAACAACCCTGCTTCTGTCAGCTTATCATGCAATGTCTTCAATGGCGTTCTGATTTTTGACACATCATTAATTATCTCTTCATCTGACTTTTCAATGGCATTGACCCCTCCGTGGTTTGGCAGTGGGTTACTCTTGACGTTAGGTGGTACATCATCAAAGGACAGGATTTTCTTCTCCATCAACTCTCTGACCAAATGTTTTAAGGCAAAGCATCCTTCTAAGTCGTGGCCGGCAGCACCTTCATGGAAAGCACAATGGGCATTTGGGTTATAATGTGGAGACGTAGTATCCGGATTAAGTGGTCTTGTCGTGATCAACCCCTGATGGACCAAAGATGGATATAACTTAGTATACGTCATTGGTATTTGTGGGAGTGGAGGTTTTGTGGTTGGCCTCCGGTTCTGGTATTGTTGCCTGGGCTGTGGTACCCTCTGCTGCTGATTTTGTTGAAAGGGCGGAGCGTTGGGAGCTCGTTGATGCCCTTGCTGGTTTTGCTGATACATGGGCGCTGGTCGCCCTGGTTGATAGTTTGAAGTGGAATGGTTGAATGTTGGGGTCACAGCTGCCACATATTGCTGAGGGGCATACTGTACCGGGTACACGGGTCTTTGTTGATGAAACGGTTGAACATAGTTAGGTTGGATTGGCTGGAAGAAACTTTGTTGAGGCGGCTGATATTGCTGGTATGAAGGTCTCACGGTACGATTTCTTCTTCCCATTACGGCATTTGTTTCACCTTCTTTCTTCTTGTGAAACCCACCGCTGACCTTCTTAATACTGCTGTTGTTAGAACTGCTGGAGTTGCTGGCTACCTTTCCACTTTTCATTCCCAATTCTACCCTCACTCCCACGGCCACAATGTCTGAAAAACTTGCAGACACACTGCTGATCATTTTCTCATAGAATTCTGGTCTCACTGTGTCAACAAACCAGTCTGTCAGTTCCTTCTCACTTAGGGGTGGTTCTACCTGGGACGCTGTTTCTCTCCACCGCTGAGCGTATTCTTTGAATGACTCTGTGCTTTTCTGGGACATGTTCAACAACTGCCTTCGGTCAGGCACCATATCCATATTATATTTGTAATGTTTCATGAATGCATCAGCCAAATCTTGAAAACTGTGGATTCTTGACTGATCTAGACTTAGATACCATTTTGCGGGAGCTCCTTTCAGACTGTCTTGGAAGCAATGGATCATTAACTTGTCGTCTTCGACGTGTGCTGCCATTCTTCTATAGTACATGATTAAGTGAGTTCGTGGACAAGTAGCTCCTGAGTACTGATCGAAATTTGGGATTTTGAACTTTGGTGGTATTACTAGTCCAGATACCAAGCACATTTCTCTGGCGTCAGTGCCAAAGGTATCGTTTCCTTCCATCGCTCGGATCTTTCTCCCTATAGTTTCAACACTTTCCCTCAACTTCTCATGTGATTCATTCTCCTCTTCATACCCTTCGGGTCCTTCGTATACTGGTGGAGGATTGTGGAACACAGGGCATGCCTGAATCTGTACAGCAGCTGGAGTATATGTAGGAATTGCCTGAGGAACTTCTCCCCCTAGGGAAACTGTCTGCTGAGTGACTCTTGGTGGTGGCACAAAGCCTGGAGACAAACCATAAGGCGGTTCATTTGCAATGGTTACAGCTGTCGAGATTGGTTCTGCAGTGATTTCAGAGACAACGGTGGCTCGAGTGTCCAGCATTGCACGAATGACTTGTAAGGCTTCCTTGATCTGTCCCATGCCTCCTCGGAGCTCTCCAAGTTCATTGTCGATTTTGTCTACATCTAAGTTCTGTTCTTCCATCCTTAAGCGAGCTTGGGCTCGTGTGTTGTACTGATGGCGAGGTCTCAGTGTGATTTTGAAGACAAGACAGAGGAATGAGACACGACTCAGGAACATGCGTATGCGATGCTTATGAAATGTAGACATGCAAAATGCTGATTTTTTAAACATTCAAGGGAATAAAAGCTTTATTTGCAAATATTTAAAGAATGCAAATGTAAATGCAAAAGTTTTATGGAACTCAAATTTACCAAAATATCCTTTCCTTTCATTGATTTTTCAAAAGGGTATTACAAAAGATTTTAGTACATCTTACAAAAGCCCTAACATTACAACTCAATATGCTCTAAAAGAAAGTCTTCTCTCTTCTTGATTCTTCTGAGCTCTTCTTCTACCTGTGCTTTCTCAAGGATGAGTTTGTCTACCATAGCCTTCCAAGGAGTTGATTGATGGTTGGAATAAAATGCATCTTCCTGTGCCTTCCTCTTTTTGCTTGCAACTGCTTCCTCTTCTTTCAATTGAAGTTGTTTGCGGAGTTCCTTGTTCTCTTCCATAGCAACCTGATATTTGTACTTCCAGGATACCTCAGTCTGCTGTGACTTCCTCAGAGCAATCTTCAGCTTCTCTTCCTCAGACATGAACATCAACGGTTGTTCTTCTATTAAGACCATAGGCTTTTGTGGAGGATAAGGCATTTTCAACTGAATGGCCCTCTTTCGGACCCATTGGAGATAAGGTTCAAAAGAGATGCAGTTAGGTCGTCCCAAATCCTCTTTTCCTTTCCTGTGTATATGCCCCCATGCTTTGAGAATTTCATCTTTTAATTCTGAAACTCCTATGAAGAAAATACCTTCTACGTGAGCACTGTTGGGTTTGTCTTTCAGCGGATAACCAAATTGTCGACGAGCAATCACAGGGTTATAGCTGATTCCCCCATTTGTACCAAGGAGAGGTATATTACCGAAGCTTCCACAACTATCAATGATTTTGATTCCGTCATAACTACGGCTGTACCAGTCAATATCGGAGTGAGTAAGAGCCATAATCTTTTCAGACCACCATCCTTTTTTCCAAAAAGTATGGGCTTTGGATAGATGAGAAACAAACCATTTATACAACAACGGAACACAACAGACGATCATCCCTCCTTTGTGAAGATTTCTTAGATGAACAGAGTGGTAAGCATCAGCTAGTAGAGTAGGTACTGGATTCTTCTTTAAGAATATTTTGATGGCATTGAGATCCACAAAGTTGCCAAAGCTCGGAAAAAGAAAGATCCCATAAATAAGCAAGGCTAGAATAGCCTCAAAAGCATCCATACTCAAGTGATCGACATAATACTGAGCCTTCCCAATCAAGAATTTTGCAGTCAGCCCAAAGATACCTCCTTTAGTAACCATGTTCTTCTGAATGTCTACCAATCCGATACGGGTGGCTTTAGCAATCTCTTCCTCTTTAGGGTCCTTCTCCATAACGGGAAAAGGAGATGCATCAAGGATGGGTAACCCAATCAGACAGGAATACTCTTCAAGTGTCGGCACTAACTGATAATCCGGAAATGTGAAGCAGTGGTAAAGTGGATCATAGAACTGGAGTAACGTGGAAAGGAGTCCCAAATCCATTTTCTTTCTTATTTTCAGTAGAGACAACAAATTCCCGTACCTGCTTTTGAATCCTTCTACATCTGTGATCAGAGTGCTCAACCTTTCAATCTCATCTACATTAGGGCTTTTGTAAGTGTACTTTATAGTTTTCTTCTTTCCATTGTCCATGATGTTCCTGATATTTTATAAATAAATGACTCTGAGTTCCATAAAACTTTTATGACATGATGTTTATGGATGCATGAATGCACAAACACAGGTAATCACATATTCACAGATTCACATAAGTAAACAGACAAGGTTTTAGGTTTGGAGAATATGAGCAAGGAGTCAAGGTCTACCCTCCCCAAAGGTATGTACTAAGGTTCCCACAACTGCAGAACAAGGTTCTAAAAGAGTTCCTGGAGTCCTCGACCCATCTTTTGGATATTATCAATTTCCCAAATACTTGGTGGTCGATAATATTCTCAAGAGAGCCTCGTCCAAGTGTAGTATCGCGTATCAACTACTTTAGAATTACTTCCTTATAGTTATCGCACTACATCCTAATAAGGTCAAAGTGGGGAAAAGGTATCTAAAGGTCCTCAGTGTCATGGGCACCTATGTAGAAAGTAGCATTGTTTTCACGAATACTCGATCAATAATACTAGCTCTTAAAAGGGCCTCCACTGAGCGGTGATTTTCTCAAGTCAGCTTGGTCGGGAATCTACTCCCTATAAGCCTTCTTGAATATATCACCTTCCTATCATAAGTACGCTTGAGCACGGGTGTAGTGCTATCTCACCATTTCAAGTTTCCCAAACCAACAGAGCACAAATATATACAAGTATTCACAGATAGCAATTAGTTAAACAAAATAGGTTGAACCCTCAAAATAAAAGCAAAAGCAATGTCCCCAGTGAAGTCGCCATTTCTGTTGCGGTGAAAATTGGATTTCAAGCTATTAATTAACTTGAACCGTATTTCTTTTTACAACCGGACTTTAATTTATCCAAAGGATAGGTCTAAAGAAAGAAAGAACCTTTTGCGCGATGTAACGACAATGCTTAAGAGATTCGGGGATTCGGGGGTTGGTTATATCTAGGGAAGGTATTAGCACCCTAAATATCTGTAGTACTCTACAGGAACCTTTTGTTTAATTAATTGCTAAAGTTTGTGAATTGTGCACTAATGGTTTAAGGATTGGGAATTGAGATAAATAAAAAGGCCTAAGTGGTTTTCTAAGTTTGCTCGCAAAGGCATCGCACCTTCTGCCTACGTATCCTGACTAGGATAGAATCAGAGCAATCGTAGTTCACCTCACAAGGGAAAGAACACTTGATGATGATCAAGGTTTAAGGGGGAACAAACATGACAATGTTTGTGTGGAGTTTGACAAAACTCCCTATTCTAAGTTAAAAAGGGGAAGTAAGAAATCATGACGATGATTCTTACACAGAGTTGACGAACTCTTTCCTAGGGTTCTAGTTGAAGAACACTCCTAGTATGGGTGGGTTTCTTAGACTTAAAGCAAAGTCTAGAGGTTTCCTAATTAGGGTTAAAATGACTTAACAAAGTCAAAGGGAAAACAGAGATTTTGGTCCAAGACATTGACAGTCAAGTGGACAGACCTTCCTTTGGAGGGAGACTGGGGAAATAATCAGGTGAAAGCTAACGAGCTTCATCACTTGAGGAGAATAGAAAATAAATGCTAAACAAGATAAACATCAAGATAAAGCATATTCATGGTGACAACCAAGTAAACAATGAGAGATGGTAAAAAATGAAACATGAAGGTAACAGTTAACAGATGAAATAATCGATACTGCAACAACGGTTCGCACTTGAAGAAAATCAACAGATGAAAATGGTAACAACTAAGAAATAAATCCTAGCATGTTATATATCATATATGGGCATGGATTCAAACAATTTTCAATAAAAATATTGAAGGGAAACACATACACATTTATCTACAATTACATGAACGATCGCGAAAACACGCACATTTGCACATAAACAAACTAAGTGATAAAAAATGAAAACATGAAAATTAAAAGCATGGCGTAAAAGTACACATTAATACGAGCACAACAAAAAAAGAACGGGCGAAAAACGATGAAAAACGAGTGAGATACGAATTTTTGAAGTTTTGGTAAAAAATCACAAAATTAAACAAAAGAGTTGCCCTCCTCAGGGGTCGAACTCAGGAACAAGGGGTGAAAGGCGCATGGTCATACCACTGGGGTGGCTATACATCCATTGATGAAGCCACCCCTAATTAATTATAAGGGTAAGTTGTGCACCAGGCTGGGCAAAATAACACATAACAAATGCAAATACGTTTTCTAGCGTAACTTCCTAACCGTTTATCGGAATGGAACAAAATTTATATGGATTTGGGGTAGAATCAAACAAGGAACATGATGGTGGTGGTAGTTTTTGAAAATTCTTACTGTAATAAAAAAATCGATGGCTGCTGTATGTTGATGAAATGAGATGCATTTTGCTATGAAACTCAAGTTCTAAACAATTTCAAATCATGGAGATCATGTCCACACACCACATAAATGATAAGGAAAGAGTTTATGCAAAAGATGGGACCTATATCATGCTGTGATGAAAAAAGCTGTGTAAGTTGCAAAAATGTGCTTTTGTGAACATGTGTATTTTTGAAATGTGAATTTTCAAACAACTTGCTTCTAAAACCAAATGATGGTGCTAACAACTTCTAAATGACTGTTTTGAAGTGCTGGAAATGTGATTTTGGTAAAACAACAACTTATGCAAAAAATGGTAATTGAGTTGCTTGATATGCTTTGATGTGCTCATAACTTCAAAAATGGACAAAAATGCTTAAAATGCCAAAATCATGAAAAATGACACAAAAGCCAATGGAGACAAGTTACATACCTCTTGATGACCCTTTTGAATATGCTAGAATAGTTGAGAAAACCAGAGACCTCTTACTTCACTTTCTTACCTTTGAATTTTTCTTCAACTTTAAGCAACAATGCACTTATGATGCCAAATGAAGAGATAGGGGTTTCCAATGGTTTCTAACAGCTTGGACAGTTGAGAAATGTCATTTGTGAGGTGTTAGAGTGGTTAGAATGCCAAGAATGTGCCTAGGACTAGTTTTGGTGATTTTTGTGGCTTTTGGTCAAAGTATGGTAGGTAGAAGTTTGACTTTTTGATTTTTGAAGTTTCTTGGTGGTTCAAAGTATCATACACCTTCTATATGATATTTAGAAGTTGTGTGGAGGGTGTTTGAGGTATTGGAAATGATAGAAATGAATTTGAGCAATCTTCACTTCATGACCATTTTAGGTGTTTTCATGGATTTTGGTGTTTTTGAGAATTTGAAGCAAGGAGTGGAAATTGCGATAACAGAGATTCTCTATGGTTTCTATCAGATCAATTGTGTGTGGAATGAGGTGAATGAACCCTCCTTTTATAGGAAAATAGATTGAGGTGCTTGCTAGGGACCTTTCTTCATCATGAAGCAAACTTGTGATATTTTGGAGCAAACCTTCAAGGGAGGGTTTTCATCATTGGTTCTGATACAAGGCTATTTTGTCAACATTTCCCACTGATTTTTGATGTTTGTAGCAGGCTAGAAACCATAGGGAAGGGCTGGTGCAACTTCACTTTACACCTCATGGTTGGAATTGTCAAACTTGGCAACTTTGCCCACTTGTATGGCAATGAAGTCCAAGCTTTGATTTTGGGCTATTCCTCCACAATTTTCTCTTGTTTCATGCTACACATATCTGATATATCACATACAACAAATTGGATCAAGAAAATTTGGCAAAATTAGTGAAATAAGTCATTCTTGAAAATTGGCCAATGTGGGACTAAAGTGTGAAACCCTCAACTTTGCACCTATGTAACTTTCTGCTCATAACTCCTCTTGAGATGTTCTAGTACAATTTAGAAAGCCCTCACATAGCACTAAAACTTTCATGTTGACCATAAGTCTTGATTCTATTTGAAACTAGGTGAAAAATCCCCTTGAAGTTGGCTGATTTTAGGGTTCCTTAATACAAAACACTTAGAATTTTCTAAGTCTTTTTCCTCCTCTTGTAATGTTTTCTTCTCTAACTCAAAAACTAAGCGTTTTCTGACCATGGACCACTAGGACACTTTTGTAGAGCTTGTCAAGAGCTTTCAAATGAGACGAGAACCAACTCAAATGGATGTGTGGTTAAGGAGTTATGATTTAGCCCTTTTCAAAACCCTAATTTCCCGATTTCTCGATTACTCTTTCATCCTTGATCCAATGATCATGAAAATTGATATGCAAGTTCATTATGACATAAGGAACAACTTTTATTCACAACTTGGATTCCAATTCTCAAAATCTGAGGAGTTGACTTTTTGGTCAACCGTACGATCGATCGGTGCCGACTGAGTCGCCTGTTGACGTTCTGGATATCCTGGGACTTTGATACTTCTTGAATGGTCTTTAATAAGCTATATGAACTTCATGGACCTAAATCCCACCATTAAAACATCTTCCAACATCAAAGTCAAACCACAGTTGACTTTTCACTAGTTAAAAACCCTAATCGGGGCCTCTTGACTGTACTGTTCTTGATTCTGAAATGATTTCTTCAAATTGAATTCTCATTTGAATTTTATATCATCTTTGATTTCATTCCATGATTGAATTGGCCCAAATCATTGGTTGATCATTCCTTGGTTGTTTTGAATTTGTCGGTGCGAGAACCCTGATTCATCTGTAACTTGACAATAATGAACTTGCACTGATTTAGGGTTAGATAATTCATGATCGTGCTTCTAAAATGATAATGGGAATCTAAGGGGTCAAAATTTGGGGTACAACAATGCTGATTCACGGTGACGGCGTGAGTGGCTGAGAAAAATGTTCGTTTCCCTTTTTCTCCAAGGGCATCAGCGGCGAGTGAAAAAAAAGAGAAAAAAAGATAAATAGTGGAATAATAAATTTTTCAATTTTAGCCCAAAAGATTTTATGGAGGCCGACGGTTGAAATCACTGTCGCGAACTTTGTGAAAGGGAATGGGAGAACGACGAATAAGTTCACCGTCGTGATACATAAATTTTGGGTATATAGTTTTGAGTTTAATTTTTTCGATATATAGTTTAATTTTGGGTATAGTATTGAGATTAATTTTTTCTATAAAAATAGTTTCTAAAATTAAAATTTTATTTTGAGTATATTTAGTGTTTTAATTTTTATAGTTTAATTTTGATACATCAAATATTTTAATAAAATGAAGTGTAATTTTAAAAAAAATTATGTATTTTGAGTTTAATTTATTATTATTATTATATTTTATAAATATTTTTAGTAATTTATTTATTCAAATTATAATAATTATTATATTGTCATGGAAATTATAATAATTATAATAATTATATATTAAATTAATTAATAAAATTGAAAAGGTTAGAAAATAAAAATGAAGAAAAAAGTGGAAAATTAAAGGAATAAAAAAATAGTGATTATGATTTGCTAAAGTAATTGCGACAGTTCGCCTTAACTGTCGCGAGTGTGAAAAGAGGGTGGTTCTTTGGTAACTGTCGCATTATTTTATACAACATGTCTAAAAAATTTGCGGCGGTTGGCTCAAACCATCGTGAGAATTGTCGTAGTCCAGGAATAAGGACGGTTTTTTGATAACTGTCGCAAAAAATCTACGACAGTTGACCCTAACTGTCGTGACAACCGTCGCAATATTGGAATAAGGACGGTTTTTTGATAACTGTCGCAACTCAAGTGTCGTAAATCTCCTTTTTTCTTGTAGTGAATCAAGATCTTCTTGGTTTGGAGATTGTTTTCAACTGTGGTAGTTTTCCAATGTACCTCTAATGGGGAGAAAAGGGGGAGTTAATTATAACCCTTCTCTCGCTGTTAGGCAATTTGGGCATGCTTTGAGAGGACCTCCGAAGGATGAAGAAGCACAGGAATCTCTGTACTATACCGGTGTAGCTAATCCTGACGTTTTGAACAAGATTGTTGAAGCATGGGGAAAGATTCACAAGAAGGGGAAGATTCCTTTAGGAAAGTGTGACTGCAGAGCTTATGACCCTTACATAAAGTGGATTTAGAGGAGGGTTGAGAAGATATTGTTGTCGTTTCCTGTTGAAGAACCCTTGTATCCCCTGATGATTGAAGAGCCTACAATAGTTGATATTCTGAGATATGATAAGCTTCGGGTAGAGAAAGAAGAGTTGCATGAAGAAAATGAAGAACTGAAAAGGGAAATTAGTCAATTGAAACACGGCAAGAATGAAGTTGTTTACCTAGCTAGGATAAATATAGAAACATTGGCTAAGGTGGAAAAGGAGTTGGCTGAAGAGATCCGGGTACGAGAACAAGTTGGCCACGACCTTAAAAGCACTGATAATATCCTCAAGCATAAAAAGAAAGAACTAGATAGAGCTTATGTAGAGATATCTAAGTTCAATGATCAATGGAACGCTACAGTGACTACCAACAAAGGAAGAGAGGATGAACTTTGTAAACAGATTGACAATTTGAAGATACAACTCAAAGTCAAAGGAAAAGAAGTTTCAGCAGAATCATCTCGTAGGTATGCAAGTGAACAAAAGCTACAAGAAACTTTGTCAGCATTTGAGGAGCTCAAGGTGAGAGCATAACTAAAGAGACCAAGACTTAAAGATGCCTTTTGAGAAGATGCTTGGGAGGACTATGTTCAGGGCTTGAAGGATGTCATTTGCAGAAGAGATCTCATCGAGGAACTGATTGCAAGGCCTGAGCACCCAGACACAAAGGAGTTGTTAGAGGAGGCTCATACTTGGTACAAGGTCTACAGTAGTTGAAGAAGGCTATTTGATGTTGTCTTTTCTCTTTTCTTGTCTTGTATTTTGACTATCACCAGATCTGTTCGATGGGGTCATAGGCTTGTATGCAGTTGTATTTCATGTTGGTGATTTGTATACATTGACTTTTGTTCTCATTATATTTATGAGATGGGTTTTTGGTTCTTCCATTTATCTCTAATGTTCTGTTATTATCTGTGAAACTAGAATCGAGGTGGAGATCTCCTTGAAACACATATGCATGCTTGTATTTTGCATTATCAGTCTCATTTGCTTTCAATCTTATATCTCTACTTGGTTTTCTTCAACAGTTAACAGGATTGCGGATTCAGGTTTCCACAAATATTCTACAAGGGGAAATCAACGAAGAATTATGGATCAAGTGCAGCACTAGCTCCAAGAGGTTAGAGACAGAATGGCATAATTTATGGAAATGATGCAAAATATGGCCAATGAGCAGGAATAGTTGAAAACCTTGGCTCAGCCGTTAATAGCATGAGTTGATGGTAATGGTATTCTACATCGAGGGACTGTTTTTATTCCTCCTCTATTTGATGGCAATATTCCTCATGGCAACGGTATATCATGAAAATTGTTAACCCTCTAGGCAGAGGTAATCAGGGTGGAGTTCATATAGGAGGTGCTGGAACTAGCGTATGCGCTATGCATAGGGATGCTGGTTCCTAGTGGGAATAAGATAATCAAGATGATGTATTTTCAATGAGAGACTTGGATGTGGGGATCCCCACAGAAGCTGATAGGAGATTCAAGTTGATTGAAGAAAAAATGAAAGCCTTCGAGAACCGAAACTCTTTGGGACTCGACATGTCAGATCTGGGACTTGTGCCAGGGGTCAGAATTCCCCCAAAGTTCAAGGTACGTGATTTTGATAAGTACAAAGGGATGACTTGTCCTAGAGTACACCTTCGGGCTTATTTTAGAAAGATGTCTGCCTATTCAGATGAAGAGAAGTTATTAATGTACTTTTTTCAAGACAGTTTATCAGTCCCTTCTCTTGAATGGTATATGAGTCTAGAAAGGACACACATAAGAAGTTGGAGAGAATTTGGGGAAGCATTTTTTCGTCACTATCAATATAACAGTGACTTGGCACCGAATAGAGTGCAACTGTAAAATCTGTCGCAAATAAATAACGAAGGGTTCAAGGAGTACGCCTAGAGGTGGCGAGAATTAGCAGCTAGAGTGCAACCTCTAATGACGGAGCGAGAGCTGATTGATATGTTCATGGCTACCTTGCCAGGGACATACTATGAAAAATTAATTGGATGCATGTTTAGAAGTTTCTCAGATTTGGTTATGGCAGGGGGGAGAGTAGAAAACAATATCAAGATAGGAAAGATACAAAGTGGAACAGGATCTTCATCAGGAGGGATCAAAAAGCCGCACAATGGAAACTCAAAGAAGAGAGAGAGAGAGAGAGAGAGAGAGAGAGAGAGAGAGAGAGAGAGAGATATGTGAATGCAATATCATCCTACAGAGGTAAATGTCGGGCACAACCTCATCAGCACCAACAAGTTGCCAGTATAGCCATCCCGGTTGTACTGCAACAACAAATTAACGCGCCTTGCCGTTACCAGGACAGGAGAAGAATGGCCAACAGGCAGTTTGAGACACCACCAATGCCTTATTCTCAGCTTCTCTAGCACTTACTATAGTTACAACTTATCCAGAAGAGAACCTTGGCGCCACTCATTGGTGCTTCTCCTCCGGGTTATGATGCAAATGCTAGGTGTGAGTTCCACTCCGGAGCTCCAGACCACAATATTGACAATTGTAAAGAATTTAAGCATAAGGTTCAGGATTTACTTGACTCGAAGGCAATCAATTTCACTAATGAAGGCCCAAATGTAAATCAAAACCCAATGCCGACCCATGGGGTTGCTAGGGTTAATACTGTTATTGAAGAAGAAAGGTTGAACTTGATAACTGATGTTGAAGAGTTGAAGACCCCTTTGAGCTTTGTGAAAAATAAGTTGTTAAAGGGAGATGTATATCCAGGGTGTTCAGAAGATTGTTCAGAATGTGTTACGCAACTAGAGGGTTGCAGTTCTTTGAAAAATCATATTCAGAGTTTGATTAACAAAGGTAGTCTACAGTTTGACAGGGTTGTAGAAGAAGAGTTGATTGATGAGGTCAATAATGAAAGGGATGAGGTCGCAACAATTTAAATTCCTTATCGTATGATTAATATCTCAGTGCCACCAAGGCCAGCTCTGGTCATTATTACCACCCCAAGACCTGTACCTTACGAAAGCACCAAGGCCATTCCCTGATTATGGGGCAGAGGTGTTTTGCAATGGACAAAAACATGAGTTGACAGGGTCATCATATGGAGGTATTTTAGTTGAAAACATCTTCGGAACAGGAGGAATTACTAGGAGTGTGAGGACTTTATCTCCGCCTAGACCTAGTGCTGATAAAGGTGATAAGGGGAAAGGAAAGGTCGTGGTAGAGGAAGATGTTCAGCAACGAGTTGATAAAGATTCTTTTATAAAGGATACTGAAGAGTTCATGAAGCTTATCCGCAAAAGCCATTACAAAATTGTAGATCATTTGCAACAGATGCCATCAAAGATTTCCATTATATCGCTATTATTGTGCTCTGAGGAAAATCAAAATGCGCTGTTGAAAATTCTGAATTCGGCATTTATGCCGCAAGAAATTTCGGTGAACCAGCTAAAAGGAGTGGTAGCTTATGTGAATGCTGATAATGGTTTGGGATTTACGGATTTAGATTTGACTCTTGCCTGGACGAATTATAATCATGCCTTACACATATCCATGGAGTGTAAAGGGTCCCTTTTGTCTCATGTCTTGGTTGATACAGGATCACCCCTCAATGTACTACCAAAGAAAGCGTTGATGAAACTAGACACTCAAAGACTGATATGCACGCCAAGTGACTTAGTGGTGAGAGCTTTTAATGGCTCTAAAAGATCAGTGTTTGGGGAGATCACTATGCCTATACAGGTTGGGCCAGAAACTTTTGACACAACGTTTTATATTTTAGATATCCAGCCAACATACAGTTGTCTACTTGGCCGACCTTGGATACACGTTGTAGGAGCAGTTACTTCAATGTTGCATCAGAAATTGAAGTATATGATGGAGGGGAAAGTGGTTACTGTCTATGGAGAGGAAGACATCATGGTGAGTCAGCTATCATCTTTTAAGTATGTGGAAGTGGATGGTGAAATCCATGAGACACTCTGCCAAGCTTACAAAACTGTGCAAATTCAGGAGAAGCCTCTTGTAGAAGCCAAGGGCTCAGAGGTCTCGATGTCGTCATTTAAAGAAGCTCGTGCTATAGTGGAATCTGGGTCTTCCCAGAAGTGGGGCCAGGTACTTGATGTTCCTACTAAACATGACAAGTTCGGTTTGGGGTATAGTCCCTCTTTTCCTTCATAAGACCCTCTGAGGTACAAAGGACCTGTTCGGTTCACCAGTGGTGGGGTTATATTCGATAGGATAAATGTTGTTGGCGATGATGAAGAAGATAGTGACTGTGATATGGATGCCTGGATTTTCCCGTGTATCCCTGAAGAGAAGCTATGCAACTGGACTGTAGAGGAAATTATCCACGTCACATCAGAAGAGTAATTTCTTTTTCTTTTTTTATTGTGACTGGTCTTACACTCTGCCCAATGTGTAGTGACTTATTTTGGAGGGCACTGTTTTAACATTCTAACATTATCATGAATAAAAGACATCCCTTTTGCATTCAAATATTTTGATCCCTGTTTTTCCTTCTTGTTTTTACATTAAAATATAAAAATGGCAATGTGTTTTGTGTTTGTTTACATATCATAATCAGCATAAAACATCTTTTGTGCAGGTTGTCCATTTTAGATACCATCGATCTTGATTTGGCTATGGCTCGGTATGATTTTGATAATCCCATTTATCAGGCAGATGAAGATTGTGACCTACCTGAGGAACTGGCCAGGCTTCTAAAGCAAGAGGAAATGGTTATTCTACCTCATTAGAAGAATATTGAAGTCATCAATTTGGGTACCAAAGATGAGTAAAAGGAAGTCAGAATAAGAGTCGCATTGGAAGGTGATGTCAAGAAAAGACTGGTTGAGATGCTCCGTGAGTATAAAGATGTCTTTGCTTGGTCTTATTAAGATATACCTAGGTTAGATACCGACATAGTGGTGCACTATCTACCTCTTCGAGAAGAATGTCCGCCCGTGAAACAGAAGTTGAGAAGGACCAGACCTGATATGGTAAACAAGATCAAAGAGGAAGTCCAAAAGCAGTTGGATGCTGGTTTTCTTACTGTTACTAATTACTCTCAGTGGGTTGCTAATATTGTTCTTGTACCTAAGAAGGATGGAAAGATCAGGATGTGCATCGACTATCGAAATTTGAATAGAGCGAGCCCGAAAGACGATTTCCCGCTCCCCCACATTGATGTGTTGGTTGATAACACCGCTCAATATTCTATGTTTTCCTTCCTGGATGGATTCTCTGGGTATAACCAAATCAAAATGGCCCCAAAGGACATGGAGAAAACTACTTTTATCACACCATGAGGGACCTTTTGCTACAAAGTTATGCTTTTTGAATTGAAAAATACAGGGGCAACTTATCAGCGAACAATGGTGACTCTCTTTCATGATATGATTCATCATGATATCGAAGTATATGTTGATGATATGATTGCAAAGTCACAGAGGAAGGGAGAACATCTGGTCAATCTTCTAAATTTATTTGAAAGGTTAAGGAAGTTCAAACTGAGGTTGAATCCTAACAAATGCACCTTCGGGGTGAGATCGGGGAAGTTGTTTGGTTTCATTATCAGTGAAAGAGGAATTGAAATGGATACTGCCAAAATAAAAGCAATTCAAGAGATGCCTGAACCAAGAATAGAGAAGGAGGTTCGTGGTTTCCTTGGGAGACTGAACTACATTGCAAGGTTCATTTCCCATCTTACAGCCACTTGTGAGCCTATTTTAAAATTGCTGAGAAAAGATCAGGCAGTTGTATGGAATGAGAATTATCAAAAGGCTTTCAAAAAAATAAAAGAGTATTTGCAGGAGCCTCTGATATTAATGTCTCCAGTTGCTGGAAGACCTTTGATTATGTATTTAACAGTTCTGGAGAACTCGATAGATTGTGTGCTCGGTCAACACGACGAGATGGGTAGGAAAGAGCATGCTATTTACTACCTGAGTAAAAAATTCACTGATTGCGAGTCAAGGTACTCAATGCTAGAGAAAACATGCTGTGCACTTGCTTGGGCAGCTAAATGCTTAATACAGTACATGTTAAACCATACAACCATGTTGGTTTCAAAGATGGATCCGATTAAATATGTGTTTAAGAAACAAGCACTTTTTGGAAGAATTGCTATATGACAGGCGGTGCTGACAGAGTACGACATTCAGTATGTTTCCCAAAAGGCCATTAAAGGGAGTGTTTTGTCAGAGTATCTTGTCGAATAACCAATTAAGGATTATCACCAATAAGGTTTGAGTTTCCCGATGAAGATATAATGTTTCTGAAGATGAAGGACTACGACGAGCCTTTACCTGACGAGGGTCCCGAGATTGGGTCTCAGTGGAAATTGATTTTTGATGGTGCTGTTAACTCATATGGCAACGAAATTGGGGAAATTATTACAACTCCTCACGGTTCCCAGATATCAGCCACTGCCTGATTGACATTTGCTTGCACGAATAATGAAGTTGAATATGAAGCATGCATCATGGGTTTAGAAGAGGCTATTGATTTGAGAATCAAGAATCTAGATGTATATGGTGATTTAACATTAGTCGTCAATCAAATCAAAGGAGAGTAGGAAACTCGTCAGGCCAACTTGGTGCCTTACAAGAACTATGCAAGAAGATTCCTGCCTTTCTTTGATAGAGTTGAGTTTCATCATGTACCGAGGGCAGAGAATCAGATGGTGGATGCCTTGCCTATGTTATCATCAATGTATAAAGTGAATTTTTAGAATGAAGCTCCAGCAATCACTATCACGCGCCTTGACAGACCGACCTTCGTATTTGCAATTGAAAAAGCGTCAGATGGAAAGCCATGGTATTCTGACATCAGACATTTCCTCAAGACTCAAGAGTATCCGCCTGGGGCATCAAGCAGGGACAAGAAAACTCTAAGGAGGCTTTTGGACAACTTTTATCTAAATAAGGATAATGTGTTATACAAAAGAAACTTTGACATGGTTTTGCTGCGTTGTATGGATGAACATGAAGCAAGCTTGCTGATGGAAGAGGTCAACGAAGGTTCTTTTAGTACTCATGCCGGTGGAAATGCAATGTCTAGAAAACTATTGAGGGCAAGGTATTACTGGATGACCGTGGAGTCCTATTGTTTTAAATATGCCAGAAAATGCCAGATTTATGCTAATAAAATGCATGTACCACCGAGCCTTCTAAATGTATTGACATTTCCTTGGCTCTTTGTTACGTGGAGCATTGATATGATTTGTAAAATTGAGCCGACTTCTTCCGATAGGCATCATTTTATCTTGGTAGCAATTGATTATTTCACCAAGTGTGTAGAGGCAGCTTCCTTTACCAACGTCACCAAGCAAGTGGTTGCTCGTTTTATAAAGAGATTGGCAGCTATCGCCCATGGCTAGTTGTACCAGAGCAGAATGAAGAAGGCTTTCGATCAGAAGGTGTGCCCTCGGTATTTCCATATAGGTGATTTGGTGTTAAATAGGATCCTTCCTCCACAAACAGATCACAGGGGCAAGTGGACTCCTAACTATGAAGGTTCATACATAGTAAGAAAGGTTTTCTATGGTGGAGCCCTACTACTATCAACCATGGATGGTGAAGTTTTTAAATCTCCTATGAACACAGAAGTAGTTAAAAAATAATTTGCTTAAAATAGAGCCGCTGGCAGAAAAAAGAAAGTCCAGGAAAAATTGGGGCATCCCGGCGAACCATAAAAAGAAAAGGTTCGAGAAAAAATTAGGGATACAAATGAAACAGAATAAACCCGCAAAATAGAAAACCTGAAAAGGCGACTTTGGCAAAAATGGGTATCCCGGAAGATTGAAAACCCGCAAGGGCGATCATGGAAGTCCCAAAGGATAAAAATCAGTTCAATTAGTCTCTTCAGAAGGCAAAACATTGGTGAAATATTAAAGACATACGGGTCATAGTCAGCTCAACACATGGTGGTTGTCTATTTCCACATTGCCAACATTTGTGTATTTCTTGTTGGACTTTTTGCGCAATTACCTCTTTTCAGGAATTGCATCCAATTGTAACTTGCCTATTTACAGGCCTTTTCAATCAATAAAGTATTATTCACTCAAAGAACTCTCCATTTCCTATTTTACTTTTACTATTTTGTTTTCAAAAAGGGGCGTCCGATATTTTTGATAAACTTTACATGTGAAAACATTGGGGCTTTACAAGGCATATTGAAAAGAATGAATTTACTTGAATGATGTCATGGATGGTAACTGAAATAACCATTTTTCACACAGTACATCCTTTTTATTTGTTGATTGTTTACAGGATGACATGATCCTTTTTTCCAGTAGAGCTTATCACCCCAATGATGAGGTTCTAGCAGTATTTGCAACACATGATGAATTTTTCCTCCCACAACATGAATTTCAGGTTCGTATTCCCCAAACACCTTGATTTGTACTCCCCAGTGAGTTTTCAAAGGTTGACTACATCAGTCAGGGTGTTGGCATGCAGTCAGACATTCATTTGGTAGAAGATTTTGTGTCTTAACGCAACAGATATTTTTGTTCCCCCACAGAGTATTGTTGCCAGATCAAGGGTATTCCTGACAGCATTGGTGTGCAATTATCCCATCAGGTTAGAATTGAAGTTCATCCCTCAAGTAGAGGTTGGTGTTGATTTCCTCGACAAGTGTCTCAATGGTGGATGATATCCTCGGTAAAGTCCAATGATCATTGGATTCTTCAAAGTCAGTTTTGAGACTTTCTCCCGAGAGGCTATTATTTATAATCCCCAGAAGAGGTATGGAAGGCCATTCAGGGCATTTTCCTCAGCAGAAAGCCATCCAGGGCATTCTTCTCAGTAGAGTTGGTTTGTTGATTTTCTTTCTAGCGCTTCTTCCGGTGGTGTTCTTTTGCATATCATTTTCATTGCATCCTCCCAAACGCGCAACACTTCCATTTCGTATGGAGCATTATGACATTTTCAAACATATGCATCTGAAGCATAAACCAAGTTTGATATCATTATCTCCAGACATCTCTCAAGCAGATAAAGGCATAACTTAAGATCTCGTTATCTTTACCCCAACAAAGATCATTGGTGGGTGTGTTCATCTTACTCTGTGGCAGAGTTTGTTTGCTTAAACCTCTCTTTCTCCAACGGAGTTTCTATTTTAGGTCGTAAGTCGGTTGATTCTACTTCCTGTATACCCATTATCCCAACTTTTGGTTGGTATTGTCGCTACGCGAAAAATGACACAGAGTCGCCACCGGATTTTATTTATCCCAAGGAGGGAAAGGGAAATAGCGATAAAACCTTTGGTAAAAGAGCATGGTCATCGCAACCAAGTCTTAGGGTTCGGGAGTCGGTTATGCGAGGGGAAGGTGTTAGCACCCCCTCGCATCCATCGTACTCGATGGGAACCTTCTAGGTTATTTCGCGTGAATGGGTGTTTTTATTAAGAGTTTGCTTGCTTAAGGAAAAGAGGGGTTGGTTTATTTATTTTAATGCTCGCCAAGGATTGTGGCCCTTGTGCCTACGTATCCTTACTTAAAAGAAGTGAAGAATCAGAGCTCCGTAGTTCGGAGGCTTATGAAATAGTTGTTTGTTGGTTGATTTTATACCTTGAAAAATGATTTTTGATTGATGCCCTAAGGCGAAAAGTAGTTTGATGAGTTGATGTTATTTTTAGGTTTTTGAAGAGAAATGGTTCTTGACTAGGATTACACAAAAGGACTTTGGACAGAGGTGAATGTTTCGAATAGCCAAGTCGAGCGCCTTATATCCAAAACATTCAGAACGAGTGTAGGAGGATTCCATTCTCATTCCTTCTCCACCACCTTAAAATCCATGGTGTGCAACCCTAACCATATCTTTATTGTATTTTGGTTTTTTTATGAGAAAAAGGATCACTTGATGTTCGATCAAGGTTTATTGTTTGTAAAGATATATTTGAAGTGATATGGACAAGGTCGATGGCGATGCGCAAGGCAATCGACTTACAAGGTTAAAAATGGCTCGATAAAATCGAGAGTTTGTTTTTGAAAATGGTTTTTGGAATCAAAAGTCAACAAGGACAATAACAATATTCACACTAAAATCATACAAACATATGGGGTTATTCGGCAAAAAAAAACCGAGACATGCAAAAAAAACGGGGCGAACTCCTTGAAAAAAAATTTTTTAAGGTAAAAACAGCAAAAAAATAAACAAACTAATCAGTTTGCGCCGCGACCTGAAGCGAAAAATGCAATATTTTGCTGTTTTTTGCCGTCTTTTGTGGTTTTCTTTCCTTTCTATTGGTTTTTTAAAAATGATTTCTTGGTCCCCTTAGAACCTTACATGATATACTCAGTACAACAACACATAAAAGAGGAAATAAAATGAATATAAAAGCAAAAAGTAAAGAGAGAATGGTTTGAAATGGATATCCAAGAGCTTTCTATCTTTCTTGCAAGTCCTCCACTGATTTTTGTTGGATGTGCTCTCCACTCTTCACTCTATGTTGTGAGGGTTCTGCTTCTCAATGGTCCTCTTGTGCTTCTATGTCACTCTCTTTTTTCTGGTCTTTCTTCCTTTCTATTTTTCTGGTTTTTAGGGTTTCTCTTGCTCTCTCTATTTTCTGGTTTTTGCAATGTGTGTGGATGTTGAATGTGTGAAGAGTGAATTTTTTGTTTACAGCCCCCTCCTTCTTATCTCTTCACTCTAGGGTTTTCTCTTCTCCCCACATATCAGATTTTTTCATGGGGTAATGTCTCTTACCACCTTTTCTCATGTCACTCTCTTTCTTTCCATTTCCATGCAAGAGGTTATGCTGCATTTTTGCTGTTGCACTTTGCCTATGCTATTTTTTCTGCAGCACTTTGTGCCTTGCACCCATTTTGTTGGCTTGTGCTTGGACAGCTCCTCTTGGTCAATGCTACTACTTTTTGACAGCATTTTCAAAATCGGATATTTAGATGTATTATCATATGCTATTCTCTTGATTTTGTGACATGTAGATTTTGTGACATGAGGTAATTTGCCACCTCTTGCATGGGGCTATTTTGCCCATGATTAAACATGCATATTCTTGGTCTTAAAACATTCCAATGTTGATTTAATTCTTGCATATTTCTTGGATGTTTGTAAGCACAATGTGGACTTGGTTTGGCATTACCATAACATGAATTTGATTAGAGACTTGAATGAAGATTAGAAATAAATTAATTTCTAAACATTACTTAGAGTTGGAAATCTTACAACAAATGATATTCTTGTAATGTCATAAATTTTCTCTTTGTAATATTCTTGCCTCTAATTCATGAATTCATGATGGATTTCCCTAGAACCATTAAACTTGAAATGGATGAAGTCTTGAATTATGGACTTGTGATCTTGACTCATGCTTTGCAAATTTGGACTCCATTTGATCAAGAATTTGAAACAAAATTGGATGAAGCAATCTTGAATTTAGGCCTTGAATTTCATGTTCATTTGGAATATATCTTAAATATCCTAATATTTTTCAAGTAACTTCTTCTTGAAGTAATCTACATGAATAGACTTTCCAACTTAGATCAAACCTTAGGTGATGAACCTTTTCTTCCATGTAGTCCAATATAGACAAGTTATCTCGTTTGAAATGGAAAATAACAAATCGACCAAATCCGTACCCGCATGCTCGATATGCCATAGAACGGTGTATGATATGGCGAATGTAGGGTATAAAGGCTAAAGGCGAAAATGAGGGAGTGACAGGTATCTTTCGTTGGACGTTATCCCAACTTTTAGTTGGTAGTCCGTTATTTCTTAGATGTTATCCTAACTTTTGGTTGATAGTCTTCTTTTGTTCCCCGTGGAGTCGTTATCCCAAATTTTGGTTGGTAGTCTTCATCTTGATAAGTTCAACTTTGGTCGACGTCCCGATTATCCCAACTTTTGGTTGGTAGTCCATGGTGTGTTGGATGTTATCCCAACTTTTGGTTGGTAGTCCGTTTGTTTGTTGGATGTTATCCCAACTTTTGGTTGGTAGTCCATTTATTTGTTGGATGTTATCCCAAATTTTAGTTGGTAGTCTGTTTATTTGTTAGATGTTATCTCAACTTTTGGTTGGTAGTATGTTTGTTTCCTGGATATTATCCCAACTTTTGGTTGATAGTCCGTTTGTTTCTTGGATGTTATCCCAACTTTTGGTTGGTAGTCCGTTTATTTGTTTGATGTTATCCCAACTTTTGGTTGGTAGTTCATTTGTTTCTTGGATGTTATCCTAACTTTTGGTTGGTAGTCCGATGTTTACTGGATGTTATCCCAACATTTGGTTGGTAGTCCTCAATTGTGCTCCCCTGCAAAGTCGTTTCCCAACTTTTGGTTGATAGTCTTCCTTTCTATGTGTTCGCCCTCGATAGGTGTTCCGGAAATCCTAACTTTTGATTAGTATCCTTCATCCCAACTTTTGGTTGGTAATCTTTATGATGATCCCAACTTTTGGTTGGTAATCTTTATTGTTTGTGTATTCGCCTTCGGACGGCGTCTGGTGATCCTAACTCTTGGTTAGTGGCCCTTATTATCTTCTTGATCAACTACTATTTCGTTTATCCCAACTTTTGGTTGGTACCCGCTGTTTTCAAGTCCATCTTCGGATGACAATATTTGCATTGTGAACGCCCCGTAGTTTGCAAATTTCTGGGTTCTTTTGGTATTCAACCACCATTTACCTTGAATGTTTGAAAGTAGACGCTTTTCATCCCTTCAAGTTCAAGTTGTTTGAATAGGGGCACCTGTAGCACCCCAAAATTTTCCCATCTATCCTCTTGTGTTTTAGCTTATGTTGAATTGCATTTTCATTCTCATTTTTTTGCATAGCATAGTTCTAGACAAGGGATCAAGGTATCATGGTTTGTTTCTTTAGGAAGAGGAACATGTTTCTTCAACCTCAAGTAAGGTTTTCTTCTTGACTTTGTGCAATTCTCAAGCCCCAAAGGTCCCTCATCATCAAGTTTGATTCAAGGCAACATCATTTCAAAGGTTATATGTGATTCACCATATCTTAGTTTGCAAGAAATAATCAAGAGATTCAAAGTTGGTTCAAGGTGTTTGACCTAATTTAACAAATTGTGGATGCTATGATCAAATGGGTATAACTCCTTCATTTTTCAACATATTGAGGTAGTTCTTTTTCTAATGAACTTTTCTCACCATCCCCTACAAGTTCCCTTTGCAAGTAAAGATCCAATTATGCTTGAAAAGTAATCAAAAGTTTGAAGACATTATAGGACATTTTGAGTTTTGGAAGGATTTTCTAGTCAACTTCAAAAGGTCATAACTTGGTCAATTTGCATCATTTGGAGCCCATTATTTTTCTAAAATGAACTTGAAGATGTCCTCTATAACTTTTATTCAATGTGGAAGTGCAAAATACCTATAGAAGGCTTTGGATTTTATCAAAATGTTATTGGTCATTTTTGGTCTCTAAAACACTTGAAATTTTTCTATGTGTTTTGTTGATTTTGAACCTTTTGATGCAAGCCACTTTGAAGAATCATATCTCCCAACTCAGATTGCCAAATCAACACTTTCTTTTCACATTAGAAAGATTGTATTACCCTCTATCCATTGGAAGAAGAATCACCTCATAAAGCCTATTACATTGTGAGAACCATGGTGGAAAATTTCAAAGCTGAAATTTCACTTCAAGTCAGAATTGAATTAGGTTGAAATGACTTCTAATCACCAAATTAAGGCGCGAATTCAATCTAAACATGATTAACAAACTTGCTTGGGTTGATTAGAGCATTGAAACGCAAGTTTTTGATGAGTTTTGATAAGTTTCAAGTCACATTTTGCTCATGATGCAGGCGTGCACGGATTTGCTCCAATCTGCATCATTCACCCTCCCTCAGCATTCAAAACGCTTCTCCTATAAATAAGGGACTCATTCCACACATTTCTACAAGCTTTGATAGCCAGAAACACCCTGCTGAGATCCCATTTGAACTCATAAGCTTGAACTTCATATTTTCATTTCCACACCCTAATCACTCAAATTCTCCACTTAGTTAGCTTCATCAACATTCAATGAATTTAACCAGCTCAAGAACTTGAAGAATCGTGGCCTGAATCAAGCTTGAGGACTCCATTTTTAGAGCTTCAAAGATGAACTTCAACAGGTATAATTCTCAACCATTTTGACTCAAATTTGTTGCTAAGATGTAGTCCTTGATGTGCTGATGCTGTTAGGATTGTTAGATTTTAGTCGTGATTGTGTTTTGTTGGTTAATTTTAAAATTCGTGTTTGAATTTTCTTTTGATTTTTTCCAAATCGAGTGAGTTATGTTTTAAAGAAATTTGGCGCGATGATATGGTTGAGATCGTCTTGAAAAGACGCATCAGATGAAACCACTGTGAGCTCCAATGGTTATGGTTTGGAGGATCCTTATTTTTCTGCAAATATTTGCAGATTTCAAGTGGCTGGAGGTTGAAGATGATCTATCCGTCCATCATGTCACTTGTTATGATCCTGCGCATTTTGAACTTTATTGGCTGGATATGATGAGTTTGACTCAGATCCACCGTGCATGCGCGCTTTCTGGCCCTTGGATTAGCCACGTCATTTAATGAAATAAGATCAAACGCGCCTTTTTTTCTGCCTTTTTTTCTTTTTCTGATTTGTTTTTAATTTCATTTTATTTTTAGAAATTCATAGAAAATTCATTTTTAATCATAAAAATACCAAAATATTTTCTAAAATTTCCTTTTATTTTTCTTTTTCTGATTTTCATTTTTTTGCTTTGTTATTTTTCATTTTATTATTTTTCTTGGATTTTTTGTTTGTTTGGTTATTTTAATTGGTTTTAAATTATTTTTTAGCCATTTAAAATTATGCGAAAAATATTATATGATCCTATGATAATTTTGGACCTATGGTGATTTTTATTTGATTTTTATTTGTGATCATGCTATTTTTCATGTTTTTTAAGATTATTTGCTTTACTTTAATTAGTTTAAAATTGTTTTTAGGCATTTTAAAATTGTGAGAAAATTAGTACATGATCCTATGATAATTTCTAACCTATGGTGATTTTCTTGGATTTTTGTTTGTGTTTTTAACTATTTTCCATCTTTTATGATGTGATTTATCTGCCTTTTTATTTGATTTTTAATTAATTTCAAATTGCAAACTTGTGTAAAATTGTTTTTAGTCTATGTTTTTCTTCAAGTCATTTGGAACTTTGATGATTGTTTGTTGTTGCTTCCCTTTTGTGGATGTTTTTGGTGCTTGTTTCTTCTTGAGGCATGTTCTTGAATTCAAACTTATATGATCTCTCTTGTGTATTAATGATTGGATGCTAACTTGATGATCATGTTGATGTTGTGGCTTCTTCTTATGTTCATGTCATAACCATGTGCCTTTCCCTTTAGGTTTGTGTGTGTGCATGCTTGTTGTAGATGGTTTTGACTTGTTTATGAATGAGGTGCATGATTTGTTTCTTGTATGCTCTCTCTTTGATCATGTACATGATTTGAGTATGAAATATGGTGCTACTTCCCTACTATGATTCTTGTATCATTTGACTTTATTTCATTTGGTTTTGGGGGGATTGATGTTAGTTCTTACAAGGTCTAAGATGTTTGGATGTGTGTGGGCACTTTGTTTTGCCATATTGTGTTGATCTCAAATCTTTTGGCATGGTGTGACATGTGTTTGTTTCCTTGTTGCCTTGGCATAGTGTGGGTGTTCATCTCATGTGGTTAAGATGTGTGTTTTCTTGGTGCATTTTGCTTTGAACCTCCATGATTTTTCATCTTGTTGTATCTTCTTCATTCTTCTTCATTCTTCTTCATCTTTTTTCTCTTCTTGAGACTTGCTTAAATTTCAATCTTGTTTTCATTTGTGATTGAATTGGATAGTGTTTACTTGTGCTTACTCACATGATCCATTAGGATTCCTAGCCTCACCTAATTTCTAATTAAGGTGGGAGTAGGAGAGACATTAGGATTGCAATCCTTTGCATGATAACAATTATGGTAGTCCCTTTTTACCTCAACTCTAAGTCCATCATTCGTATGATAACATTAGGAAGACTTCCTTTTATCTCAACTTTAAGACCATTTTGTATGATAACATTAGGGTTTTCAGTTTCCCTTTAGTGTTTTCTTTTGTGTCTTCTCTTCTCATCTTAAACAATATTAAAACACTTAATAAAGAATGATGAACATTGTGCGCCACGAGCCTTAAGTATATGGGAAATGATGAGTAGGGGGTTTCTCCTCACTTTTCTAGAATGTTTACTGTATGCCCCTTGGGCAATATGCAATGCATTCGCTCCTATATCATAGTCTTTAGTGCAACGTGAATCTCAAACAAATTCAATTCACTTCTCTAAAACTCTTAAACCAAACTTAAACCTTTTTATCCTTCAGGATTGTTCTTAAAATCATTTTCAGAAAATAGTACGTTGTTTTTTCCGTTCTACCGCAAACATGCATCGACCCTAACTGATGGAATGAGAACTTAACGTCGCTCATAAAAAACGTTTAACCAACTAGTGGTTTAGTTTACCCGAACTATATTTTCTTTGATTTCTCATACCAAATGAGGATATGTAGGCACAAGACGACGATGTCTTGGCAAGCAACCTTCCCCCCATCATCCGTAGTTTTCTTAACTACGTTGACTCTGACTTTCCCATTGTACAAGGGAATACGTAGACATAGGGCGGTGATTTCCTATCGAGTCTCCTTGTTCTTTTCCATCCCCTATTTAGATAACTCGGCTTTTGATTAGACAACAAACGTAGATCCCGTTGAGTACAACGGACGTGAGGGGTGCTCATACCTTCCCTTTGCGTAACCGACTCCTGAACCCTAGATTTGATTGCGATGACCTTGTCTTCTCCCGTTATTTTAGGTTTTCTTCGATCGTTTCCTTTCCCTCTCTTTGGGATAAATTACGCTCGGTGGTGACTCTTCTGTTTTTCTGCCGGGTGTTTTTCGCAGTTGCGACAACGTGTAATACTGACTAACAAACATTGAAATTCAAAATATTTAAACAATCGAACTCTCAGAGGCTATCCATTACGTTCCCAGATCACAAATCACAAGTGTCACACTAGAAAGGATCTTTCTCAACTGACTCTTTCCAACCATTGATGAACACTGACTCAAATTTTTAACATCTGGTCGCACACAATGTGTAAAATGGACTAACAAATATAGAAATTCAAAATTTTCAACAATCGAACTCCCAAAGGTCCACCATCACCTTCCCATTTCATAATTAATAAGTGTCACACTTAAAAGAGTTATTCTCAACTAACTCTTTCCAGCCTTATATGAACACCGACTCAAATTTTAAACATTGCCATCGTGGTGAAAAAAATACTCGAGCACATTGCATTCTCGATGACACAACAGAGTCGCCGCTTAACTTTATTTATTCCAAAAAGAAATGGAAAATATCGATAAAACCCTTAGGAAAGAGAAACAAGTAAGGGATTCGGTTATACGAGGGGAAGGTATTAGCATCCCTTACATCCGTTGTACTCGACGAGAACCATTTTGCTTGTTCTTTGCTTGGATGGGGGTTACTATCTAAAGGTTACTTGTGAAAAGTAAAAAAAAGGTTTATAATTAGTGTGCTTGCTGAGGATTGAGGCTCTCGTGCCTACATATCCTTATAGTGCAATGAGGAAATCAGAGCTTCGTAGTTAGGAATAGGAAATAAGTGTGAGTTGGTTGTTTTTAGGGAACAGTTATAATTGTATCCTAGAAGTGTGTAAATGTTAGCTGACTTGATCTTAGGTCAGATGCTCTAAGCTTTTAGTCTAACTGCTAAGCAACAAATTATAAACGTTCTTTTTCTGAAAAGAAGAATTTTTTGCAAAAGGTTTGAATGATAAAAGAAAAGAAAGAGTTGATTGAATAGAAAAAAGAAAAGAAATTGCTTGTATTGAGAGTGTTGTGAAAGTATTGTTTGAACCAGGATTTGTGTTGTTGGATAAGGTAGGTGTCTGAACCAAAGAGTGTGGCTAATGCATAAATGTAAGATTTTTCTTAAATCCAAGGATCAAGACCTACAAAGGGGGTGTTTGCCTAAGCACGAGGTCTGACAAGGTAAACATTGCAAGAGATGGAGTTTTTCCAAGCATGAGGTCTGACAAGACAAATAATGCAAGGGAAAGAGGTTCGTCTAAGCAAAAGGTTTGATAAGGAAAACATACAGGGGAAAGAGAGTTTGTCTAAGTACAAGGTCTGACAAGGCAAACAATGCAAGAGAGAAGATTTCTTCTAAGCACAAGGTCTGACAAGATGAACATGCAGAGGAAAGGTTTGTCTAAGCACAAGGTCTGACAAGACAAACATGCATGAGGGAAGAGTTAGTTTAAGTAAAAGGTCTGACAAGACGAACATGCAAATGAAAGGTTTTTCTAAGCATAAGGTCTGGATTGTAAAAGGTCTGACAAGACGAACATACAAATAATTTCTTTTAAAGGTCCCAAATAAATAGCTAAATAAAAGCTAATGAAAGCCCTAAAGAAGTTTTGAATTCCGCTGCTTGAGCTCTTCTTCCAATTGGGTCTTCTCACGGATAAGGTTGTCCACAATCAGCTTCCAAATAGTACATTGCGGGTTGGAGAAAAATAAATCCTCCATGGCTTTCCTCTTCTTGCAAGGAAGCAACTCTTCATCCTTCAACTGTAGTTGTTTCTGAAGTTCATCTTTCTCTTTCTGAAGTTCCTCCTTCTGCTTCTGAAATTCATCGTTTTCTGCAACCATTACTTGGTACTTGTTCTTCCATGACTCTAGCTCACGTTGCGACTTCCTCAAGGCAACCTCTAACTTCTCAGCTTCAGACATAAAGACATAAGTGGGCTCCCTCCTTGGAGATATAGGATCTTGACGAGAATAGGGCATTTTCAGTTTGATTGCTCTCTCTGACCCACCGAAGGTAGGGTTCTAAGGACACACAATTAAGTTTCCCAAGGCTTTCTTTCCATTTCTTGTGCAAATGGTCCCATGCAACCAAAATCTTGTCTCGGAGTTCTTTGTCTTCCGTAAAGAAAATGCCCTCCACTTGAAAACTCTTAGGCGGCTCCTTCAACGGAAATCCCAACTGTCGACGAGCTAAGACTGGATTGTAACTGATCCCTCCATTAAAACTGAGTAACGACACATTATCAGAGTCACCACAACCATCAATAATTAAAGTTCCATCATACGCTCAGTTGTACCAAACGATGTCTGAGTGAGTCAACGCCATAACTCTCGGAGACCAAAGCCCTCTATCGAGGTTCAAAAAAGAAGTAGACCTCGGCAAGTGCGAAATAAACCACTTGTAGAGTAAGGGCATACAACAGGTGGTCATTCCTCCACCATAGAAGTTTCGGAGATGCACAGAATGATAAGCATTACCCAATAGAGTTGGTACTGGATTGTTCTTCAAAAAGATCTTAATTGCATTGAGGTCGACGAACCCTTCAAAACTTGGGAACAAAAACACTCCATAAATAAGTAAGGCAAAAATCGCCTCGAATAAAGTCTTGTTCGTATAATCAGCATAGAACATAGCTTTATTGATTAAGAACTTCGTAGTCAAACCAAAAATACCACCTTTACTAATCAAATTTCCCTTGACGTCAGATACTTTTAGATAGAGGGCCTTAGAAATATCTCTTTCATCGGGATCTTTCTCCAAAAAATGGGAAGGAGACTCTTCTAAGATAGGTAGACCAACCAAAAAGGAGTATTCTTCCAATGTAGGCAATAGCTGGAAGTCTAAAAACGTAAAACAATGATATAGCGGATCATAGAACTGCAATAAAGTGGAAAGAAGTCCTTCATCTACTTGGCGACTCAATAAGGATATCAGCTTCCCATACTTGCTCTTGAACCTCCCTTGGTATTCAATCAAAGTTACCAAATTCTTTAGGTCATCCAATTTGGGACTTTTAAAAGTGTATTTCAAAGTGTGCCTTCTATTGGGATTCAAAGTACCCTACAATGTTCATAAACAAAAGTAAATCCCATGAAGTCCAATGTGGAATGATGCTTTATGAATGAAACAAACACAAGTAAGCACATAGAAATATAAGGATAAACAAACAAAGGGGATCCTATTTTGCAACGAGCATGGAGCAAAGGTATACCCATCCCCAAAGGATTTGGACTAAAGGTGTATTGTACCTGCAGAACAAGGTTCTAATAAGGTTCCCAAAGATATTAGCCCATCTTTCGGATATTATCAACTTCCCAAGTACTCGGGGGTTAATAATATTCTCAAGAGAACTTCTTTTGAGTGTAGCATCGCGTAGCACTATTTCGGGGGTACCCCCTCATAGCCCCACACTACATCCTAATAAAGGTCATAGTGAGGTTAAGGTAACTACGGTCCTCTATATCATAGGCTCCAACATCGAATATAGTGTATGTTTTCACGATTAAGAACTCGTTCAACAATACAACTTTCGAGAGGGCCTCAATTGAGCGTGATTTTCAAGTCAGCTTGGTCGGGATTCCACCCCCTATAAGCCTCTTTGAATATATCATTATCCTATCTTAAGTTCACTCAAGTCCGGGTGTAGGACTTTGTCTCACCATTCAAAAGTATCAACCCAAAGGTAATAAGCAAACAAGTAAACAATTAACAAATATAAAGCAATAGACAAGTAGAAACAAGATAGGGAAACCCTCAAGTTAAGCTTCGCCAGTGAAGTCGCCATTTCTGTCGCGGTGAAAATCGGATACCAAACTATTGATTAGTTTGAATCTTATTCATTTGCAACCGAACTTTGATTTGTCCAAAGGAAGGGATAAAGATCGAAATTCCCACAATGCAATGTAAATGCAAGGTTTAGAGAGTTATAGGTTCGAGGGTTGGTTAAACTTAGGGAAGGTACTAGCATCCTAAGTTTCTGTAGTACTCTACAGGAACCTCTTGTTTTATGTTTGTTTATTGCTAAGTGTTTATCTGCTTAAGGTATAAGAGACCTAGGGGTTTATTTCTAAGTATACTCGATAAGATATCGCATCTTATGCCTACATATCCTTACGGGAGTGGAATCAGAGTATCTGTAGTTCCCCTAAAGGGTTTGAGGAGATCTTTGACTGTGATCAAAGTTCCTACGGGTTTAGGGTAGTTGATTGATTGATTTTAGGAGAAAAGGTGAGTTGTCATTTTAAGAGAGATTTAACCGCCACAAATTGTAGGAAAATAGTTTTTGCATCGTCTTAAGAGAATGGCTCAAGTACTCGGATATAGATCGACGATGTACGCCTCTATCTCTCTTAAGGCAAAGTTCCTACGGTATTGATTGTATTGATGTGGGGTGGAGATTCTATCTCGCTTAAGATGATTGACATCTTTATCTAATGTGTTTGAATAAGTTGTAGTGTTGTTTTTTTTGTTTGTATCTAAGTTGTAAAATAAGTCCTTCCTATGGGGTAGGATCTAAACTTAGAAAGATCAACTTGAATGGGATCAAGGATCAAAGGGAGAATGATGCAAAAGATGTGCACTACACACAATTGTTGAATCATGTGTAGGTTTTTCCTTTGGACGGAATGCGATGCAAGAATATAAATTGTGATAATGTAAAGTTGCGAAAAATAACAGCATACACGAACGCATGAAAGCGCTAAGTGAGTGTGTGAGTTGTGAATAAAATAAAATGCACATACGTATGAAAGCGCTAAGTGTGTGGATGTGAATATGTGCGTGGAGTGTAAGCGTACTTGATTTGGATTACATTCTACGATGTGAGATTGATCTTAGACGGATTGATTAGTGAGAAAATGTTGATTTAGTTATAGGTTTTAAGAGAAATGTTGGATTGCTTTTAAGAAGTTATATTAACGAGATTGGTTTTGAGGGAAATGTCCTTAAGAGAGAGGTTCGATTATCGTTATTACTAAACGTTATTTAAATTATAAAATGGTTTTCGCTATAAAGGTTTATTAAAATTAAAAAATAAATAGATCATGAAGTGAATAAAATAAAATAGTTTAATTATAAATTCTCTATTATAAAAATTAGTATTATTAAAAAGGTTCTTAATTACAAAACTAAAGGTTGATTTTAAATTAAAGGTTTTATTACTACATTTCTAAGTTATTTAAAAAAAGTTGGAATAAATGTTATATTATGTAAGGAATTAATAAAATAAAAAGTTGATTTAATTAATTAAAAAAAGTTACTAGTTTTTTATTTATAAAAAAAAGTCTGATTTAGATTAACTAATTAAAATAAAAGAGTTAATTATTTTCTAAAAGAGGTTGCTTAATTAAATAGATAAGTTAACTATAGAAACTAGATTTAAATAATAGGTTTTATTTGTTGGTTTTATTAAAAAGATGATTAATTATTGGTTTAAAAAAAGGTTAATTAAAAACTGATTAGGAATTAGGGGTAATTAGTGGCAGATTAGTGGTGTAGTGGGTGGGTGTGATATGTGGTCATAATACACGACAAAGCAAACACAGAGAACTCAGAACAGTGGTAAGAACCCTAATCCCCTTTGAGTTTCCCAAATCGAAACCCCAAATCGCTCGGCTTCCTCTCTTCGTCTCCGATCGTACTCGCCATTTCCTTTCATCGTTTTAGTCACTTTCTTCAACCTGAAACACAAACAGAAACATCAAAAAATCCATAACCTCGACATGAACCGATGGCTTACCGAAAATTGGGGATATTGGGATCGTGTTTGAGATGAACGGGAAGGGAACGCCGTCGGTTACTCGCGGCAGCTGATGATGGCTCCGACGATTGCGACAGATGAGTCTCCTCCTTCAATCTCTTAGGTTTACGAGCTCTAGGCTTTTTGGTGTTTTTTCGTGATGATTTTTCTAGGGTTTCGAACTTGTGGTTATTCGTGGATTCTCTTGAATGTTGTCGATTTCCTTCCAATTTATAGGCCCCTGAGTAGAAGATTTCTGATTAATTGGTGTTAAAGCCTTCCGTTTTCGTGTGATTTGGATTCAAAAACTTTCCTTCTTCGTATGATTGCGTTTAATGTTGTTGATGAAAATCAGATTATGTGATTTGATTTGAGGAATATTCACTTAATGCTGAAGGAATATGAATGGGATATTTTCTGCACAGGGTATATTCTTGGTCGACTTACTAATCCAAACCCTACGTTTTTGTAGGTGTAGAAAGTAGGAGATTATGGGCTAAGGGAATTAGTAGCCCGGAATGGTTTTGATTAGGGAAGTTCTAATCTTTCTTCTTCCTGTATTGATTTGTAATTTTCCTCGTTGACTTTGTGACTTGGTTCCTTGCCATTACGGGATTGCTAATACTTCTCTTCTTCTTCTTTGCAGAGAAAGCTATACTCGAATTCAGACGCTCGTCGTGTCTTATGTCGTGGCTGATGTTGGGTTGAAACGGCGATGACGACATTGTGTCTGAGCCTATGAGGGATTGTGGTTGCCTCTTGTTGTTTTCGAATTTCCAATGATGCTCTTGAGTTGGTAAGGAGTTGACGACGGCTTCTTGTTATCCTCCTGGCTACTCAAGCCTTGCCCCAATAATGTGTTACCTGAGGGATAAGAATCTCCTCTTATCTTTACTCTTGGGCCTCAAATTGTTTTTTTTGTGGTCAATATGTAGCTGTTGTAGCAGATGATGAAACAAGATTATTGTTGTTGTTCTGTTGGTGATTGTAGCCAGTTCGTGACTGATACTTGTTGCTGTTATGTTTGCTGCGCCATTCTTTGTTGCCAAATAATGCTCTTGCTTTTGTTGATGTTGAACTGACATGGTTATTGTTGCTTGTAGTTGATGTTATTGATGTTGTTATGATGCGCTGTTATGGTTTGCAGATGATGACTTGATATTGTTTTGCTTCTTCTTTCAGGATGTTTTTAGTAGTTTAGCAGCTGCCGGTTATTATGCCGTCGTCGAGAAGGGTTCAAAGTGGCAATGATGGCTTACAGGTCTGAGCCATGAGGGAAGTAAGAATGCCCCTGCTGCCTCGATGAAGTTGTGTTTTGCATTGAATTGGACCCTTGAGACTTAATTGCTTTGCTTGACTGAATTTGATCTTTGATGTTCGGTAGGGAGTAGGTGACAGCTTCGGTTATTGCCCTCTTGGCCGCTCGTTCCTATTCCCGATGATGCACTTCGTAGTTTTGAGGGTTTAATTTCCCCAACTCTGCTTTGAGTTTTCGGTTGCCTCCTAAATAGCGGTTGTCTTTGATTATTGTTGGTGGAACATGGTGTTTACATCAAACTGAGCAGGAGATTTTCTTGTAATTTCTAACCAAATCCCTTTATCGTTTCGTGTGTTGATGCAGGAGTTTGGGGAACTGCTTGCCATCCTGGTCAATTGTTGTGGTTAATTTTGAAGTCTAACTTGACTTCTATGCTCTATGCAGTAAACAGGTTTTTGGATGGTAGAGTGGTGGTGGAGCAGCGAGGGATGCAGGATCAATGTTGTTGGTGCAGTCCTGTTGTTGGTCGCAGCTTGTGAAATACTAATTGTGGCCTGAAGTTGTTTGTTGCAAACCTGTTGTCTTGATACTGATGCAGCTGATGCTGCTTGTTTGAAGTTGCTACCTGCTGCTGTTATTGTGCTAATTTCCTCTTCTTCTTTCAGGACCCGATTATAAGTCTGGGAGTTGCCGGTCTCATGTCACTGGCGAGAGAGGTATAACGGTAATGATGACTTGGTGGTCTGAACCGTGTGTGCTTGAAATTGCAGTTGTTTGTAGTTGTATGCTTTGTGTTGTGTTGGGTCATTGAAGTTAATTATTTTGCTGTCCCAGAATTCAATTTTTCGGTGTTCGGTAGGGAGCTAGTGGCACCTTCTGTTGTTGCCTTCCCAGCCGCTCGTGCTTCTGCCCGATGATGAGTTTTCTGAGGGCCGAATTTAAATCATCTCATCCTCTTTTCTTAACTCTAAGTCTTAATCCAATTCTTTTAACGGTATCCTGATTACCGGTTATGTTTCTGCAGGTTACGGCATGTGAACTTGGAAAGGAAAAGAATGGAGATTTGTCGTACGTCTTTAGGTTGGAGTTACTTAGGAAATGGAACCAAGGGCTTGGGTATGAGCTCCATGAAGCTAGCTGTCGCGTTGGCTTCGTCATTCACATGTTGCCAAAAACATTCATGAAGTATACGGATTGTACACATTTGTAACGCCTCTGTTGTAATGACTCGACGAAATTCTTGGATAATTAATTCTTGTAATGATCTTTCAATATCATTCTTGGACTATTTGTAATTGACTTAGTTGAACATAGTGTTACTTGGATAGTAAAGTCCATATTGCGTTTAATTTGAGACCATAAGACCTTAATACAAGATCTCCTTGATCTCGTAAGTTGAGTACTTGAGTGTGAATGATAAATTGATTAAAACTGTCCTTGAATTTAATTTGGAACTTGAATTGGGTCTCAAAGTTAACTTGACTATCACGGCCACGAATCCCTTGGATTATAAGAACTCCCATATGTACTAAAACGAAAATGTAGCACGAATCCTCCTGTTGCGGTGAAAATTTGATGTCAAGCTATTAATTAACTTGAACCTTATTTCTTTTACAACCGATCTTTAATTTATCCAAAGGAAAGGTCTAAAGAAAGAAAACCCTTTTTCGCGATGTAAAACAACGCTAAGAGATTCGGGGATCGGGGGTTAATTATACCTAGGGAAGGTGTTAGCACCCTAAATATCTGTAGTACCCTACAGGAACCTTTTGTTTGATTGCTTGCTAAGTGTGAAATATGTACTGTGGATTGGGAAAAGATATGAGTTGAAACCTAAAATTATATACACTAAGTTTGCTCGCAAAGACATCGCATCTTCTGCCTACGTATCCTGACTAGGATAGAATCAGAGCAATCGTAGTTCACCTCACAAGGGAAAAGAACACTTGATGATGATCAAGGCTCAAAGGGGGAAACAAACATGACAATGTTTGTATGGAGTTTGAAAAAACTCCCTAATCTAAGTTGTATTAAAAAGGGGAAAGTAAGAAATCATGACGATGATTCTTACACAGAGTTTGACGAACTTTTTCCTAGGGTTCTGGTTGAAGAACGCTCCTAGTACAGGTGGGTTTCTTAGACTTAAAGCAAAGTCTAATGGCTTTTAAGCTAGGGTGAAAATGACTTAACAAAGTCAAGAGAGTGTGATTTGAATTGTCCATGACATTGAGGGCCAAGTGGATAGACCTTCCTTTGGAGGGAAAACGGGGGAGACGACTTGGACGAGAACTAATGAGTTTTGTCGCTTGGGGAAAAAGAAAAGAAAAAGCTAACAAGCTAACAAGATGAGATGGGAATATATTCATGATGTCAATCAAATAAATAAATGATGAGGATAAGCACATGAGGATAATAGTTTAACAGATGAAATAATCGATACTGTGACAACAGTTTGCACTTGACGAAAATTAACAGATGAAAAATGGTAACCACCGAGAAATAAATCCTAGCATGTTGACTAACATGTATGTACATGGATTCAAATGAAAGGCAAGAAAAATATTATGAAGAACCACATAAATATTCATCTGCAACTACGTAAACGATCGTGAAAACGCGCACAACTTGCACATAAACAAACTTGATGATGAAATATGAAAACATAAAAAATAAAAACATGGCATGAAAGTAGACATTAATACGAACACAATGAAAAAAGAACGGGCGAAAAATGATAAAAAACGAGTGAGATGCGAATTTTTGAAGTTTACATGAAAAATAACAAAAAAGAATAAAAGAGTTGCCCTCCTCAGGGGTTGAACTCAGGACAAGAGGGTACAAGGCGCATATGGTCATACCACTGGGGTGGCTATACATCCGTTTGTATAAGCCACCCCTTTAATTAATAAGGGTAAAATGTGCACCAGGCTGGGCAAAACAACACATAAAAGTAATTTACGTTTTCTAGCGTAACTTCCTAACCGTTTATCGAAACGACATAAAATTTATATGCATCTGGGGTAGAATTAAACAAGGAACATGATGGTGGTGGTAGTTTTTGAAAATTCTTACTGTAATAAAAAAATCGATGGCTGTTGTATGTTGATGAAATGAGATGCATTTTGCTATGAAACTCAAGTTCTAAACAATTTCAAATCATGGGATCATGTCCACACACCACATAAATGATAAGGAAAGAGTTTATGCAAAATATGGGACCTATATCATGCTGTGATGAAAAAAGCTGTGTAAGTTGCAAAAATGTGCTTTTGTGAACATGTGTATTTTTGAAATGTGAATTTTCAAACAGCTTGCTTCTAAAACCAAATGATGGTGCTAACAACTTCTAAATGACTGTTATGAAGTGCTTGAAATGTGATTTTGGTAAAACAACAACTTATGCAAAAAATGGTAATTGAGTTGCTTGATGTGCTTTGATGTGCTCATAACTTCAAAAATGAACAAAAATGCTTAAAATGCCAAAATCATGAAAAATGACACAAAAGCCAATGGAGACAAGTTACATACCTCTTGATGATCCTTTTGAACAAGCTGAAACAATTGAGAAAACCAGAGACTTCCTCTTCACTTCTTTGCCTTTGAACCTTTCTTCAACTTTAAGCAACAATGCACTTATGATGCCAAATGGAAAATTAGGAGTCTCTACTGGTTGCTAATGATTTTTACAGTTGAGAAACATCATTGATGAGGTGTTAGAGTGATTAGAATGCCAAGAATGTGCTTAGAACAAGGTTTGGTGATTTTTGTGGTTTTGGTCAAAGTAGTGTGGGAAGGAAGTTGACTTTTTGATTTTTGAAGTTTCTTGGTGGTTTAATGGATTACACACCTTCTATATGTTATTTAGAAGTTGTGTGGAGGGTGGTTGAGGTGTTGGAAAGGATAGGAATGAACTTGGGCAGATTTCACTTCATGACCATTTTTGAAGTTTTTATGAACTTTGGTGATTTTGAGAATTTGATGCAAGGTGTGGAAATTGTGATAACAGAGATTCTCTATGGTTTCTATCAGATGAATTGTGTTTGGAATGAGGTGAATGAGCCCTCCTTTTATAGGAAAAGAGATTGAGGTGCTTGCTAGAGACCTTTCTTCACCATGAAGCAAGCTTTAAGATTTTTTGAAACAAACCTCCCTTGAAGGGTTTTCCACTTGTTCTGCTACAAGACCATTTTTTTCAAAGTCCCTTAATGATTTCTGATGTTTGTAGCAGGCTATAGATCATAGGGAAGGGGCTGGTACAGCCTTTAACTTTACACCTCATGCTTGGAAGTGCAACTTGCCAACTTGCAAGGCAATGAACTCCACACTTGAATTTTGTGATATTTCTCCACAATTTCCTCTTGTTTCATGCTACACATATCTGATATATCACATACAACAAATTGGATCAAGAAAATTTGGCAAAATTAGTGAAATAAGTCATTCTTGAAAATTGGCCAATGTGGGACTAAAGTGTGAAACCCTCAACTTTGCACCTATGTAACTTTCTGCTCATAACTCCTCTTGAGATGTTCTAGTACAATTTAGAAATCCATCACATAGCTCTAAAACATTCATGTTTTCATGAGTTTCAATTTCTCAAAATAACTTGGCCAAAAAGCCCTCCAAAGTTGCTAAAAATGAGCTTAAAAAGTGAAATTTCCTAAGTCTTTTTCCCTTCTTGAAATGAATTTGACCATAACTCAAATTCTATGTATTTTCTGATCATGGACCACTTAGGGACTTTTGTAGGACTTTTCAAGAGCTTCCAAATGAGCTTTGAACCAACTCAATTGGATGTGTGGTTAAGGAGTTATGGTTTAGCCCTTTTCAAAACCCCAATTTCCCGATTTCTCGATTACTCCTTCATCCTTGATCCAATGATCATTAAAATTGATATGCAAGTCCAATATGACATAAGGAACAACTTTGTTTCACAACTTGAAGTTCAATTCATAAAATTTGGAGAGTTGACTTTTCGGTCAACCGTACGACCGATCGGTGATTACCGAGTCGCCTGTTGACATTCTGGACCTCCTGAGACTTTGAAACTTCTTGAATAGACTTTAATAAGCTATATGAACTCCATGGACCTCAATCCCACCATTACAACATCTTCCAACATCAAAGTCAAACCACAGTTGACTTTTCACTAGTTAAAAACCCTAATCGGGGCCTCCCGACTGCACTGTCTTTGATTCTGAACTGATTTCTTCAAATTGACTTCTCATTTAACTTTGATATTATCTTTGATTTCATTCCATGATTGAATTGGCCCAAATCATTGGTTGATCATTCCTTGGTTGTTTTGAATTTGTCGGTGCGAAAACCTTGATTCATCTGTAACTTGACAATAATGAACTTGCACTGATTTAGGGTTAGATAATTCATGATCATGCTTCTAAAATGATAATGAGAATCTAAGGGGTCAAAATTTGGGGTACAACAGTTGCCCCTATTTAAATATCTTCACTAGATGGAACTGAGAGATGACAATCCTCGTAGAATCGCAATGAAAGGTATTTAAATATAGAAACCGAAAATTTTGTCCCTTAGATCCGATGCCATGCTAAAGGACAAGTTATGATATGCCATGCACTCTAAATGATGCTTTATGATGCTTGAATGCAAACAACACAGATGCAAAGATAATAATAAAAGAAACAGTAAAACAAACAATGACAAATACAAGGACTCGACACTGGGGACTCGTACTGAAAAACTAAATTAACAGTTCAGACATGACTGATAGCGTAAGCAGGGAAACTTCACATGGGGAAGAGACAAATCCAATAAAGATGACAATCTTATTGGAACAGAGGTACTCCACCGGGGAGAAGAATTGACTTCTACTGGGGAAAAGGATATACTTTTACTAGGGAAATGGAAAATTAATTCCATCGGTGAAAAGAGAAGCAGACTTCACCGGGGAAGCGAAAGACTGGATACAACCTCACTGGGGATGATCAGATGAGGAACTTCCTATAGCGAAGAGTTCAAACGGGATCTTCAGGAATGGACTAGAAACAAGACTAAACACACACGGGGGATACTAGTGACGACTAGATCTCCGAGACTTGACTGGGAACATGGATCACTGGGGATATATCCTCAGCTTCTGCAACTAGTTCACACAGTGCTGGTGATCAAGAAACGTCCTGGGGAAATTGGTAACGACCATAATTCCAAGTAATGCCAGTGTCGACTGGTCTTTCAATGGTGATTGGTGACGACCAAATCAGGGTATCAATGACAATTGGTTATGAAACAATGCCAATTACGACTGGATTTTAATGAAGATGGCGACGACCATGCTGGGGAATACCAATGAAAATTGGTTACGAGGATGCTAGTGATTACTAGATCTTAGCTGGGGTGTTGGTAACGACCAAAACAAAACAGATTCCAATAACGATTGGTCTCTAGATGATGATACCAGTTACGACTGGGTTTCAAAGGGAAAATTGGTTGCCACCAACAAGATACCAATGACGATTGGATTTAGGCAGTGCCAGTGACGACTGGACTTCATGGGGAGAGTTAGTAACAACTAACAAGATACCAATAATAATTGGAACAATACCAGTGACGACTGGATTCCCCGGGGGAAAGGTTGGTAACGACCAAACCAAGAGGCGCTAATGACAATTGGACTTTTAAATAGTGCCAGTGACAACTGGCCTTATACGTGGATTTGTTAGTGACGACTAATGAGATACCAATGACAATTGGATTTAGACAATGCCAGTGACGACTGGGCTTAAAAGGAAATAGATGGTGACGACCAAATGAATTCCAACGAAAATTGGTTTGAACAAAATGCCAGTTACAACTGGACTCATACTTGGAAATGAAGCAAGTAATAACTTAGACTTCACGGGGATTGATAGATGTCACCGACTCGGGGAACAAACGAATCACACTGATCCCATGATGAGGGGTGTACGTAGACTTGGGAAATAAACTCGAAGACCTACTGGAGAATAGAGCCTGTAGGTAGACTTTGCTGAGGTGAATTCAAACAGATATCCAGAAATACTTCGCTGGGGAAAGAACCTTCATATCATCATAAGAAATCCAGAGGGATCTTGATGATTGCCACATAAGGACCCCTCTTGTTCATATATCTTTGATTGTTAGCTTGGGTTCACGTCCTTGAATTTGTGATAAACCCTTTTATATACTTGAAATTGACTTCAGGATGCGAACTTCTGATTCACAAATTCTTGGGTCTGCAACCTTTGATATTTACGCCTGCACACACTTGTTAGTGATAATAACATAAATATGCACAAAAGAGGTGAGATCTTATGGTCAAAAATTAGGGTGCAACAGATGCCCCTATTTAAGTTACTCCTATTCAGAGTTATGGAGATTGAAATCTCCGTCTCGACGAGATAGGGGGGACTTAAATACAAACATTGCGCGAATTTTTGGCCCTAAGAAACCACCTAATGAGAATGATATGCAATGGTGTGAGAAATGCAAGTCAGACGGTCCTGTGAGGGAGAGATGTCACAGGGGATGAACTGGGCACAACACACGAGAAACAAAGAAGCAACAGGCCCAACGAAACGGGACTCCACGGGGACAGGAAACAACCGCCAAAGGGGAATCTCCAAACGTATAAGGGTGTAGCACATACACCAAGAATATGGTCTTTTAATAGTAGGTGAGAAATTTGTGATCGAAGGATAGATTTACTACCAAAATGTGGTGGTCGGTAATAGTCCAGATGAAGTCTCTTGATCGAGTCAGTAATTCAGTTTTGTTTCATGTTCTTTTTCTCTCCCTTTTTGAAATCCAACTGGAAATAGTAAAAAGTAAAACCTCCCCAAGCGTCATGATATGGGAACCATGAGCTGGTCTCAGTCTCTGATGTAGAACCTCCCCGAGCGCCGTGATATGGGAACCATGAGCTGGTCTCAGTCTCTGATGTAGAACCTCCCCGAGAGTCATGATATGGGAACCATGAGCTGGTCTCAGTCTCTGATGTAGAACCTCCCTGAGCGTCATGATATGGGAACCATGAGCTGGTCTCAGTCTCTGATGTAAAACCTCCCCGAGCATCATGATATGGGAACCATGAGCTGGTCTCAGTCTCTGATGTAGAACCTCCCTGAGCGTCATGATATGGGAACCATGAGCTGGTCTCAGTCTCTGATGTAGAACCTCCCCGAGCGTCATGATATGGGAACCATGAGCTGGTCTCAGTCTCTGATGTAGAACCTCCCCGAGCGTCATGATATGGGAACCATGAGCTGGTCTCAGTCTCTGATGCAGAACCTCCCCGAGCGTCATGATATGGGAACCATGAGATGCTCTCAGTCTCAGATGCAGAACCTCCCCGAGCGTCATGATATGGGAACCATAAGCTGCTCTCAGTCTCTGCCCGAAATGACAAAAACTCGTGCGAATATCTTTACATGGGATCAGAATGTCATCGTAGATTGCATAATTTCTTGGCTGTGAGCCATAATATGTTGTGGACTGTAGAATTTTGTAGATCGTATTCGTAGAGGTAACTTGTAATGTATTGGAGATTGGAAAACTTCACTAGGGATCTTTAGAAGAGATGTAAACCGGTTGATTTGTAGAGTATGTCTTCTCAAAATAAAGAGAGACTAATGTGATAAACTTCCTCGATTTCTCTGGGGAGATGTCACTTGATGGGATTAATCTTGTGTAGTGAACTCACTGGGGAATATATTCCTGGGGAGTACCTTTGTTGTAGCTGTAGAAGTATATATCACTGCAGATTCTCAACTGAAGAGGAATATTTGTAGTGGGAATTCTCAAATAAAGAGAAGTGTCTTGTAATCTTTGGCAGACCTTTCTGATGGATTGACGAAGCGATGCCATTTGACGAGTTGATAATGTTAAAGAACCCGCTGAGGGTGAATGAACTGTCTTGTAGAAGCTGTCGTTTGTCGTTTTGAATAAGATCTTAGTCAAAACGAGTTGCTCAAATAAATAGATTGTTTATAGTCCCAATGTAGATGGTTGAGAAAACCTGTGATATTGTTGGAGAAATATCTGTCTTCATGAAAATTCTTCAAAAATATTATTCCTGGGGGTAGAGTACAAAATAAATTCACACTTGTTCCATGTTCAAACATTGGAGATTATCCACACTGTGATTGTTCAGGACCGAAGTTCAATTAGGGAAGTAACCGAAGAGAAGACTATTAAGTAAGACTTGACCATTGAGGTATGAACTCAAATGGAATGTACTGGAATAACCGTCTTCCACGAGGATCGAACTCCATGGGAAAAGTAGAAACATCGTGCTCTTTCTGCCTAGGGTTGATAACTCTATTTGGAAGGATACAACACACCCAAACGCTTAGGGGTAGACACAGCCAAAGCGATAGAATAAAACGAACACAAAGAGATGCAACAAGATGCGCATGCCATTCTATCTATCTATATCTTATGCGTATGCTGACAAACCATGAGAGGCGAAAAGAAAAACGTCTCAAACGGAAAGGTACCCAAGCAAAATCTCCATAAACCTCTTACCACCCGTAAAGAAAGCTTGAACATAAACCAACCTCGTCTCCGGATAAAGTGAATATCCTCTGCTTGTGGAATCAGATTGACGTTCTTCCAAGGATGAAATAAACGTCCATGGTCATCCTTTTGCTATTCATATACCGAGTAAAACACGAAGTAGTGAAAAAGTTCAAATCAATTTAAATTTTGCTATCAGGAATAAAGATTTTGACAAACGAAAAACTTTATTGAATGGTGGTCAGCAGAAAGGCGTGACCCCAATATTACAGTGTTGGAAAATAATAGAAATTACATCAAGGGAATAACATCTTGCTCTCCCTAAGCTAACGAGGATATCCCGAGTTCTAAGCGAAGTACTTTTTGACAGCATCCGTATTCACCGGGCGAGTGATCTCTTCTCCATCCATTGTTGCTAACATCAAAGCACCTCCTGACAAAACCTTTCTTACTACGTACGGTCCATCATAGTTCGGGGCCCATTTTCCTCTGACATCAATGAGGAAAGACTGAATCTTCTTGAGCACGAGGTCGCCTTCTTTGAATACACGGGGTCGAACTTTCTTGTCAAATGCCTTCTTCATCTTTTGCTGATACAACTGACCATGGCATAGCGCCGCCATCCTCTTTTCTTCGATTAAGTTCAACTGATCATATCTGCTCTGGCACCACTCAGCTTCTGACAACTCTGCATCCATTAAAATCCTCATAGAAGGAATTTCAACTTCTATCGAGAGTACAACTTCCATACCATAGACAAATGAAAATGGAGTTGCCCCAGTCAAGGTACGCACCGTCGTGCGATACCCATGCAAGGCGAACGGGAGCATCTCATGCCAGTCCTTATAAGTAACAACCATTTTCTGAATGATCTTCTTGATATTCTTATTGGCGGCTTCAACAGCCCCATTCATCTTTGGTCTGTAAGGAGAAGAATTATGATGCTTTATCTTGAATTCTTCACAGAATTCTTTCATCATTCTGTTATTCAAATTGGACCCATTATCTGTAATAATCATGTTTGGCACCCCATATCGGCAGATAAGCTGATTCTTGATAAATTTGACAACCACATGTCGCGTTACATTAGCGTAAGAAGTCGCTTCGACCCATTTGGTAAAGTAATCAATGGCGACTAAAATGAAACGGTGCCCATTAGACGTTTTTGGTTCTATCATACCAATCATATCGATTCCCCACATAGAGAAAGGCCACGGGGATGAGATAACATTCAACAAAGTCGGAGGTACATGAACTTTATCTACGTAAATCTGACACTTGTGACATTTTCTAGCAAACTTGTAACAATCTGATTCCATCGTGATCCAATAATAACCAGCTCTTAAGAGTTTCTTGGCCATAGCATGTCCATTGGTATGAGTGCCAAAGGATCCTTCGTGAATTTCCGGGCCAGCCCTAGAAAATTGCCCCAAACCACCTTCTCACGTGCCACTGTAACACCAATGCGTGACAACGTGTTCGACAACCGATTCTGGTGAGTTTTCTATCGCCCCACTCGCCTACCTGTTTTGATTCTAGATTCGACCGCAAGTTCTAGATTCGACCGTAAATTTTATTTCGTCGCCCCACTCATATAAAATTGTGTTTCAATTCAAACAACCCATATTTCACCGTGTTTGCACGTTTATTTAGCCACTAGCTCTCATGAGAGATCATTCAGCCACTAATTCTGTAACTTTCACCAAAGAGAAGAAACAAGTGGACTAGATGACCCAACATCAAGATATTCGATGAAGAAAATGTGAACACATGACTCAACCTTAGGAAATCTCGTCATGAAAAATATGACCATGTGACTCAACCTTAAGAACTCTGGTAGTGAAAAATATGAATCAGGTGACTTAACATCAAGATATCCGATAATGAATGGAATAGATAACTTACATGGATATAATGTCCGAAAATTTGTGTGAATTGAATATCTTCCTTATATGAATTTCAATACAAAATATTACTTCAAGCTCTCACAACTCTCATTACTAGATCATATTGTTTGATAGTAATGGGAAAAACCCAAGTCTCACATTGGTTAAAAATAAAATCTACAAAGGGTTTATATAGAGTGACACCCCCCACCTTACCAACCGGTTTTGTAGGGTTGAGTTAGACCCAACCACATTTCTTAACATGGTATCAAGAGCCTTTTTAAGATCTGGTGGACCACCTACTAGAGTTTCCGCTATCGGGCCACCCACCATTTATTTTTACGCTCTAGTTATCTAGTCCTGAGCGCGAGGGAGTGTGTTAAGAGTCCCATATAGGATAATGTATGACATGAACATGTGTTTATAAGTGGGGTTAATCATCACCTTACCAATCGGTTTTGTAGAGTTGAGTTAGGACAAACTCTATTTCTATCATGGTATCACGAGCCTATCGATTTGGGCCACCCACCATTTATAAATGATCACCAAGCCCAAAAAAGTGTTGGGCGCAAGGGGGTGTATTGGAAAAACCAAGTCTCATATATCGATAATTCGGGCCACCCACCGTTTATATCCACGCACCAAGCCCAATAGTGTTTGGCGTGAGAGGGTGTATTGGGAAAAACCCAAGTCCCACATTGGTTAAAAATACAATCTACAAAGGATTTATATAGAGTGACACCTTACTAACTAGTTTTGTAGAATTGAGTTAGGGCAAACTCTAATTCTATCCGATAACGAAATAAAGGGAAAATATTTTTATTTATTTATTTTAGTTTTAACTATTTATAAAAGGGTGTAATAATCAATTTAGATACAATTTATGAGTGAAGGGATAATTGTTAGAGTATTGGATAAAATTTCTCTTTTACTACACATATAAAACTTTTGGCCCAGTCCATGCTAGAAGCTTAGAGTAGCTCGACACTTCTAATAAACCACAATGACTTTATTAAAATTAAAATTAATTATTCTTCTCCTTCTCTCTGTCATTAATGCATCTTTGAATGCATCAAGTTAGTGACACGCTATGCTAACATGTATATGTTGGTTAATGCATCTTTGAATTATCAAGTTAGTGATGATGGTGTTATAAATATGTAATATGTAACCTATATCTTTAATTGTTAGAATATACAACAAAGTGATTAGAATTTGAGGTTAAGAAATTTTCACATAAATGTTGAACAAACTTGTTTGATGTGGTTTCTTAATATGATCACATAAGTGATTTAAATCACACCATAATTGCCATCTGATGTCATTGCTGAAGTTACCGCAACATTAATATTGATAGTGAAATATGGGAACACTAGAGTGGCATGACACAAGTAGTTAAGTTGTTGGGTTTGGATTTTAATAACCGAGAATTGAGTTTGGTAAACAACTGAAAGTTTCACTAGCAATCTCTTCACCTCACAAGAGTAAACAATTATTCAAAAAGCTTAAATACATAAATACATCATACATACTTAGTAACCATTCAAAATAAAGCAGCAACGTCTTATTTAAATATACTCCACCATAGATTGAAGTTTATCACATTTATGCATCATATTTAGCGAGACTTGGTCTTAGCTCAAAATCCTTTGGTTTCACCATCAATTTCATTATTTCCATAAGCTGAAACATTTGGTCTTGGTTCGAAATCTTCAATTTCTCTCTTCTTTTCCTTAACATCAATGTCATTTTCTCCATATGTTGAAACGTTAGGTCTTGGTTCAAAATCTTCAATGGCCCTCTTCTTTTCCTTAACGTCAATGTTGTTTCCTCCATAAGCTGAAACATTTGGTCTTGGTTCGAAATCTTCAATTTCTCTCTTTTTTTCCTTAACATCAATGTCATTTTCTCCATATGCTGAAACGTTAGGTCTTGGTTCAAAATCTTCAATGGCCCTCTTCTTTTCCTTAACGTCAATGTTGTTTCCTCCATAAGCTGAAACATTTGGTCTTGGTTCGAAATCTTCAATTTCTCTCTTCTTTTCCTTAACATCAATGTCATTTTCTCCATATGCTGAAACGTTAGGTCTTGGTTCAAAATCTTCAATGGCTCCCTTCTTTTCCTTAACGTCAATGTTGTTTCCTCCATAAGCTGAAACATTTGGTCTTGGTTCGAAATCTTCAATTTCTCTCTTCTTTTCCTTAACATCAATGTCATTTTCTCCATATGCTGAAACGTTAGGTCTTGGTTCAAAATCTTCAATGACCCTCTTCTTTTCCTTATTATCAATGTTGTTTCCTCCATAAGCTGAAACATTTGGTCTTGGTTCGAAATCTTCAATTTCTCTCTTCTTTTCCTTAACATCAATGTCATTTTCTCTATATGCTGAAACGTTAGGTCTTGGTTCAAAATCTTCAATGGCCCTCTTTTTTTCCTTAACGTCAATGTTGTTTCCTCCATAAGCTGAAACATTTGGTCTTGGTTCGAAATCTTCATTGACACCCTTTTTTTCCTTAACATCAATGTCCTTTTTTCCATAAGCTGAAATGTTAGGTCTTGGTTCGAAATCTTTTATGGCTCTCTTCTTTTTCTTAGCATCAATATCATTTTCTCCATATGTTGAAATATTAGGTATTGGTTCAAAATCTTTGACAACTTTCTTCTTTTCCCTATCATCAAACGAATGCTTCAGAGTCTTGAAATTATTTTCAATATTTTCGTCAAGGAGTCCTTGAATTACTTCAGGCATATCTTGTTGTTTCATTACTAGCTTCCAATATTCTCCTAGATCTTTTCTTGATTCGACAATACCTACAATCTTTTTGGAAAAAAAGCAAAGAAAATATATAAGACGGAAAAGTATTAGTCCCAAAACCCACTTAATATATTGTTTTGTTATCTTTAAAAACAATTATATAAAGAAATTTCGTAAAAGACTATAATCCTTCTTTTCCTTTTTTTTTTAAAGATGAAAACGGAAGTTATTTAAAGTAATACTAATGTCTATCTTATAATCGACTTTCAAAAATTTAAAGAGTGTGTATTGATAGTCATAAACAAACTACCTTAATTTTTAAAATAAGATAGACATTATTAGGGTTGGTAACAATTTAGCAAAAGCTTTTATATTTAGTAAATTTACTTCTTTCATATTTTATAATCTAGAAAAGAAGTAAATATGAAAGCTTTTGTTGAATTGTTATCTACTAAATTTACTTTTGCCTTCTGATAAATTAGATCCTAAAATTAAGAAAATCATTTTAGTAATTTTATTTTATGTAAGAACGATACTATCACTCTCCCGCATAATAAATAATTTATTTATAAAAATAAAATTGTCTCTAATCAATCTATTTTTTTTTATAAATAAGATACGTTCTTTTTAATTATACTTTTATTAATATTGCATGCAACACTCCTAATTTAATACATTTCATCGTTATATTTGGATAATTCAATGACATTTGATGAAGGTCAAAAACATTTCTATTACTTATACAACTATTTTATAAATTGTGAAATAATTACATAAATATTTCATTATAGAATGAATAAAGTAACTTAATATAAATATTTTGACTTGTGTTAAATACTAAATCACGTTGAAAAATCACATCTCAATACATAAAAACATGACAATTTTTAATGTAACTTGCATTAAGATCTTCTTATAAATATTAAGAGAATTAATATATATTTGCTTTTTTTTTCATAAATCTATTTATTATTTTCTACATATAATAAAACACTGCATATGTAATGATAAAAAAATATATATAATATTGAAAAATGGTGTCTATTAATGTTGCTTTCAACTTTAGAAAATGAAAAATAAAAATGAGAAGATATTACTAAAGTGAAACATACCAAGAGAAGAAAGAGAGGCAATAATGCAAAAGCAGGTCTGAGTGTGATCATGTTTGAGAAGAAAACTAAAAGTGTATGATTTTTGTTTTTGGATGAGTGATTTCTATTACTACTTAATCACCTATTTATAGCTAAATCAGAGATACCACGTGATCCACCACGTGCTTCTTGCTTTGAAAATTATTGAAGCTACCTATGATAAACTAATTTTGCTTTGAGATTTCCTTATTCCTTGCCGCAGTGTCCTTTTTGGTTGTATATTTTTTTTGTTTTTCTTTAAAAACTTTTTTATTAAAATTGTACAGTGTACAACAAAATAAAGTGGTATGGATTTTATTTTAACATTTATATTATATTTTTTTAATCTTTTTATTTGAACATAATATATCATTTAAATTATTATTGTTTGTGATATTTTGAATCGAACTTTAGTATTGACAACAGTGGTTTGATATTTCGACAGGAGTTATGCATGATGTATTTGAAGTCTGTTCAAGCATGTTATTGAAATATATTAACTTATAATTTAAGTTAGTATGTCGAATTGGGTCATGCTTGTAAGCTCAATTGTTTAAATTAGCTTGTTCTCTAAGTTAGCTTGTGTAATGAGTCTATGTGTAAAAGCCCATTAGGTCAGTATGTTAGTTTTCTTATAAATATCATGCTAGTCTCTCATCTTTGTAAAGGGTGGTACAAATCCTAATTAGGGTGAGAGAGGTTAATTTTTGGTATTCACTTGTAATCTTTGAACCCATATTGAGAAAGTGAATAGTAAAACAGATTTAACCAATTCTCTATTACTCTTCTCTTTTCCTTTGTGAAACCTAATAGGGTTTCTTGTGTTTGTTTAAGAAACTCAATCTTTTCTCAAAACTTTGTTTCGTTATTGACGACATCAATTCACAACAGTGTGTAAGACCCCAAAATTTGCTCTTCTCTTTTTTCAACCCTAACTGGCTTATGCTTCACCCATTTACATCATCATTTCATGCCATGGAATTGGTTCTTGAGACATGGAATCAAGTTCTTTTTATGGCTCAGGACTGCTTTTTATCTCAAGTTTTTAAGCAACAAGTATCAGAGGCTCTAGCATTTATTTTGCTCAGTGATTTGGTATCAGACCATATTTTTCCAGCAGGGTATTTCGAATGCAAGAGTCAATTCACAACTTATTTCAGACATTATTGAGGTGCAATATCAAATGACAAGTTTCAGAGGCAGAACAGTGCTCAGAACAAGTCATAACTGTTGGTTTTCCAAGCTTTCCCACCAAAAAGGCGTCGAAATTCAAATTTTGAATGTGTTAAATTAGCCATTTGCAAGGAAAATCTGGTTAATCAATTAACTTGTGTGATTTTTTCCTAGAAACTTCAATTTTCAGCATTGCAGCAGTTGCAATGTCACTATATTCACTTGGGTTCACATTTACATCAGTAGAAGGATCTAGAATGCTTTCAAATTTTGGTTCATTTCCAAATTAATTTCATCTTCCCTCAAAAATTCAAACAATTCCACTCCTAATTCCATTCCTAATACTAACCCTCATTCAAATTCACACTCCAACCCTCGCTTTCATTCCAAACTTAGAGCTTATTTAAATAAATTTGCTCCAAACCTCACATAATTTTACTCATTTTTCTGATTTCTCTACACTTCTCATTCCAATTCTCTCAAGTTTCTCTCACTTTTGCTCTCCTTCCAAAACCCTCACCAAAGCTCCATAGCCAAAAGCTTCACAAATTCTACATTGCAATTTGCAAATTCTTGAGTTAAACCTCCATTACATCATCTTCCATTGTTCAATTCTGAAGTTGAAGCTCATTTGGATCTTGATCAAGTTTTGGAATCACTTCTTGAAGAGCTTTTGAATTATTTTTGGATAATTTCTTTGATCTTCAACTTTTCTTGTTAGGAGCTCATTGGATCTTGGATTTTCTGTGCTTGATCTGTCAAATTCTGTTTGCAACACTTACCAAAGAAATTCTCTGCTTTGTAGGTTGGTAATTCTTAGATCCAAGTTTATTCTAGCTCATTTACAGCTTATATAATGTAGATCCATGAGATTTTGATGTGAATTGATCTATTAATTGATTTGATTGTTGATCTTATTGTTTGGTGGATTCAATTGGTCTTTGATTAATATTATTTGATGTAATTTTCATGTACAATTGCATGCCTTAACATGTGGATGATTTGATAATTGATTTGCTGCTGAAAGTGCTTTTGAAATAATGATTTTCAGCTTCTATTACAGGGTTAATCGATTAATCATTTGCAAGGCAAATATGGTTAATCGATTAACAGTGTATTTTTGCGTGTTTTTTTGCTGGTTTTTAAAGGGTTAATCGATTAACCATTTGCAAGACAAAAGTGGTTGATCGATTAACACTGATGCTGGTTGTGTTTTTTGTGCTTTTTCAAGCTTGTTTCGATTTCTTTCCAATTTTAAACTTCATTGATTGATATGATGCATATTGGTGGACTGTTCTTGTGCTATTTCACTTTATTTTAGAGCATGTATGTGATCCTTCGACACGCGGCACATTGATTTTCATGACACATGTTCATGACTAATTGTTTTGCATTCTTGAAGCATGTTCATGATGCATACTTATTTACATGTTAGAATTTGCTTGTAGATGCTTGCATATTCATGGTGTGTGAGATTGAAGCATGTTTATATGCATTGTTGATTGTTGATACATGTTCATCATGATTGCGTATTTCTCCTGTCGCATGTTCACATACTTTGGTAGCCGATTACGTGTCGGATATTCAATGATAATTGCTTGCAACCTTAATGATTGTTTAATGGATAACATGTTGATACTTGTTTGTTGTTATTGTGTGTTCATGATGTTTGATGATGATACATATTCACACACATTGTTAATGTTGCATCCTTGATACATGTTCATGTTTAAGTGCTTCATTATTGAATGCATACATGTTGCATATGCATATGCTGTTGTATACACTACTGTTATGTGGAATATATGCTGTTAAATGCACTCATTTTATTTTGCTACATTTACACCTGTTCTGCTCTGAAAATGCATGTTTTAAATGTTGTCTTGCTTGTTTGCTGGGATTTACTACTGTGCTGAGCTAAAGCGCTGTTGTTGCTGTTGTTTTTGGTTTATTTTCTTTGTTTTGGCTTGCCTTTACATGTTCCCTTAAGGTCTCCCAGTCCAACTTAATTTTTGATTAAGCTTAGAGTAGGATAGACATTAGGTGCTAATCCATGCATAGTACCATTAGGATAGTTGTCCTAACCTCAATCTTAGGTCCATCTTTGTATGATAACATTAGGTAGACTTCGTTCTTTCTCATTCTCAACTATAGGGTCATAATGCATGACAACATTTAGGTGAGTTTCCCTTAAATTTTCTCTTTTCCTTTTAAGTCTCTCTCTTCTTTCTTAAACAAAATCAAAACATTTAATAAAGATGGTGTGCATTGTATACCACAAGTCTTCAGCACATGGGAAAATATGAGCGGATGCATTTGTAACTTCATCTTAGAGTACTTTGCGCGCGAGATGTTTGGATGGTTAGCGCGAAATATTCGATCCTATGTCATAAACTTTAGTACGATGCACATCTCAAACAAAATCAAAACACTTTTTTAAAACTCATAAACAAATAAATCATTTTGTCCTTTGGGATTTTCCTTCGTACCTTTTTCAGAAAGGGCATGTTATTTCCGTTCTACCGCAAACAGACAACGACCCTAACTATTGAAACACGAACTTAGCATCGCTCATAAAAGACACTTAACAATTCGTAAGTCGAACTACAAACACTCTGATTTCTTTATTCTCGTCCGAATAAAAATACGTAAAATTATCCCTTCATCGGGATCAAATAGGTAAAATTATCATTTATCAAATATCAAATAAAGTAAAAGTTAACCTTTCAAAAGACAAAGTTAAAATCAATCATAAATAACATTCTCATATATATATATATTAGGAATTAAACCATCGATTAGTGAAACAACAAGTATATCCTCCTGTTTGTAATAAACAACATACCGTGTAAGCCAAGTAAATTAACAGCATCAACAAACTTTGCATTAAGGTGGAAAGACCAAACCATACGTGGTTTTTTATGTGTCAAAGAGACACTGTCATCATCATCTTAGATCTTTCTTCCTTTTATCCATTTCATTAATCACCGCAGCCATCATAATAAAAATTGAAGTGAAACTGTAAAATATATTAAATCTAATATTTATATATTGTAATACCCTATATTTCTTTAAATGTTCAATTGACTATCAGTTGGATTTATTTAAGATCTCAAGTGCTCTAAGTGTCAATTATGAGATATTTTTATTTTATTATTTGCAATATAATTTTATTTTAGAAAAATAATTATTTTTATTAAAAAAAATGATTTTATTAAATAGATGATAGTAGGGTGGGAATATCCAAAACTATTTAGGATAAGTTTGAGTTTTAATTCTCAATCTCTGACCGAGTTTAAAGAGAAAAATGTGAATTATTTTTGCAATTTAGGTTTGAATTTGGAGGAGATAAAAACCGTCCCCAACCCACCCAATCGGCATGGAGAAGATAAAAATCGTCCCCAACCCACCCAATCGGCATGTCTAATTATAGTACTTCTTGTAACATAACAAGATTCTTGTGTACTATTAGCCTTTTGTTGCCTCATATCTTTTACAAAAACTTTTAATTGATTACTATTATATGAAAATTTTCCAAATTATTTTATAAAAATTAAAACACATTAATAATTAATTATTTAATAAAATTATTTATGAGTTTTATTAATTGTACCTTAAGAACATGCGTTAGAAAATTATATATATATATATATATATATACATATATATATATATATATATATATATATATATATATATATATATATATATATATATATATATATATATATATATATATATATATATATATATATATATATATTAGAAATTGTACATTTATTTTATTAGTAATAAATAAATTTTTTATTATATTTTAATTATTTTTCTACACAATGTTTTTGTATAAATCTCTTTAACATGTGATTTTAAGGCACAAACATTGCATTATTGATGAAATTGTTTATAGAATATTATACATTACTTTTAGGGTTACTATGAATCGTGTTTATAATATCTTGCAATTATTGTAGTAAACTATTATCATTAATTGATTATTACATGACTGATCTATTGGAATATTTTATATCTAATGACTTATTTATATATGTATGCATTATTATCTTCTAATAATACACATCAACATCTAATTACACTGTCAATTATTTAACCTTACAAAGACATGCTTATGTCTCATCTATATTATAGTCTAACGAAAAGACTAAAGACATTGCGCTAGAGTGTACCTGTCAACATAAACAATTGTAACCTGTAGAAAATTTTAAAGAATTATATTGTTTGGAGTATTTGGAATCTTTTTTGGGACTAATAGGACTGATAGTAACATGATGTTTTATTTTGGTTTAACTTATATGTTGGTTTTTTGGAAGAGTATGATGTTTGAATCAAACAAGAACGTTAGGAGAAGTGAAATATGAATCTTCTTTGAGCATCAAAGCATACCAAAATTGCTTTAAGGTGTGTTTCTATCCCATAGTTGAGAAAATTTAATGAATTTAAAATTTTAAACCATTTAAATAATTCAATTGAAATTATTTCATTTTTAAATTTTTGAGATATTATATGTATACATTTTAGGTTAAAACTTAAATTTGAAAAATAAGGACCAATATAAATCAAAATATTTAAATATTAACCACGTATTTAATATCAAATCAAAATATTTAAATATTAACCACATATTTAATATCAAAGTTATCAAAACTAAAATAATAAAACACATAATAAAATAAAAATGTAGTGGGGGAAGTGGGGTTGTTCGAGGACGGGTTCATGATAGGTACTAGTTTCCTTATTATCCGACCCGTCTTCATATTTTATAATCGGAAAAAAATTTAAACCCAATTTAAAATGGATTTTTCTCGTCAAATTTAGAGTGAGTTCAGGTCAGTACCCGCATATATATGGGTTATATTGCCATGTCGAACCATAACACAATCTTTAATAAAAAATGTGAAACAACACAAAGAAGAAACTAAAGAAGAATTTATTTTGCAAAAAGAAGGCTAGTCGGGATTATAATAGGGAGGATTTGAACAAGATATTATAACATATCCACTATTTAAAAAAATATCAATATCTGAGCTGATACTCACTTGAGCGTCAAAATTAATACCCGCATTCGTGTCCTATGAGTGTGTAAATATTCATATTCATTTCTATTACCCACATTCCTATTAAAAATAAATAGATCAACTATGAAATATCATATCATTTTAAATTTTTAAAAATATTAAAAAAATATTGAAAAAATTTATTGTTAAAATAAACGAACATTTATATTAAATATGTAATAGTTTAACATCGATATATTTTTTAATATTGATAGACATATTTTTTATATAATAATACAAATTAAAATATATAAATATAAATTAAGATATATAAATATATATTGTGTAGATATGAGGCGAATACTAAAATGTTCATACCTATTTATTTTTATAGGTAATAATTTGAGCCTATGTTAATAGTCATTTTTTATATCCTATTTATTGTGGATAATTTTAAGAGTATGTGTTAAAAATGATTTAAATTATTATCTCCATAGACTAGATTTTAACAGAAGAGTCTTCATCAACAAAAACACATCTCTATAAACCTCTCTTAAAAAGTAGCCACATATAAGTGCTACCTGCATGCCTTTAAGAATATAAAAGTATAAAACATCCTTAACCTTAATTTTTGTTTTTGAAAATGATATAAATTCTTGATCTGACCTGATCAGGAGGGATCACGGGCTGGCCACACTCCGCTGGACGGTTATCTATTCGCCGGGGTGAGAAAGAGGAGGGGGGTGTACCTGCAAAGCACTCCGACGCCCAAGTAAGAAGTTGGACAGAGAGGAAGCAATAGTACAGAAAAGGGGCAAGAAGAGTTACCTGACCCTCTTGAAGAAGAGGGTATTTATAGAGAGACCCCAGCGCTGGGCCAACGGTCATTCGAGGTGGGCCAGACGACCAGGCCCAACCCTAATGACTGCTAGGGCTTACGTGGCGTAGTGAAGACCGGGACGTGGTCTTCGCCCTAGTTCAACCGCTCCTAGGTCTCCGGAAAGTGGGTTTGACCTGCTCTTTCGGAGGTGGGCGGTTGGCCGATGACGTGTCCCTGCGGAGGGGAGCACGTGGAGAACGTGCGCCGAGCACGTTATTCTCCCGCGGAGGGAGCCCGGGGTGGTCTTGCTCGTCCGGCGTGATGGACGCCAAAAGGGGACGTGGAGCGGTAGCTTGAGCCCGTCCGTCCAGCCCTGCTCGTCCGAAGGCGCGTGCCGGGGGTGCCCAGTTCGCTTGCTGGGCCGCCTTTGGTATTGGGCCTGCCGAGGTGAGGCCCATACCGGAACAGGAGCCCCCCAAGTCGAAGCTCTGGAGAAGAGCGAGGACTTAAGGTCGTCGTGTCTGGAGTGGGGACTCGCACGAAGGGCTCCGGTCGTCGGTAGAACGGGGAAGAGGCAGGTGAAGGGACGCGACTGTCAGGTTGCCTCCACGTGTCTTGTGTTAAGCGGTCGTAGGGGCGGCTAGCCTATGTCATTAATGAGCCTAGAGTCGCTTCGAGTCCCGCGCCGGGTTATAAATATGGCGGTCCTCGTTCATTCTGTTACTTTTCTCCCTGCTAATCTTTTATCGTCTCTGCTCGTCCGCCGCCTGCCGCCGATCGCCGCCGTGCCGTTGCTCTTTTCTTCCGTCCGCCGCCGTTACAAGTGAGTTCCTCTTTTCCCTCTCTTTTTATTTCCGTCGTCTAACTGGAACGTGTGGTCGGGGCGGGATGAACGCCCCGAGGAGGGACGCGAGTTCCGCCGCGTCTGGCGAGTCTTCCGATGAATGTCCCGGGGACGGTAGGCTAGTTCCGATGAATGCCCCGAGGACAGGAGCCTTTTCTGATGAATGCCCCGAGGACGGGGGCTTTTCTCCGATGAATGCCCCGAGGACGGGGGCTTTTTCTGATGAATGCTCCGGGGAGAAGTATCTTCTCCGACGGCCGTCCCGAAGGGGCTGAGGGGTCGTTCTTCGATCCCCGAGGAGGGTAGACGGGGAGCGAATGTCTGCTCGTCGCCCCTCGGCCTTTGTCGCCCTTTCACTTGACTTGCGGTGGAAGGGTGGATTTGATCCTGGCTATCGAATTCACCGATGTCCTCTGCTTTCAGGTGTAGATGTCGGCTCTGGTGCCGGGGATAATGGTTGAAGATAATGAACCCGAGGTCCCGGAGTATGACGACGGGCGTATCGCCTCGCCCGAGGAGTGGGCGGCCGAGGAGCCACTTTCCATCCCCTCTTGCTTTGTGGTCGATCCGTCCGACGTGTACGCCACGGTCGAGGACACGCCGATAGGAGAAACGCAACACTGGCAGGTGTACCGCCCGAAAGAGCACCACCGGATATGTTCGCGATATGGGCGGAAGATGTTCCCGATGTATGAATTTTATTTTAAAGAAGCTCGGCTCCGGTTACCGTTTTCCGCCTTCCATCTGGGGCTTTTTGACTGGCTGCGTCTTGCCCCGTCTCAGCTTCACCCAAATGCTTTGGCCTTCATCCGGGCTTTCGAGGTGGTGTGTTTCTACCTTTCGGTGGAGCCGACGGTGCCGTTATTCTTCCGCATCTTTCATTTGCAGCGGCAGACGGTGCGAGGTCGTCACGGATGGGTCTCTTTCAAACAATCGACCAAAATTTTCAAAGCGTATAGCGATTCTGTCAAAGACTTCAAAGGTCGGTTCTACCTCGTCAAACCGATCACGCAGCATGGCTCGGACACTCTCTTTGACGAGGGAGAGCGCACGGTAGATGGCCAGCGGTTCCGTGCGTGGCTTCCTAAGATACATCTACTGTGGACCTCGGAGCATTTCAGTCGGGGGACGGATAGGTATATCGTCCGGGCGGGAACCCTCGAGGAGAAGGACATGGCCGCTTATTTGAAAATAATTGCCTTTGTGCGGTCGCTTCCCCCGTCGAAGCTGGTGACGCCCGACGGTCGGTACATCCTCGATGCCCAGGGGAACATACGCACCAAAAAGCGTCTGATAAATACTAAGACTTTGCTCGGCTGCGCGACCGGGGCGGCCGCTCTGGATTATCTAGGTAGGGATGTTCGTTTTCCCTCGTGGTCGGGGTTTTTGATCGTCGCTAACCTATTTCTTTGTTTTTGCAGCGAACATGTCTACTGTCGACGAGCGGGTGAAGCAGTTGCGTGCTGCCAGGAGTGCCGGGGTCCCGAGGACGAGGGTGAGTCAGCTGGTCGGTCAGGAGGTCGCGACGCACGGGGGGCAAACTTCGTCCTCGTCGCCTCAAGAGAGCCAATCCCCTGTGTCTCAAGGAATGTCGAAGAGGCAAAGGTCCGAGGAGCCTCGGGTGGTGGATCTGACGGTCGGCGCCGTCGAGGAAGGTTATGTTGTCCCTCCCTGCCACCAGCACCCGGGCTATTTTCATGGTGCCCGTTCCCCCACTGTTTCCGCCGGGGAGGTGAAGGCTGTTCGCCAGGCTGATCGGGAGGCCCGTCGACGTGTCCTGGCTGAGGACTTGGCCGCGATGATGCGGACGTTTACGACGGCTCTCGTGCTGAACGAGGAGGGCTGCTCCGCTGCTGAGCTGTCCAAACTGCAAGGGGATCTCACTTTCACGCAGTCGCGGTTGGCCAAGCTCACTGAGGAGTTGGAGAAGAGCCAGAAGGATGCTGCCGAGGAGCGGAAACGGGCAGAGGGTGCTGAGGGGAAGGTGACTTTGCTGGAGGAGAAGCTGGGGACAGCGACGGCCGAGGTGCAGGCGCTGAAGGTTCGTACGGAAGTTTTGGACAGCGCTGTTCGTCCGGCCGAGGACGAGACTGATGGGGATCGGCGTTTGATTACTCGTGCTGACTTGATCGCCCGTATTCGGGTGTTGGAGAGCGATTGTCTGGAAGCCGTTGAGGTCGGGTTCAAGAATGCGGTCGAGCAGATTCAGGTCGCCAACCCTGGTGTCGAGCTGGTCGTGGACGGGATAGGGCCGTACCACGAGATTGTTGATGGGAGGGTGATCGATCCTTATTTTGTTATCCCCGAGGAGGAAACCGTGGCTGCTGACCGAGCGGACGAGGAAGCATAGGTTGCCGGGCCTGCGTGCTCGTTGTTTTTGTGGCCTGCGTGCCGGTGTTTATCTTTTGCTTTGGGCCTGCGTGCTCGTTCTTGTACTATTGACTACTGGGCTGGTGCCCGCTTTTGTTAAATATATTTATCATGGATTTTCTAAGTGTGCGCTCGTTATTTGCATGTTGTTTTATGCTCGTTTTTCGTATTTGTTCGAATGCCTTTGATGTGTATGACATTTCTTGTAGATTTTCTAAGTGTTCGCTCGGTGTGTTTAGCTCGACAATTTGTTACCGGTAGTGTAGGGAACTGGCCGGTTTGGCCGGGGATGTAGCCGGGCCGTTTCGGGGGTAGTTTTCCCCGGGGCGTGGACGGCCCATCGCGAGCTGGGTGTCCTGCCTGTTTTGGTACGGCGGCGAGGAGCCTCGGTCGAGGTATTCCCTGCCGAGCAAGGCCTTCTGCCCGCGCACACGAGAGGCAGGGCTTGCTTTCTTTGGTCGTTGGTGGACGCGGGGGTGTGCGGTGGTACCATGTCGCCCCCCCAGTGGTCGGGACGATGGGTCGTCGCGGGCAATGTGTTAACTGTAGTACCGCTTAAGCTTCGCGGCGTTCCATGGTCGAGCTAATTGTTCACCGTGCAGGTTTTCGAGGTAATAGGCCCCATGCTCCGTTTTGTCCCGGACTCGGTACGGGCCTTCCCAGTTCGCCGCCAGTTTGCCCTCGTGGGAGTCTTTCTGGTTTCTGCGTAGAACTAAGTCGCCAGTTTGAAAATCGCGTTTTATGACTTTGTGGTTATGGCGAAGTTTGACTTGTTGCTTTAGCCGGGCTTCCCGGAGAGCTGCTCCTGCGCGGATTTCTTTGACGAGGTCGAGCTCTTCTCGGAGGGAGCCATCGTTGTCGTCGGTGTCCAGGGGAGCTTCCGTTCGTCTGGATGGTTCGCGGATTTCGACCGGTATCACGGCCTCGGTTCCGTACGTGAGGCGAAATGGGGTCTCCCCTGTGGTTGAGTGAGGAGTAGTACGGTATGCCCAGAGGACGCTGTGGAGTTCTTCGACCCATGCTCGTTTGGCGTCTCCGAGGCGTCGTCTGAGTCCTCTGAGTATAACTCTGTTCGCCGATTCCGCCTGGCCGTTCGTCTGAGGATGTTCGACCGAGGCAAAGTGATGTTTGGTCCCGAGGTTGGTGACGAAGTCGCGGAAGTTTTTGTCTGTAAATTGTGTGCCGTTGTCGGTGACGATGGCGAGCGGTACCCCGAATCTGGCGAGGATGTTGCGTTTGTAGAATCGGAGTATGTTGTGGGCGGTGATTTTGGCCAGAGCTTCAGCCTCGATCCACTTGGTGAAGTAGTCGACTCCCACGATGAGGTACTTGTTCTGGTATGAACCGAGGGGGAAAGGTCCGAGGATATCCAGCCCCCACCAGGCGAACGGCCATGGAGATGAGAGGGAGGTGAGGTCGGTTGGGGGGGCGAGGTGCATGTCTCCGTGTCGTTGACACTTATCGCACCGTTTTACGTGCTCTTTCGCGTCGGACTGCATTGACGGCCAGTAGTAGCCCGCGCGCAGGGCCTTGCGCGCTAGGGATCTGCCGCCGAGGTGCTGTGCGTTGATACCTTCATGGATTTCTTCTAGAACGGCCGTACTCTGGGATTTATCTATGCATTTGAGGAGTGGGATTGCGAAGCCTCGGCGGTACAGTCGTCCCTCGAGGAGGACGTACGAGCAGGCCCGTCGTTTCGTTGCGTTGGCTTCGCTAGAGCTGGCCGGCAGACGGCCGGTGCTGAGATAGGTGTGGAGGGGGGTCATCCAGCAGTCCGCGTCTCCAATGGCGTTGATGTCGAGGGGTGTGGTGGTCGGGCTGGTACTTGGTTGGGACAAGATTTCTTGAATGACCGATTTGTGACCGCCTCGTTTCTTGGTGCTTGCTAGTTTGGAGAGGACGTCGGCGCGGGTGTTCTGCTCCCGAGGAACGTGCTGAATTTCTGCTGAGTCGAACCCTCTTAGTTTTTCATTGATGAGCGCGAGGTATCCGGCGAGGGTGTCATTTTTTGCTTGATATTCGCCTCGGACTTGCGAAGCGACCAGCTGGGAATCCGTGTAGATTCGGATGTCCCTGGCTCCCAGGTCGGATGCTAGGCGAAGGCCGGCGAGAAATGCTTCGTATTCGGCCTGGTTGTTAGTCGTTGGAAAGGCTAGTGTGAGGGAGACTTCGATGACCGTACCTTCGTCGTTATCGAGGACGATGCCGGCGCCGCTCCCCGTGGAGTTGGAGGAGCCGTCCACAAAGATGGTCCAGAGGTGGTTCCCGGCGGTAGGTTCGGGAGGCGTGGTCATCTCGGCGACAAAGTCGGCCAAAGCTTGAGCCTTGATGGCATGCCGACTCTCGTATGTGATGTCGAACTCGGAGAGCTCTAGCGACCATTTCAGCATGCGCCCAGCCATGTCGGGGCGGCCGAGTAGCTGGCGAATGGGTTGGTCGGTTCGGAGCACGATGGTGTGTGCTAGAAAATAATGTCGGAGTCGGCGTGCCGCTGTTACGAGGGCCAGGGCGACTTTCTCGATCAGCTGGTATCGGGCCTCCGGGCCGTGGAGGGCTTTGCTAGTGAAGTAAATGGGCTTTTGTCCTTCCCCGGCTTCGCTCACGAGGACGGCGCTGACGGCTTCGTTAGAGACGGCCAGATACAAATACAGGGTTTCGCCCGTCGCGGGGCGCGTCAGTACTGGCGGTTCGGAGAGGACGCGTTTGAGGTGGCGAAGGGATTTCTCACACTCGTCCGTCCATTCGAACTTGGTCTCTTTCCTGAGCAGTTTGAAGAACGGGAGGGCGTGTTGGGCCGATCTCGCGATGAATCGCGAGAGGGAGGCCAGCACGCCGTTGAGGGATTGGATGGCACGCTTCGTGGTCGGCGTGGTTATATTGGAGAAGGCGTGGCATTTGTCCGGATTGGCTTCGATCCCCCGTTCGGTCAAGTAGTAGCCGAGGAATTTGCCGGCGCAGACGCCGAAAGTGCATTTCTCCGGGTTAAAACGCATGCGACATGATCTCGCGGTCTTGAAGACCTTCTGGAGGTGTGCCGCGTGGTCGTCGTCCGCGCCGGATTTGACGATCATGTCGTCCATATAGACCTCGAGCATGTCCCCGATCTCGTCGCGGAAGACGTGGTTCATCATCCGTTGGTACGTGGCCCCGGCGTTTTTGAGGCCGAAGGGCATCACGTTGTAATAGTAATTGCCCGAAGCTGTCATGAAGGCCGTGGCCTGTTTGTCGTGTTCGGCCATTGGGATCTGGTTGTACCCCGAGTATGCGTCCATGAAGGATAAGAGTTTGTAGCCCGCCGAGTTGTCGACGAGCTTGTCGATATTAGGGAGGGGGTAGGCGTCCTTAGGACATGCCCGGTTGAGGTCAGTGTAGTCAACACACATGCGCCATTTTCCATTATTCTTTTTAACAAGTACAACGTTGGACAGCCAGGTGGAATACCGGGCTTCCGAAATAAAATTTGCCTCTAAGAGGTCTTTTACAGCTTGTTCGGCTGCTGCCGATTTTTCGGGGGACTGGCGACGTCGGCGTTGTACCACGGCCTTTGCGGTTGGGTTGATGGACAGCTGGTGGCAGGCGACCTCAGGGTCGAGTCCCGGCATTTCCGCGGCGCTCCAGGCGAAGAGGTCGGCATTCTCGCGGAGGCAGACTTGGAGCTGTCGTTTCGCGAGGTCGGGGAGTCCTGCGCCTATCCTCACGGTTCTGGTCGTGTCGTCCCCGAGGGGAATGAGCTCGAATTCGCCATCCGGGATGGGGCGCGCTGGGTGCGGGGGCTGCTCGTTGGCTTCGTCAGTCTTTTTCTTGTCGAGCTCGTCGGTGAAGCGACTGTCGAGCTCAACTGATCCGACCAGCTCTGTTGGTTTGTCCTTTGGCGTAGCGCTTGGCGTTTTCTTTTTGGTCGGTGGAGCGATGGAGTCGAGGCCTTTCAGCGCGGCTTCGAAACACCTTCGGGCAGCTTCGATGTCGCCGTTGAGGGTGACCACGGCTCCCCTTCTCGTGTAATATTTCATCTTCAGGTGGGCGGTGGAGGGTACCGCGGTGAGTTCTGCTATCGTCGTCCTGCCCAGGATGCAGTTATATAGGGACGGGCATTCGATGACTAAGAAGCGGACGTTGATGTCTCTGGCCGTTTCCTCTTCCCCAAAGGTGACTTTCAGTTCCACGTATCCCCAGGGTCTTGTCGTCGTCCCGTTGAACCCCTGGAGGTCGGATCCTACGTAGGGGGAGAGGTTGGATTCGTTGAGCTGGAGGGTTGTGAACAAATGTGAGTACATTATGTCAACCGAGCTCCCACCGTCGACTAGGAGGCGCCTGACGTCGAAGTTTGCCATTCGTGCACGTATGAGCAAGGGTATGTTGGAATTGGGAGATCCCCCGGGTAGTTCTTCGAGGTAGAATGTGATCGGGTTGGAGCGGCCTCGGAATTTGTCGAGCGTGCTCATCTTGCCGGAGTTGCCCGCGATGAGTTCGTCGAATTTCCTTTTCACAGATCCTACGGACAGACTCCTCGTAGCTCCGTCAGAGATGACCATGGCTCTGGGGAAGTATTCCCATCGGCTGGTTGGTCGGATTGGCTCGTCGACTAGGCTGGGTCCTTCGGGGATGCCGAATCCTCTGCTTGCGAACCAATCCTCGGGGCGGCTGACGCACAGCGCGACCTGGAGTCTCTCGCCGTCCTCTGGGGAGGGGAGTTCCTCGATTTTCTTTGCCTCCGGAGCCTCCGACCTGGGTGGTTCACCTCCCCGGGTGTATCGCTTTAGGTGTCCGTCTTTGATTAGGATTTCGATCGCATCTTTGAGATGGATGCAGTCTTCCGTTACATGCCCGTGGGTCCTGTGGAACCGGCAGTACTTTGACTTGTCCACGTTGGGTTTGGGCGGCGTTGGTCGTGGAAAACGGACACCTCCCTGCACAAACTCGGTTTTAGCGCATTCTGCCAGTATGCGTTCGCGTGAAGCGACCAAGGCGGTGTATTCGGTGAACCTTCCTGCCGGGCCGCGTGACTCGCGCTGTTCGCGGGGTTCGCGGTGGCGGTCGTCCCGACGGCGGTCCACTCCTCGTCGGTGGCTTGAAGCTCCGTCGTCTCGGTGCCCGCGGGGGGCTTCTCTGTCTCGGGTGTCGCGAGCGGAGTTGGCCGCTTGTGTTTCCTCGAACCGGATGTAATGGGCGGCCCTGTCGAGGAAGTCTTGGAGGGACGTGGGCCGGTGTATGCCTACGGCCTCGTAGAATTTGGAGTCATGGCGCAGGCCTTGCTCCATTAAGTAGCGTTTCATTTCGTCGGAAGTCGTCACCTGTACGGCTTCCCGAGTAAACCTTTCGATGTATTTCCGGAGAGGTTCGTCGGGGCCTTGGATGATCGCCCCGAGGACTGCTTCCGTCTTCGGGTGACGCCGGGACGCTGTGAAGTGTTTGGAGAATAGGTCCTTCAAGACCCTCCACGATGTAATTGATTCGGGCTCCAGGCTTTTGTACCAGGTCATAGCGCCTTTCCTCAGAGTCGTCGGGAAGAGTCTGCATTTAATAGCTCCCCGTACATTTCGGTAGTCGAGCATAGCCTCGATATCTTCCAGATGATCGTCCGGGTCGGAGGTGCCGTCGTACGTTGACAGCGTCGGTGGTTTCTCCATTCCTTGGGGTATGGGGGCTGCCATGATCTCCCGGGATAGTGGGGTGCGGTAGTCATCCTCGTCGCTGTGCGCCGGGGATCTCAGGGGAGATGAGCCGTTCGCGGTGTGTCCCGGGTTTCGGGTCCTTGATCTTCGGCCTGAGTTCCCGCCTCGGGTTTCCTCGGTTGGGGTCGCCGCGGCGTTCTGGTTCCTCCCGCGACCGTGCCTTGCCGGGGATCTGGTGCGCTCCCGTGCCGCTTGCGGGCGGCGTCTCTCCAGCCGCGGTCGGCGGTTCCTGAGTCGAGGTGAGGGGCTCCTCGAACCTCCGTTCTGGTCTTCCCGCTGGGGGTACCTCGGGGAGCCGCCGCGTTCCAATGCTCCAATTCTAGCGTTCTGTTGGGACAGCAGCTGGTTCGTCTGGTTGATGGCTGCAAAGAGAGCGGCTACCGTTGGGTCTGCTCCCGCCGGGATGGGAACGGGGTGGAATGCTGGCGGGCTCGGGGGGCGATGGTCGGCATGTAGGGGCCGCTCCTCGGACGATGGTGAAGCAGTTCGCCCGTCCCTTTCGTCGGCTTCCGTCAGGCGTGCCGTTCCTACCTGCTTCCCGTTGGTGGCGGTGTTGAGCGCGAGATCGTGCGGAGTGTCATCGCGGCGTGGGCTGGCCATGACCGTGGAGGTTTGGTGAAACTTTTGGTTTTTCTGCTCGGAGTAACGGGGAAGTTTCAGGTTCCCACAGACGGCGCCACTGATCTGACCTGATCAGGAGGGATCACGGGCTGGCCACACTCCGCTGGACGGTTATCTGTTCGCCGGGGTGAGAAAGAGGAGGGGGGTGTACCTGCAAAGCACTCCGACGCCCAAGTAAGAAGTTGGACAGAGAGGAAGCAATAGTACAGAAAAGGGGCAAGAAGAGTTACCTGACCCTCTTGAAGAAGAGGGTATTTATAGAGAGACCCCAGCGCTGGGCCAACGGTCATTCGAGGTGGGCCAGACGACCAGGCCCAACCCTAATGACTGCTAGGGCTTACGTGGCGTAGTGAAGACCGGGACGTGGTCTTCGCCCTAGTTCAACCGCTCCTAGGTCTCCGGAAAGTGGGTTTGACCTGCTCTTTCGGAGGTGGGCGGTTGGCCGATGACGTGTCCCTGCGGAGGGGAGCACGTGGAGAACGTGCGCCGAGCACGTTATTCTCCCGCGGAGGGAGCCCGGGGTGGTCTTGCTCGTCCGGCGTGATGGACGCCAAAAGGGGACGTGGAACGGTAGCTTGAGCCCGTCCGTCCAGCCCTGCTCGTCCGAAGGCGCGTGCCGGGGGTGCCCAGTTCGCTTGCTGGGCCGCCTTTGGTATTGGGCCTGCCGAGGTGAGGCCCATACCGGAACAATTCTTAACATAATGCCCAGTTGATCGAAATAAAACATCCTCTTACTCGGCGGCGAGTTGCATACCATAAATAAATTTTATAATAATCAAATTCATGTAATTAATTTTCATGCATTATAGGAGAGAAGGATTCAAATATTTTAAGTAATAGAAGCATGCATGATTATATCTTAATAATATACTAATATACATATATGGTCCATATGGATATCATTGTTTCTCGTTTTGAGAGTTTTTAATAATTCAAATATTCGTAATTAATTATTACATATGTGTAATTGATTACAGATGTTAAAATAAGTTAGATAATTTTAAAAAAATATATATATTTTTAGAGTTAGCATAATCGGTTACGTATTCGCAGTTACTGATAATCATTGTTTGTTATCTTTTTTTGTTATTTAGCCGTCGTAATCGGTTACTGACTTTGTGTAACCGATTACATGACCGAGTTTTTGACTTTGTTATGGTTAATGAAAGAGAACAAAAATATTCTCACCCTCAATTAATTTCTTTATCTTAATTTCTCTCTCCCTCTCCACACTCTAATTTCTCCATCATTCACAAATCTTGTGGTTCTAAGTTCTAACATTTGACATCAAGATTCTAGTTATAATCCACAAATACCTAGTGTGCAACATAAATTTTGTCTTCAATGAAATAATGCCTGCAAACCTACCCATCCTTGATGCGAAGAATTACAACAAATAATGCAAACAAGTGAAAGTGTAATTTGGATACCAAGATGTTCTTGAAGTGATCAAGAACGGGGTGAATCCTCTTGTCCAAGTTGAAATGGATGCACAATGAGCAACACATAAGAAAGAGAAGAAGAAATATTTCAAGGCGCTATTTTTTATTCATCAATGTGTGGATGGTGACAACTTTGATAAAGTTAGTGATTGTGAATCGTCAAGGCAAGCATGGGAACTCTTAGAGAAGGAATACGTAGGGGCCGACAAGGCAAATGTGGTGAAGTTACAAACTCACAAGCGTTAATTTGAATTGATTCAAATGGAGGAAAATGAGACGATCAACGATTTCACAACAAGAATCACCCGGTTAGTGAATCAAGTGAAGGCATGTGGAGAAACAGTCACATAGCAGTTTGTTGTCGCAAAATTTTTGTGTTCTTTAATGCCACGATTTGACAACACGGTTTTAGCGATTGATGAATCGAAGGATCTTGCGACAATGAACAAAAAGGAGTAGTAAAGCTCTCTTGAGGCTAATATGCAAGGGATGGAGAAGAGAAACAGTGATAAGGAAAAGGCAGAGATTGCTTTGCAAGCTCACTTCAACGAGAAAGATAAGAGATCGAAAGAAATATGGCCCTTAAAAAGTAAAGGGTGTTTTTATAATTTTGGTTGAAGAAGTCCTAAAGTTCAAAGAATTTGACTTTTCAAAGGGGTGAGAGCAGTTGCAACAAAAGTGGTAGTCAAGACAACTTTAGAGGTGAAAGGAAGTGGTTTGACAAAAGCAAGAAGCAATACGTTAAGTATCAAATGTTATGTTATTTTGGAAAATAGTACAATGCAAACAAGAAGGAACCTCAAGAAAATGAAACCAAGGTTTCAAGATAAGAGTTTGATGAGGAGAATACCCTTTTGGTCATGATCACGCAAGGGGAATGCAACAACAACAAGTTGCAGGACAACAACAACAGTTTTGAAAATGCTACAGAAGCATGTTGTAACGAGTTATGTAAACGTTGTAACCATTTATAGGCAGAAGAAAATGTCATGATGAGTACGATAGGTTCCGTTCAGTGCAGCGAGGAATGGTATCTGGACTCCGGGTGTTCTACTCATATGATGGGGAGGAAGGATTGGTTAGTTAAAATCAATCACGCCATGATGAATAAAGTGAAGTTTGCGAATGGCACCACTCTAGCGGCCGATGGGATCAGTGATGTTTGGATCATAAGAAGGGCTGGTGGACATTCCTTGATCAAATATGTATTGTACATTTCAGGAATCAAATGTAACCTTCTAAGTATTGGCCAATTACTTAAGAAGGGTTACAAGATTCACATGGAAAATAAGGGGTTACGCATTATAGATGCAAATAGGATTTTAGTCCTTAAACCTCCTATGGCTGCCAATAGAAATTACAAGGTTAAACTAAGGTTATGGAGTATAGATATCTTACTACATCGACAAGTCGAGAAGAGTGGATATGAGACTCTCTTCTTGGGCCTCTCAATTTCTGAGATCTCAAAGACTTGCAAAAGAATGGAATGATAACGGAGTTGCCATTGATCAACATACCGGTTGAAATTTGTGAACATTGTGTGCAAATAAATCAACATAAGGATAACTTCCTTAAGGATGTAGGTTGTAGAACTAAGAATCACCGTGAGGTGGTGTATTCAGATGTGTGTGGACCGATACAAGTATGTTTCATTGGTGGAAATAGATATTTTGTAACATTCACCGATGATCATAGTAGAAAGCTATGGACATACTAATAAAGAGAAAAGATGAGGTATTTGAAATGGTTAAGAAGTTCAAGTCCATGGTTGAAAGACAAAGCATTCACAAGCTCAAAGTGCTCAAAATGGATGGTGGAGGCGGAAATGTCTCAAAATACTTTGAGAGGTTTTGTGATCAAGAAGGGATTGTACATGAGGTTTTACCACCTTATACACTACAAAAATTGATGCTTCTGAAAGGAAGAATCGATTGACCATGAACATGGTAAGAAACTTGTAAAAGGGAAAGAACTTTTTGAAAGAGTTATGGAAAAAATCGGTATCCACATCTTCCTATTTTTTGAATAGGTATCCAATAAAGAAGATCGAGAAGGTAACACCAAAGGAAGCATGGTCGGTATTTAAACTGAATCTTAACCATTTCAGAGTTTTTGGTTCTGTAGCCTATCACTCCACTGGTGGTTACAAGTTATTTGATGCAGCAAATAAGAGGGTTTTGATCAGCTGAGACATTATTTTTTACGAGATAAAGCAATTGAAGCAGCATGTAACCGGTTACGTAAAAGTTATAATCGATTACAGTTTTGAAAATGCAGATTCTGCATAATTGGGAAGTACAGAAACACTCATCATTGAAACCCGAATTGAAGAGACTGTGAGAAGATCAACAAGGCAAAGAGGTTTGCCTTTAAGACTCTAAGATTGTGAGCTATTCCGAGTCAACAAAATCAATGATTATGGTGATTTTGTCCAATTTTCTCTTATTGCCGAATCCAAACCTGTTAAAATGAAACAAGATTTAAGTGGTCAAGAATGGATTTATTCTTTGAAAGAGGAGCTAGAATCTATAGAGAAGAACAATACTTGAGAGTTGGTTAATCTACCGAATGGGAAGAAGTCAATTGGTGTGAGATGGGTGTTCAAAGTGAAGGTAAATCCTAAGGGTGAAATAACCAAGCATAAGGCTCGATTATTTGCAAAGGGATTTTTGCAAAGAGAAGACATAGACTTTGAAGATGTATTCGCACCGGTTACTAGGATTAAAACCATTAGGCTAGTTTTTAGTATTTCAAATAACAACAATTGGCCGATCTATCAAATGGACGTTAAATATGTGTTTTTGAACATACTTCTTGAAGAAGAGGTATATGTAGAACAACCCCCTAGTTTTGTTGTAAGAAGCCAAGAGTTAAAGTTCTACAAGTTGAAGAAAGCATTGTACGGTTTGAAGCAAGCTCAAAGAGCTCGGAAAAAAAGGATAAATGGTTTCTAAAGGAGGTTGGATTTAAGAAATGTGTATCCGAGCATGGTGTGTATGTGAAGACGGATACAAGGGAAAGAGTGATTATCCTTTGTCTATATGTAGACGACTTGTTGATAATGGCAAGCAATAGGAAATGTATTTCTAATTTTAAGAGTGAACTTATGAATGAATTCGAGATGACCTAACTTGGCCTCATGACATACTTCATTGGCATTGAGTTCCACAAGCCCAAAAGGGGATTGCTCACGCACCAAAAGAAAGTATGCGCTTGAGATATTGAAGAAGTTTGAAATGGAGCATTGTAATGCTGCCATTATTCTGGATGAATAGAGGATACATTTGTCGAAGAGTGAAGATGAGCAAGATGTTGATCCTACTCAATCTAGGAGGCTGATTGGATCCTTGTATTACTTGTGCAATATACGACTATACTTGGTGTTTAGTATCAGTATTGTGAGTAGATTTATGGAGAGGCCAAATGTGTCTCACCTAAAAGCAGTCAAGAGGATCCTAAAGGATCGATTGGCTAGGAAATTCTCTTTTCCGCAGTGGACACAAGTATAATATGCAATTTGCTTGGTTTTACTGATTTCAATTGGTGCAGAGATAAAGATGATCGAAAGTATAAAGTTGTATACATCTTTATGTTCGACGAAACACCAACCTCATGGTGTTTAAAGAAGAAACCAATAGTTGCACTGAACACATGGATCTGATTAATTCCCCTAATTCCTTCTTTGAACACCATAAAGTTGGTGTTTCATCACTGTTATTTCCACATTGATATTTTCATGGATCTGATTAATTCCCCCAATTCCTTCTTGTAAATTAACAATAATTTGTCACCGTTATTTATTTATTCAACAAATTTTTTTTAGAGAATTCTATGTTGGTAATATTTTAAATTTTTTCATATGAGATATTTTAAAAATTTTAAAATAGGGTATTTTAAATAAAAAAATATTTCTTCTGAATTCATCTGGGTTATAGAACATGACTAATGAAATAAATAAAGAAAAGCTAATCAATACAAAAACTAACTGACGAACATTATATTATGGCAAATATAATGCAAACCTAAGAAAACATATTTTGTATTTTGAAAAAACAGATAATAAAACAGGATTAGGATCCATGTGGACCATATGCATTATATTATTAATTATATTATTGAGAATTATCAATCATGCATGTCCCTACTAATTTAAAAAATGGTACTGCAGATGCTAAACCAAAAATATGTTAACAATTCTAATAAAATAAGGATTATGTAAGCAACAAAAAAAGTTAAAATAATAATGAGGAATTAGAAAGAAAAACATTTTAATAAATAAGATACTTGTTTAATTATTTTTTATAAATAAATCAAAAGATAGCCCTTAAAAAATATAAGACAAACAATGATCTCTGATTAATTGGGGATTCAGATTTCTCAATGTTATAGACGTTGTAATAAATCTAGGCATTTGATAAGAAATTGTTGGTTGAGATCGTTTTACTGCATAAAATTGAGTTTAAAATATGAAGTTTTAATCTCAAATCAATAGATCAATTGATGAGATGATGAGAGGATGTGAATGGTTAACCAAATCCTGTGAACAAATGTAATTGAGAGACTTTGCATTTTTTCGAAGTAAAAATTACAGTCGAGAGAGTTTATAATTTATTTCGTTAAAAACTTGCAGTTAGTGGGTTTACAATTGTCTTTTTTGAAAATTTGCAATTGTAAGAGAGAATTTGTAAATTTGTCCTTGTAAAATTAAAAGTTGAGTAATAAATTAATGATTTTTATGGTAAAATTAGATAATTGAGAGAAAATTAGATAATCAAAGAAATTATATACTTTTTATGGTAAATCAAATATTGTTTCAGTTTTCAAAAAATAATTATGATCGAGTATGTCATGCTTAATTAGTGGTTGGTTTTTAGAATTTCAAAGACAAAAAACTGAAACATGCAAAGTGTTTGATCTTTTAAATTTTTTTTATAAAATCACACAACTTGTTTAAACCAACTCACAAATCCACATTCACTCAATCATACATCTGGTTCAAGATGAATACAACTTCTGAGCAATCTACTACTTCCATTGTTTCAGAGACTCTTATATTCTTTTAGGCAACTTCTAATAAAGAGGTCAGACCCTCTGAAGACATTCCTTCAACCTCTTTTTCTCAGGCACTACAAAAGAAGATTAGTAACAAGAATAAGAAGTTTAAGAGAAGAAGATTAAGAGAAGTTATTCATTTTGATTCTGATGAAGAAGAAGAATTGAATTTAGATTGGGGAAACTTTTTGCATAGTTGAAAATCCCTAGATGATTAGGATTAATGTTATAAACTTTTTCTTTGTAATCATTCCTTTAATTTAATGAAGTTCTTTTCCCGCTTTAAATTTTTGCATATCTTCCTCTAGCTCGGTGTTCTGGACAGACTGACGCTCCTCCGGACGGGCCTTCGACGTTCGAACTGGCTCTTAAGTCATTACTCCTTTGCCTCGGAGCAACGACTTAGGGAGCTCCTGTTCTTGACTGGGCCTAAGGATGGCCCACCGTCGGGCACGACCCAACCCAAGTCCTCGCCGAGGAGGGCCCAATTGAGGTCCAACCCACCTACACGCTTGGGGAGCACTCACACGTCTCCCCCACAGACTCTACGTGCCCCCACGTGGGGATACGTCATCAGACAACTACCCACTTCCGAAAGAACTGGTCAGCCCACCTTCCGAAGATCACGGGGTAGTTGATCTAAGGTGAAAACCACGTGTTGTTCTTTCCTATGCCATGTAAGCACTGACAGTTACTCGTATTGGTCCTTGCAGTCCAACCCAATGCAAAGTAATCGTTGGCCCTGCGCTTGGGGGACACTATAAATACCTTCTTTCACTAGACGGTCAGGTATTCTGAATTCTACAACTTCTTTCTGTACTTACTATCTCACATTATCCTTTCTGATATCAAACAACCAGGCTGAGTACGAGGCCTTCCTCAACCAGACGTCCAGACTACGTCTGGCCGAGGACCTCAGTGCGAAAGAGGTAAAAATATTTACCGACTCCTAGCACGTGGCCTCCCAAGTGCGGGGAGAGTACCAGGCCAAGAACGACAGCCTCATCGAGTACTTGGCCCTAGTAAAAGAGAAGATGAAAAAATTCCTCTCGACGGAAGTAAGTCACATCCCGCGTGAACACAATACCCAGGCAGACATCCTATCTAAGTTGGCGAGCACGAAGAAAAAAGGCGGGAACAAATTTGTCATCCAAGAAGTGCTTCCACGGCCAAGTATCGAGAATCCCACCTTAATCGTCGACGTAAACACCATCGTTGACGACCACTGCTGGATGAACCCGGTATATGAATACCTTAGCACAAGGAAATTTCCCGACGACCCCAAGGAGGTTAGCGTAGTAAGACGACATGCCTGTTCATATGCCATTGTCGAGGACAAGTTGTACTGGCGGGGTTTCTCCATCCCCCTCCTCAAATATACCAAGGAGTCTAAGGTCCCCATCATACTCTAGGAGATCCACAAAGGGATCAACACGCAGGGGTACTACTGGCCTACCATGCAGCAAGACGCTAAAGAGCATGTCAAGAAGTGTGACAAATGCCAGTGACACGTGAACATGCACCTGGCCCCGCCCAATGAGCTCAAAAAGTCTCTCATCCCCATGGCCATTTTCCTTGGTGAAGGATGGACATCCTCGGGCCCTTCACCATAGGGTCATACCAAAACAAGTATTTGTTAGTCGGCGTCGACTACTTCACTAAGTGGATAGAGGCTGAAGCCTTAGCCAAAATTATGGCCCACAACATACTCTGTTTCTACAAAAGGAATATACTTGTCTGGTTCGGTGTATTGAAATTCTGGTATCAGATATCAGATGTCGAAGGCGATGCTATGACACTAATATCTGTATAATCACCAATAAGAACAAGGACAAATAGATAACAATAGTAAAATGACACAAGCAATTATTAACCCAGTTCGGTGAAAACACACCTACGTCTGGGGGCTACCAAGATAGGAAGGAAATCCACTAAGTAGAATTAGTTTGAAGATACACATTAGACTCTCTCTAGCTTACCATCTTCTCACCTAATCTCTACCCTTGCAATTTCTACCTAGGACACTCCTAGATAAGAGACACCTCTCACTCCCTCTCAATCACATCAGTGATAACAACAAAATAATAAAACTTTAGAAGACACTCTTCAAAGATACAACTTGATCTTTCTTAAAAGCTTCAATCAAGTACAATACACTCTTGTTTACAAGCTTTGAGTGAACAACTTACAATACAAAACTTATTCCAATTCACACATTAAAGTAATAAGTGAATGGCTCACAAACTAACACAAAACACACGAATGCTAGAACACACTAAACCTTGTATAATGCACTATTTTAAACCTAGCTTCTCTTAATTGTAAACTAGGGTTGCGAAACCTTTAAATAGAAATACTTGGATGGGCTTGGGCTTTAGAAAAAGTAGCATCTGATCGTGAAGAAATCAATCTAAATAATTAGCATTAATGAAACAAATTTGATTTGATCAAATCAGCTCCAATCAAATCACTCTTCAGATCTTCAAGATTTTCTTCAGAAAATAGCTCCACTTGAATCTATAAATTTTCCACGATATATGCATCAAAAATGCTTTTGAATAAGAATTAAATCCACGTAGATTTAAACCATAAAGGACAGATCATAGCAGCGCAAAGAGTTGCACTAAAAAGAGACAAACAAACACATTCACACAGAATGTTTTGCTCATAGAAGCCATGACATCATGCTTGACATCATGAACTAAATCATGTAACAACAAACATAGCTACTTGCAGAATCTTAATAACATATGTCAAGACATCCTGTAGGACATCTTGTGATTTCACCAAGTCTTACCGAAATTCCTGCCAATCAAGAACTAACAAACTCCCCCTTTGGCAAATTTTGGCTAAAACATACAGCAGATCACAAGAGCTCCTAAAACAGAGAGCACAACAGAAAAAAAAACTTCAAAAAAGGAGTAAATACAAACTCCCCCTCAACACAATAACCAACAACTCTTCAAGACACAAAACAACCCAAACACTTCAACAGTCAGCAACCTGTAAATCACAAATTCACTACTCATAACAGACCAAAAAAAAAAACAACATCCAACAGGATCATCAGAATACCAACAGCTTCACCCAAAACACAGCTTCACACACACCAAACTTCTCCCCCTTTTTAGCCATAAATTGAGAGCATAAGCTAAGGGGAAAAAAGTAACATAGATCACATTACTAGAGCCAAGATAAGTTAAGGGTACAAAGACCCAATTAAAGTACAAATCATCAACACCTTAAGTGCAATAAAAAGTACATTCTGCAGCAGTAGACAAATCAAAGTAACAAAAAAAAACAAAGAGAAAATCAAACATGATTAATCTTCATCCTCAGAACTAGTTCTTTCAGCTTCATCAGCATCAGTAGACACAGAATTATCACCATCAGTCTCCTCCTTAGATACTTCCTCACCATCATCTTCTTGATTATCATCATCAGTCATTACATTATCTTCATTTTCCAAACATTGAATCAAAGCCTCCAATTTGATCTTCCTAGCAGTAGCCACATTAATCATTTCACCTAACTCCCTCTAGATGGCCAATCATTGAGTTGATTTGCAGTTATGATCCTGCGCACTTGATTTTCAAAAGCTTTCGTTTCACCTTCACCTTCATCATTCCTTCCCAAAAATCTGTTAATCTCCATTGAAGAGAATTCAACACACCTCCCTCTAACAAAAACCTTCATAAAATCATTTCTTTTCCCGTCAGTAATGGTAGCAGGGATGTTCATAATAAATTCCTTCACCAGCACATCATAACATTTAGAGAACCCAACAACTGTTTTGATCAACCAGCATCAGTAATCAATTGCATGACCTCCTTGATATCCAAGGCATCTTTTCCTAACTCCCTTTCCAAGTCAATCCTCCGTTGATACACGAATTTCCACTTTGACATGGTGTCAATAGAATGGAATGACACATTATCAAGAGGAGCAGCAGGCACAAACCTTGTAGTCTTCTTGGCAATAGATCTCTTGGATGGAGTGATGTTTGGGACATCCTCCTCAATATCATCATCTGAGTCAGTTTCAACCCTAACCTTCCTTTTCCTGGAAGTAAGAGTGACTTCATGCTTTTGGAGGTCCAACAGGCGTCTTCTTCCTTTAACTTTTGGAAGGGGATTCCTCAAGTACAGCTTTACCTTTTCTAGTCTTCAATCTTTTAGCAATACCAGGGGCGACATTCTTGATTAGCTCATCATCAGAAGGGACATCCTCAACATCCACCACATTTTCAAAGATGTTTACCTTCTCATTGTTTGGAACAGAATAGTTTGTTGTGTCTTCCATACCATCATTCTGATTAGCAACATCATCTTCACCTACATCCTGGAGCACAGAGCTAGCAAACTTGTGCAGGTTCTCTGTATTAGGGTTCTTTGTTAGAACACAGATTGGTTCTTAATAATATCTCTATGTTTTGATGATAACTATTATGAAATTTTGTAATTAAGAATTATATACTCTAAAATTTGCTTAAGAGTGTTTGCTGCAGATATTAAAGTAATTATCACTCCAGAAGCAAATCAGAACTGAACATAAGAAATATGCTAGACTCTGAAGCGCCAGATGCATCCATTAGAAGATTCTAAATGCTGCCAACAGAAGATCCTGAGAGTAGCCTCCAGAAGGATCTGAAGCAGAAGCTCCAGAAGGATCTGAGGCAGAAGCTCCAAAAGAATCTGAAGCAAGTCAGAAGTATCTGAACCAAAGAAGAATTCTGTATGAAGAGTTTTCAAGCATAGTTACTACAGAAGATTCTGAAAGTACTAAAGCTGCCAGTACTGAGGATCTGACTCAAATATGCTCTGAACTTATACACGCTAAAAGCACACCTGCTGCAAAGACTCTGATTCAGCAAAACTCTGATCAACATCAGAAGGCTCTGATCAAATTAGACTCTGATGATTCTTGCTGAAAATTGATGAAGAAGAATTCTAAGATTATGTCCGTTGGAATATCCAAACGACTCTTTCCTTATTTATGCTAGACTCAAGAACACAGACAAAAAGGATTTCTCTGTGCTTTCTTCTTCTAGGAAAGGTCATTTGATGTGAAGACAAAAAGGCTCAGACCTTTTGGTACACTCTTCTCAACATGAAGTACTCTTGGATCAATGTGCCTATAAAAGCAAGTCTTCAACCATCTTCTTCAGTTGACGTTTTACCTGAAAAGAAATCAATATCCAAAGCTCTCATACAATTCACATTCTTTCTAGAATTAATTTCTTTGTTCTTAATATTAAGTGAAAAATCACAGTTGTGATAAAGCTTTATTAGAAGCAATTTAAACACTTGTATTTGTTATTACATTTGATTGTAAGAAAACCTTAAGAAGATCCAGTTAGGATCAGTAGTTCTTGAGAAGACTTTGAACAGTTGTTCTTAGTGGTTACTATTGTAATCAGTTGATTAAATAGTGGATTAAGTCCTTGTTTGAGAAAGGCAAATCACTCTAGGAAGGATGGACTGGAGTAGTTGAGTTCAACGAACCAGGATAAAAATACTTGAGTTTTTATTTCTAAGTTTTTATCTTCATACTTATTCAACCCCCCTTCTAAGTATTTTCTCACCTTCAGTTGGCATCAGAGCTCCGGTTCTGTGTGTGCTACCACTTCACAGTGACAGTAAAGATCCAGTGAGAAAAACTTTGATATATATTTGGTTGTTACTATGGCTGATAATACAATGTCTAACATTAACAACAAATATGAAGAAAGGGACAGAATCAGCACTAAACCCCCTATGTTTGATGGGGAGAAATTTGATTATTGGAAAGACAGGATTGAAAGTTTTTTCCTTGGATATGATGCTGATTTATGGGATTTGGTCATAGATGGATATGTTCATCCCGTTGATGGGAATGGCAAGAAAGTAGATAGAAAATCTATGACAAAAGCCCAAAAGAAGGAATTTAGAAATCACCACAAGGCCAGAACAATATTGTTAAATGCAATATCTCACACTGAGTATGAAAAGATCACAAATAGAGAAACTGCATTTGACATGTTTGAGTCCTTAAAGATGACTCATGAGGGAAACTCACAAGTCAAGGAAACAAAGGCTCTGGCTCTAATCCAGAAGTATGAAGCCTTCAAGATGGAAGACTCTGAATCTGTTGAAGCTATGTTCTCCAGATTTCAAATACTTACAGCTGGACTAAAGGTTCTGGATAAAGGATACTCTACTGCTGATCATGTGAAAAAGATCATCAGAAGTTTATCTACCAGATGGAGACCTATGGTGACTGCGCTGAAAATGGCTAAAGATCTGAACAAGATCTCCTTGGAGGAACTAATCAATTCACTAAGAAGTCATGAAATTGAACTTGAGGAAGATGAACCTCAAAAGAAAGGTAAATCAATTGCTTTAAAATCTAATAAATCTGTTAAAGCATTGCAGGTAATAGAGGAAAGCTCTGAAGAATCCTCATCTGAAGATGAACTATCCATGCTGTCTAGAAGAATAAACAAACTCTGGTAGCATAAAGGAAAGAAGTTCAGAAACTTCAGGAAGCCTGACCAAAGAAAAGAATCTTCTGGACACAAAAGATCTGACAAAAAGGAGGTTGTCTGTTATGAATGTAAAGAACCTAGACATTACAAAAATGAATGTCCAAAGGTGCTGAAAGACAAGCCTAAAAGAAAATATGATAAGAAGAAAAAGGTTCTAATGGCCACCTGGGATGATTCAGATACATCTGAATCTGAATCTGAGTCAGAAGAGGAATGTGCCAATGTAGTCTTGATGGCAGACATAGAAGATCAGGAGGAAGGAACTTCAGGATCTGAATTTGACTCTGAATCTGACTCTGACGCTGAAGAGGTAATGGCTAAACTCACTAAAGAAGAACTTATCAAAGTGTTATCAGAAGTTCTGAAGAGCTATAAAAATATTAAGCTCAAATACAAAAAGCGTCAAAGCAATCTTGTATCTGAGAATAATATTCTCAAATCAGAAGTAGCTGAGCTAAATGAAAAGAACTTAAAATTGAAAAATGATTCTGAATTAGCTCAACAAAACTCTAATTCTGAAACTGAATCTGAATGCAAAAATATTTTGGAAAAGGAATTGCTAAAAGCATAGACAGAAGCAAAATGGCTTCTATGATCTATGGAGTTAGCAGAAATAACAGAAAAGGAATTGGATATAAATCTTCCTCTGGAAAGGATTTAAATCCAAAACCTGTTGATAAAATTATCATCAAGAAGACTCCTTTATATTCCCACTTTAAATTTGGTCACTTGAATGATATTGAACAAACACGTTCTGAAAAGAATATTCATGTGTTTAAATCTAAGGCTAGTCAGAATAAACCTTATGTTGAAAAACAGAAGTTTAGACAAACCTTCAGAACAACTAACCCTAAAGGACCCAAGAAGATCTGGGTACCTAAAAGTAAAATAATTCCTGTTGCAGATGTTCTTAGAAGCAAGGTCAGGACGCCAATCATGGTACCTGGACTCTGGATGCTCGTGACACATGACAGGAGAAAGGTCTATGTTCCAAAGTCTGGAGCTTAGATCTGGAGGTGATGTGAAATTTGGAGGGAATCAGAAGGGCAAGATCATTGGATCTGGCACTATTGGAAATGGTAAACTTCCCTTTATTACTAATGTTTTACTTGTAGAAGGATTAAAGCATAACTTATTGTCCATAAGTCAATTAAGTGACAATGGTTATGATATAACCTTTAATGAAAAATGTTGTAAAGCTATTAGTCAAAAAGATGGCTCTATCCTATTTAGTGGAAAGAGGAAAAACAACATTTATAAAATAAATCTTCCAGAACTTAAGGTTCAGAATGTTAAAAGCCGCTTGTCTGTTAATGAAGAGCAATGGGTCTGGCACAGAAGATTAGGGCATATTAATATGAGACATATATCTCAGATTAATAAACTTAATCTTGTCAGAGGACTTCCTAATCTGAAGTTCACCTCAGATGCTCTTTGTGAAGCATGCCAAAAAGGGAAGTTTTCAAAATCATCTTTTTAATCAAAAAATGTTGTTTCTACTTCCAGACCACTAGAATTACTTCATATTGATCTGTTTGGACCAGTGAAAACTGCATCCATCAGAGGCAAGAAGTATGGATTAGTCATTGTTGATGACTATAGTAGATGGACATGGGTAAAGTTCTTAAAACACAAGGATGAGTCACATTCTGTGTTCTTTGACTTCTGTAAACAAGTCCAGAATGAAAAAGATTTCAAAATTATAAAAGTCAGAAGTGATCATGGTGGTGAATTTGAAAATAAATATTTTGAAAAATATTTTAATGAAAATGGCATTGCTCATGATTTTTCCTGTCCTAGAACTCCACAACAAAATGGAGTTGTAGAGAGGAAAAATAGAACTCTGCAAGAAATGGCCAGAACCATGATCAATGAGACTAATCTGGCAAAACACTTTTGGGCAGAAGCAATCAACATAGCCTGTTACATTCAGAACAGAGTGTCTGTAAGACCTCTTCTGGAGAAGACTCCATATGAACTGTGGAAGAACAGAAAGCCTAACATTTCATATTTTCATCCTTTTGGATGTATTTGCTATATGTTAAATACTAAAGAAAATCTGAACAAGTTTGATTCCAAAGCACAGAAGTGTTTCATGCTTGGATATTCTAAACGCTCTAAAGGCTACAGAGTATACAACACTGAGACACAGATTGTGGAAGAATCTATTCATGTTAGATTTGATGATAAGCATGGCAGTAAAAAGCCAAAGTAGTCTGAAAACTCTGCAGATAGAGAAGTAGTCTTCACAGGCTCTGAAGGCTTAGAGGCAGACAAAGCTCAAGTGAAGGAACCAGAAGCAACGCCAGATGCAATTCCTTTAACTTCTCAGATGAACAATTTAAACATTTCTGAAGAATCAACTGTTAGAGGATCATCTTCCAGAATTAAAGCTTCTCATCCAGAGAATGTTATTATTGGAAAGAAGGATGATCCTATAAGAACAAGATCCTTTCTCAGATCATCTGAAGCATCATTATTTGGACTGGTGTCAGTAATTGAACCAACTTATGTAGATGAAGCTCTGCAAGACAATGATTGGATTATTGCCATGCAAGAAGAGCTAAATCAATTCACCAGAAATGATGTGTGGGATTTAGTTCAAAGACCAAAAGGATTCAATATAATTGGAACTAAATGGGTCTTCAAAAATAAGCTTAATGAGAAAGGAAAAGTTGAAAGAAATAAGGCAAGGCTTGTTGCTCAAGGGTACAGTCAACAAGAAGGTATTGATTATACTGAAACTTATGCTCTAGTGGCAAGGTTAGAATCTATACGCCTTCTTATTTCATTTGCTGCACAAAATAACATCACTCTGTATCAGATGGATGTTAAAAGTGCCTTTCTAAATGGTATTATAGAAGAAGAAGTTTATGTCCACCAACCTCCTGGTTTTGAGAGTGAAAATTTTCCAGATCATGTTTTCAAACTAAACAAATCTCTGTATGGTTTAAAACAAGCTCCCAGAGCTTGGTATGAGAGATTGAGCAATTTTCTTCTGGAGAAAAATTTCATCAGAGGCAAAGTGGACACAACACTCTTTTGTAAATCATTTAAGAAAGATCTTCTAATTTGTCAAATATATGTGGATGATATCATATTTGGATCTACTAATACTATGCTGGGAAAGGAGTTTGCTCAATGTATGCAGGCAGAATTTGAAATGAGCATGATGGGAGAATTGAGATTCTTTCTGGGAATTCAAGTCAACCAAACTCCAGAGTGCACTTACATACATCAGACCAAATATGTTAAAGAACTTCTGAAGAAATTTAACATGACTGATAGTAAGTTGGCAAAGACTCCCATGCATCCAACTAGTTCACTAGGCAAGGAAGAGGTAAGTAAGAAAGTAGATCAGAAACTCTACAGAGGTATGATAAGATCTCTTCTTTACTTAACTGCTTCTAGACCTGACATATTGTTCAGTGTATGCTTGTGTGCTAGATTCCAATCAGATCCTAGAGAATCACACTTGACAGCTGTCAAGAGGATTCTAAGGTATCTAAAAGGTACTTCTAATGTGGGTTTGTGTTACAGAAAATCTGATGATTTCAAATTAGTTGGATTCTGTGATGCTGACTACGCTGGAGACAAAGTGGAAAGAAAAAGTACTTCTGGAAGTTGTCAATTTCTAGGAAGAAATCTAATCTCTTGGTATAGCAAGAAGCAACCCACAATTGCACTATCAACCACAAAGGCAAAATATATTGCTGCTGCTGGATGTAGCACGCAGATGCTCTGGATGAAAAGTCAGCTAGAAGACTATCAAATATTTGAAAGTAACATTTCTATATTCTGTGATAATACTTCTGCTATATGTTTGTCTAAAAACCCCATTTTACACTCTAAGGCAAAACATATAGAAATTAAGCATCATTTCATCAGAGACTATGTTCAGAAGGGAATTATAAATTTGGCCTTTGTTGATACAGATCATCAATGGGAAGATATTTTCACAAAACCCCTTGTTGAAGATAGATTCAAATTTATTCTGAAAAATATTGGTATGGATTTGTGTCCAGAATAATACTTGTCAGAAGCAAATTTTACAGATGCAGAAATGTTTAATGCTCTGAAGTATTTCTTCTGATTACTTATTCATTTCCTTAAATTATTTGTTTTTTTTTTGTGTGAAACTCTAAACTAACAATACTCAGAGGATCTGAACGTTGGTTAACGTTTCATTTCTTAAGAGAATTCAGAAGCACATGCAAGCAAACACGTGTCACTCTGAATCTGCAAAGGTGGCATGTACACTACTGAAGAGACGTTTGAGGTGAAGTTTGAATAGTGAAAATCTTGATTTTCCCCCCAATTTGTCAGAATCAATTAATGCTTGAAATGATTTTTATTCTTTTTCATTAAATGCTATGTGTGAACGTGCCATTATCTGACTGTTTGTATGCCTAAGTGTTTACTATAAATATCTCATTTCTCACCACTTTCACACTTTTCACATCTCAAAACATTTATGCATTTCTGTCTTCTTTTCTCTCTTCACAAAAACCCTAAGCATTTGACAAACTCATCTTCAATGGAAACTTTATCATCCACTGCTGCACAGTTTCAATCAACCATGGCTGCAGTTACTTCTGCAAATATGGGTGTGACTCCATATACGACACCAAAGAGAACTTTGTTAACACCTGTTGACAAACTGGAAGTTCTTTGTGAATCAATGGTGGAATTTGATTCACTGGCTAAAAATGGATTTGAGTTTCGCTCCATAATTGATGCTCAAGGATGGGTAAAATACTTTGACAGACTTTTTGGACCAGTCTACCCCCTTCTGGTGAAAGAATTCTGGATCCATGCTGTTGTATACCCTAAGTTTATCTTGTCTTCTATTATGGGTAAAGAGATAATCATCACAGAAGATCTGATCAGGAAACTCATTGGATATGAGGAGACAGATGGAGTATCTCATCTGCCAACTGGGCGTGTAGATATGGAAGAAGTATATGAGGAAGTGATGACTGCTGGACAAGCCTCTAATAAGTTCAAAGATCTGAAGCCTGACTACAAGATCTGGGCAAAGGTTTTCATGGGATGCATTCATCACAGAAAGTCTACAAACTCTCCAGACTACGTAAACAATGAACAACTCTACTTTATGTACTGCTTAAGTCAGAGCACCAAGGTAGATCTTCCCTACATTCTGTTTATGCACTTATGGAATCATATAAATGCCTCCAGAGAATCTGTGAAAGAAAAAGGTCAGAAGATCCGAACCTGGATTCCCTTTGGAAGGTTAATTTTAGATTTTCTGACAGAAAATGGACTGGTGACTGCTCTATATGCTGCTGGAGTCACAGATGAACTTGAATTCATTCTTGGGAAACCTCTAAATGCAAAGAGTCTTCAGAGACTAAAAATTGTAGAAGAACTCACAACAGCACCCAAGAAGCTGAATATCACTAAACTCAGTCAAAAGAGAATCCTAGTAGATGACTACCCTCTGTTCTTTGCTGAAGAACCAAGGGAAATAATAGTGAGTTATATTGATGCTTGCAAGGCAGATGGAACGCCCATTCCTGCAGATATTCTGAAAAGAGCAAGGGAACCATTGCCTGTTGGAGGAGAAGAGCTCTCAAGAAAAAGAAGTCAATCAGAAGCAGAAGCTGCGCCTGTTCAGAGGAAGCCTCAGAAGCTGATCAAGAGAAAAGCATCTGGAGACACTCCTTCTGTTCCTGCAAAACGTATCAAGATTAAAGGTACCAAATCTTCTGTATCTTCTGTAAATAATACTGTTGTAAATGATTCAACATTTAAGTCTATCCCTAAACCACCTTCTACTCAGAAACAATCTGTTACTGCTCCACCTCATATATCTGTTCCATCCCCACAAAAATCATCTAATCCTGTTTCCATATCACCTGTAAAACCTTCTACTACACAATCATCTGTACCAAAACCAACAAAACCAAAACCACAAAATCAGACTCCTCAACCAGAAATACCAACAAACCAATCTGCACCATAACAACAACAATCAGAACAACAACCACAACAACCAGAAAAACAATCTGAACAACAAAAAGAAAAACCATCTGAACAACAACAACAACCACAAGAAAAACAATCTGTATCACAACAAACACAACAACCAGAAAAACAATCTGAACCACAAACACAACAACAAGAAAAACAACCACAACCAGAAAAACCACCATCAAACACATCTGAACCCATTGCATCTGTACCAGTTACTTCTGGACCTATAAAAGTTACATCTGATCCACCTACATCAGAACCACCTACATCAGAAACAGCGAACCCATCTGAAACCCATCTTCATTGAAGTAAACCAACCAGAACCCCTTGTGTCTTCTGAAGTTATTATTCCAGATCCTATTCCAACACCTAAACCATGTTCTGAAATTACCATTCCCAATCCTACCCCTGCACCCAAGCCAAGAACATCTGAGAATGTACCTTCTGCTTCGTGCAAACTATCTACTTCTAACAAACTTCCTTCTGGTTTCACCTTGAAAAACTTCTACACCAGAATTGAACCATATGAAACCATCACTCCTCTCAAACCCAAACTTACCATCATTCTACCATCTGTGCTTCAATCCTATATTAAAACAATGTCAGCAGTACCTTCATCAGATCCAAAACCATACTCTGCTATATCTGCTAAATCTGATATACCTGCTTCATCTGATAAACCTGCTAATTCTGATAAACCTGCTAAATCTGCTTTCAAACCTTACTCTGATAAACCATTTGATGTGGCTTCCTATCCAACAAAAGCAAAACCAAATCTGATGAATGCTTTAAACAGATCCAAACCTGAAAAATCCTCTGAAATTCCATTCATACCCTACTACCCTCCTCGTCTGATCTCCATTCATAAATCCATCTTTCCACCTACTCCCCAACTCAAGCCAATAACCTTGGAAACTCTGTTACATCCAAGACCTAGACTAAATGTTGATCATTTATTTACAAGTTTTTTTTGCAAGAAATATAGATGTATTTTGGTTATGTACTGAGGAAATGTTCATCAACAATGGATGCAAAGGAATCTGATGTCATTTGGAATGGCTTCATCAACAGATTCAACACTGTAGCATCAAATCTGAAGAACGTATGTTCTGATGATGCGAAGCTCAGATTTGCTGAAGCTGCTAGAAGTCTGTTCTGGACTGTTAAGAGATCTGGACCATTACTTCTTACATATGCTCCTTCATCATCAGAAGAGAATATTGAATCTGCATCTGAAGACAACCCCCTTGCAATAACTCTGATAGAACATCCTTCTGGCTCTACTGCTCCTAGCTCCAAAGCCCCTATGGAAGTTGACTCTGTTCAAGCTTCAGAAACTGTTCCACCTTCTTCATCTGAGATCAAGAAAGAACATCCAGATCTTGAAGATAAAATTGCAATTCTAGAAGCTGGTCAATCAAAAATCAAGTCATGGATGGCTAAACAAGATAAGAAGTCTGAAGACATGACTCAGTGGATGTCCCAACAGGATCAGAAGAATGAAACAATGGCTAAGTGGATGTCAAAACAAGAACAGTCCTCTTCTGAGATCACGAATCTGTTGAAGATGCTTTTGTCAAAACACTCTTAGTTTATTTATTTTTTCTTCTAATGTTTGCATCTAATGTTTGCATATGTATTTTGAAAATCTTCTGATGTGTGTACTCTTGCTCTGAATGAATGAATGAATGTTTCAAAGTTTTCTCCACATGATTTATCTCATTTATTGTTTCCTTTTCTTTGTCTTTTCAAAGTTATTACTTTTTGCTTATGACAAAAAAGGGGGAGAAAATAATGATCTGGACTATTTAATTAAACTTCACCAGAATGAAACTTCAGACATATCAATTTTAGCTAACATAAAATCTGAGTATTTCAGAACATTTGATAAGTACACTCTGTAAAAGAAACTCTGAGACTCTCAGATCATTTGACAATTATCAGACTCTGACTCTGAAATATGCAAGATATTCTGACTCTCAAATGTTAAAGAACAATCAAGCTCTAACTCTGAAAAATACTCAAGACAAAAGGGAAGTTTCTATTCCTTATTTATATTTAATTCAGGGGGAGATTCATCATCTTAAGGGGAGTTATATTTATTCTATTTCAATTAAACAAAATTTCTGATGTTTTTGTCATCATCAAAAAGGGGGAGATTGTTAGAACACAGATTGGTTCTTAATAATATCTCTATGTTTTGATGATAACTATTATGAAATTTTGTAATTAAGAATTATATACTCTAAAATTTTCTTAAGAGTGTTTGCTGCAGATATTCAAGTAATTATCACTCCAGAAGCAAATCAGAACTGAACATAAGAAATATGCTAGACTCTGAAGCGCCAGATGCATCCATTAGAAGATTCTAAATGCTGCCAACAGAAGATCCTGAGCGTAGTCTCCAGAAGGATCTGAAGCAAAAGCTCCAGAAGGATCTGAAGCAGAAGCTCCAGAAGGATATGAGGCAGAAGCTCCAGAAGAATCTGAAGCAAGTCAGAAGCATCTGAACGAAAGAAGAATTCTGTATGAAGAGTTTTCAAGCATAGTTACTACAGAAGATTCTGAAAGTACTAAAGTTGCCAGTACTGAGGATCTGACTCAAATATGCTCTGAACTTATACACGCTAAAAGCACACCTGTCGCAAAGACTCTGATTCAGCAAAACTCTGATCAACATCAGAAGGCTCTGATCAAATTAGACTCTGATGATTCTTGCTGAAAATTGATGAAGAAGAATCCAAAGATTATGCCCGTTGGAATATCCAAACGACTCTTTCCTTATTTATGCTAGACACAAGAACACAGACAAAAAGGATTTCTCTGTGCTTTCTTCTTCTAGGAAAGGTCACTTGATGTGAAGACAAAAAGGCTCAGACCTTTTGGTACACTCTTCTCAACGTGAAGTACTCTTGGATCAATGTGCCTATAAAAGCAAGTCTTCAACCATCTTCTTCAGTTGAAGTTTTACCTGAAAAGAAATCAATATCCAAAGCTCTCATACAATTCACATTCTTTCTAGAATTAATTTCTTTGTTCTTAATATTAAGTGAAAAATCACAGTTGTGATAAAGCTTTATTAGAAGCAATTTAAACACTTGTATTTGTTATTACATTTGATTGTAAGAAAACCTTAAGAAGATCCAGTTAGGATCAGTAGTTCTTGAGAAGACTTTGAACAGTTGTTCTTAGTGGTTACTATTGTAATCAGTTGATTAAATGGTGGATTAAGTCCTTGTTTGAGAAAGGCAAATCACTCTAGGAAGGGTGGACTGGAGTAGTTGAGTTCAACGAACCAGGATAAAAATACTTGAGTTTTTATTTCTAAGTTTTTATCTTCATACTTATTCAACCCCCCTTCTAAGTATTTTCTCACCTTCATTCTTATTTCATGAGGGTTTATCAGCATCTTTACCTAGGTCAGCGGCAGAAGTTGGAGCTGGATCCGTGCGAGATAGGGGAGTGGAAATCCCAGGTACATTGTATCCACCATAGAAAACCTTAGTTACAAGTTCCCTAATGGTTCTATCAACATAGGCACTGCCTTCTTTGTTCTTCATCCTAGTAGTATAATCAACAGAGGTTTCAAAGGATTTACCTTTGGGTGTCTATTGAGATTCGTTTGCATGAGTTAGAGTGGTCTTGGGAGCTTCACTATTGTGACTGGAAACCATGGAAAGAGGAGTAACGTCAAGGACTTCTTTAAAAAGATGCTCATGGGACGAGCCTTAGGTTTAGATTCAGACTTTGAGGATTTTGAAGAGGTTGCAACATGTTTAGGAGACATTGTGCAGTTTTTGAGAAAGGGAAGATGGGTTTCAAAAGAAGAATCAAGCAGAGAATGGGAGACACACAGAAAATTTGTGAGAGTATGGAAGTTGAAAGGGTAGTTAGAGGGAAATAGATGATTGGGGTAGCATGTGTTAGTATCCTTGAGCGTGTTATGCAATAAAGAGTGATGTTGGGACATCTCTATTTTTGAAAAAAAAACCACCCTTTATGAGTAATAATCCCGCTCAGTAATAATTGCTATAAATTTTCATAAATACAAATCCCTAACTTTTCTCTCAAAATTTCAAACTGATTAGCATCCAAAGCTTAGTAAAAATATCAGCCAACTGTTTTTCTGTTGTAACATGCTCTAGGGTAATGATTTTATTTTCAACAAACTCCCTTATAAAATTACGGCGAATGTCAATGTGCTTTGTTCTGTGTGTTGAATAGGGTTCTTGGAGATGTTTATAGCACTCAGATTGTCACAGTATAATGTCATGACATCTTTTGTGACATTATACTCTGTAAGCATTTGCTTCATCCACACAAGTTGAGAGCAGCTACTCCCAGCAACTATATATTCAGCTTACGCAGTAGATAGAGAGACACAATTTTGTTTCTTGCTAAACCACGATATGAGGTTGTTTCCCAAAAAGAAGCAGCCTCCTGATGTTCTCTTTCTATCATCAGCACTTCCAACCCAATTAGCATCACAGTAGCCAGATAGCACACAACCAAATCCATGAGTGTACAACATCCCATATTCACTTGTCCCATTAATATATTTTAAAATTCTCTTGACTTGATTAATATGACTTATCTTGGGTTCAGCTTGATATCTGGCACAAACACCCACAACAAATGCAATGTCAGGCCTGCTTGCTGTAAGATATAACAAGCTTTCTATCATGCTTTTGTAAAGACTTTGATCCATATTAACTCCTTTTTCATCTTTTGACAACTTTAGATGGATAGGAGCAGGTGTTCTTTTGTGGCTAGCATTTTCCATTCCAAACTTTTTAACTATATTCTTGGCATACTTACTCTGAGATAGGAATATAGATTCTTCCATCTATTTTACTTGCAATCCAAGAAAATAAGTTAATTCCCCAACAAGGCTCATTTCAAATTCAGACTACGTTTGTTGCACAAAATGTTGAACCATCTCATCTGTCATCCCACCAAAGACAATATCATCAACATATATTTGAGCAATCATGAGTTTTCCCCCTTCTTCCTTGATAAACAAAGTTTTATCTATGCCACCTTTTCTGTATCCATTGTCAACAAGAAACTCTGTTAGTCTTTCATACCATGCTCTAGGAGCTTGCTTCAGACCATACAAAGCTTTCTTCAACTTAAACACATGATTCGGAAAAGTTGGATCAATAAAACCCTCAGGTTGTTCCATATAAACTTCTTCATTTAGGTAGCCATTTAAAAAGGCACTTTAACATCCATTTGAAGCAGCTTGATTTTCAGAATGCAGGCAACTCCCAGAAGAAGTCTGATAGATTCAAGGCGAGCTACAGGAGCAAAAGTTTCATCAAAATCAACCCCTTCAATCTGAGTGTATCCTTGAGAAACAAGTTTGGCTTTGTTCCTAGTGACCACTCCCTTTTCATCAGACTTATTCTTGTAAACCCATTTAGTTCCAATCACATTTGTTCCTTCAAGCCTTAGCACAAGATCCCAAACTTTATTTCTCTTGAATTCCCCCAACTCCTCTTGCATGGCATTTGTCCAGAATTCATTAGTTAAAGCTTCCTTGATGTTTTTAGGCTCAACCATGGAAACAAAATAAGAACTTGAAATAACTTCTCTGGATCTAGTGGTTACCCATTTATTTGGATCACCTATGATAAGATCCATAGGATGGTCTTTCTGAATTCTGATAGATGGTCCTTTGTTAACTGGTTCAGATTCTGTGATGGTATGATTGGGATCATTGTTTCTGTTTTCAGACTCAGCTGAGATATCAAAGGATGTTCCAACATCTTCTGGGACATCAATCTCCTTATGCACATCATCTATAACAACATTGATAGACTCCATCATGATCTTAGTTCTGGAGTTAAACACTCTATAGGCTCTGCTGTTGGTAGAGTAGCCCAAGAATATACCTACATCACTCTTAGGGTCCATCTTTCTTCTATGATCACAATCTATAAGTATGTAGCATTTGCTTCCAAACACATGTAAGTATTTTACAGTAGGCTTTTTTCCTTTCCATATTTCATACAATGTGGTCATTGTTCCTGCTCCCAAAGTTACTCTGTTATATATATAGTAGGCAGTGTTCATGGCTTTAGCCCAGAAGTGGTAGGGCAACTTTTTTGCATGGATCATTGCTCTAGCAGATTCTTGGATAGTTCTATTCTTTCTTTCCACAACTCCATTTTGCTGTAGAGTAATGGGAGCAGAGAATTCATGAATGATTCCTTCAGAAGAACATAATTCAACAAATATTTGATTTTCAAACTCTTTCCCATTATCACTCCTGATTCTAACAACCTTGCTTTCCTTTTCTCTTTGAATCTTTTGATAGAGGTCTTGAAACACATCAAATACTTCATATTTTTCTCTTATGAAGTTTACCCAGGTATATCTAGAAAAGTCATCTACCACCACATAAGTATACTTCTTTCTACCAAGACTCTCCACCTGCATAGATCCCATTAAGTCCATGTGAAGAAGTTCCAATACTTTAGAAGTAGTGAGATGTTGGACCTTCTGGTGTGACATCCTTGTCTGTTTTCCTATTTGACATTCACCACATACTTTTCCCTCTTCAATCTTCAACTTATGAATTCCTCTGACTGCTTTTGTAGAAATGATTTTCTTCATTCCTTTTAGATGAAGATGTCCCAGCTTCTGGTGCCATAATTTCACTTCATCTTCCTTGGCTAGAGCACATTTGGAGTCCTGAGAGACGCATAGGTAGCAGTTGTCTTTAGATCTGACTCCCTTCATGATTAATTCTCCTTTTTCATTTGTAACCAAGCATTCAAGTTTAGTGAAGTTGACGTTGAATCCTTGATCACATAATTGATTGATGCTATTTAAGTTAGCAGTTAATCCTTTAACCAGCATCACATTGTTAAGGTCAGGAGCTCCTGAGCAGTTCAACTTTCCAACTCCCTTGATTTCACCTTTGGCTCCACCTCCAAAAGTCACATAGCTGGTAGAGTGGGGTTGGATGTCTACTAAGAGATTTTTAATCCCTGTCATGTGTCTGGAGCACCCACTATCAAAGTACCAATCTTCTTTAGCAGAGACTTTGAGGGACATATGAGCTATTAAGCAAGTGGCAATAGCTTTAGGGACCTATTGCTTTATAGCAAGAGCTTTAGGAACCCATTACTTCCTAGTTAAGTGAATATTATGATCTGGTCTGGTTTTAGGATATCCATGCAGTTTGAAGTAGAAGGGCTTTATATGACCAAAATAACCACAGTAGTGACATCACCATCTTTGGAATTTTCTTGGTTATTTGGGTTGACCTTTGTCATGATGTTGAGACATCGGATGGAATATCTTTCACTTGGATCCAGAAGGCTTGTGGTGTGAAGAATGCTTATTGTCTGAAGATGGTTTCTCTTCTTCATCAAACCCTAACCCTGTCTTGTCTCCTGTCCTTCTTCCAGATTGAAGGATATTATCCAGGGTGTTGGTACCATTGTTCATCATTCTAACAATCTTCCCCATTTGATCAAGTTGGGAAGTCAGCTAAGCAACTTCACCATTCAACTCAGTGATAGTTTTAAGGTGTTTATCAACTCCATTATTCAACTCAGTGATAGTTTTAAGGTGTTCCTCCTTTTCATCCTTCAGTTTGATGATGAGTTTTTTCTGCTTTTCACCTTGATGGCACACTTCTTCGCTTCTAAGGCACAACTCTTTGTAGGAGGCTACAAGTTTGTCAAATGTTAATTCATCTTCACTGGAGTCTTCATCAGAATAGTATCTTCCAGTCAAAGCAATTACATGTTTGGCAGACTCTTCTTCAATATCGCTGTCAGATTCCTCATCAGTCCAAGAAACAACAAGACTTTTCTTTTGTTTCTTGAGATAGGTTGGGCATTAAGCTCTAATGTGACCAAAACCTTCACATCCATGGCACTGTATCCCTTTGCTATTGGTGGGTTTTTCTTCAGTCCTGGTTCTTCTACCTGCATCATTGGACCTAGTGATGTCATGAGAGATGTTCTTGACATTAGGTATTGACTTCATATCCATTCTTTTCATCACTTTGTTGAACTGTTTTCCAAGAAGCACTATGGCATTTGATAAAATTTCATTTGTATCCTCATCTGATTCATCCTCTCTATTTTCAGTATTTGACATAAAGGCTATGCTTTTTTTCTTATCAGCTTTGTCACTTATTCCTACTTCAAAGGTTAAAAGAGACCCAATGAGTTCATCAACTCTCATCTTGCAAATGTCTTGTGCTTCCTGTATAGCAGTTACTTTCATCTCAAATCTCTTGGGAAGAGATCTGAGAGTTTTTCTTATCAGCTTTTCTTCTGACATCTTTTCACCTAGGGCACTTGAAGCATTGGCTATTTCAAGAATATTTATATGAAATTCATGTATGCTTTCATCATCTTTCATCCTTAGGTTTTCAAACTTTGTAGTTAGCAATTGAAGTCTATACATCTTTATCTTGGAGGTACCTTCATGGGTAGTCCTGAGTATCTCCCAAGCATCTTTAGCCACCTCATAGTTGTTCACGAATCTGAATGTGTTCCTATCAATTCCATTGAACAGGGCATTCAAGGCTTTGGAGTTACCAAGAGCCATCTCATCCTCTTCCTTTGTCCATTCTTCCTCAGGCTTCAAGTCAGATGTAGCCTTTCCATCTTTATCAATAATCACAGGATATTCCCATCCTTTTATAACAGCTTGTTGCACCCCAAAATTTGCCCAACATTTCTTTACCTAGCTTGTGTTTCATTTCATTCACATTAGCATGATCATTTGCATTTCATTGACATGTATGCAGGAGATCAAGAAGTATGATTACCAATTAAGAGATATACAAGACTATGAAGCTAGCTGGGAGGTATTCATGTGTTCAAGGGTTGATATCCTTAACAGAGAAGTTAAAAGATCCTCAGAGAGAGTGATTGAAGCCAAGTGTGTAGGTCTCCTAACTTGAGAGTTGCGGAAAGCCAACAGATGATTCTGAGGCCATGAAGTTGGAATTGAGGTCTTGAGAGAGCTCATGAGTAGTGTTGAAGATCACTTTGAGGCCTAGACAGGTCATTGTGCAAGATTAAGAAGACTCAGCCATGAGTGGTGCAACTAGGGTTTGACTAGGTCAACCCTAAGTCAACTGATGATTTGAAGAAGGTTGAGACCTAATTCAAGAGCCATGTGATCATGGAGGGATACATTGAGAGGTTCTAAGGATGATTCCAAGGTTAACTCATCATTATTGAAGAGTTGGAGAAGTTTCAGGCTAGGGTTTCTAAGACTTGACAGTGTAAAATCCCCTAGCTTGACCCCTGACTTCAAGGCCATTTAACTCAAGATATGATCTTCATCTCATCTTGACCCCAACATGACTATTGTAGGGCATGATCTAATATTTAATTTGAGTACTAGAAGTCCTTGATAGGGTTTATAGAACTCAAGTTATGAGCCAGACAAGTTACAAGTCATCTGAGGCATGTGAATTTGGAGCTTGAAAGTTATCCAACTTGCATGACACTTTTGCCCTAGAAGGATGATTCCTATGAACTTTTGGTCAACATTAAAGTTGTTCCTTATCCTCTTAGATTCCCATATAGTACTATAAGTCCATGATTGTATTTGTAGAACTCATGTTATGGCTTTGACAAGTCAAGGGTATTTTGGGTATTTGGACATTACAGGTCATTTTGAATTATAGGTCAATTTCACTATCTTGCAAGCTTCAAATGGAGTTTTGTTAAACATGAAAGTTGCTCAAAATGATGTTTTTAGCTTATCCAAGTATCAAGAGTCCATTGATATGGATTAAAACAAGCATTGGTTGAAGAAACTTCACAAAAAGACCATTTTAATGAATTAAAATGGAAAAATTCAAAACAATTGATAATTGAATGATTTCAAGCCAAATATGTGCTCATTTTGATTGGAAAATAAGTTCTAAACACTTTGGAATTATTATAATTTTCATTTGGGGCTTGGTTCATGGTGTTCCAATTTGTGACTTCATGAATAAGCTACACAACCAAAATCATACCATTAAGCTCCAAACCAATTTTCACAAGCCAAAGTCCAAACCTTACCTTGGGATCCAAGCCTAAGGAGTACTTAAGTGATCTACTCCAAACCAAAAAGAAAACTCCTCACAATTTTCATTTTTCATTTTCAAGAATTCTCTCACTCTCTCAATTCTCTCAATTTCTTCATTCTCCAAACCCTCACCCATAGCTCCTTGTCATCGGATCCATTGATTTTTCATTGAAATCAATGGAATATTGAGCATAAACCTCCACTCATCATCATTATCGGATCAAGTTTCGTAATCAATTTTCGTGAAAATTGAAGTTGGATATTGGAGCGTAAGTTGGAAGCATTTATTCGGAGCAATTCAGATTCGAAGTGTTCGATCTTAATCTTCTTGCAAGAATTATTGTGGATCTTGAAGTTTTCCGTCTAATCTTGTTCGGATCTTTGTAAATTCACTTGATCAACGATCACCGGATCAAATCCCCGATCCGTAGGTTGGTTTTCCGATTTAATTTAACCATTTGATTGTTGTTTTAATTTAATGGCATTAAAATTCTGTTTTGTGTGCTGTTTGATTTTAATTCATATAAAATAGCAAGAATGCTTAGAAAAATATGAGAAAATTCGTGGATGATCCTTATCATGCCTATGATCTTTGTGCGCAATTGGATTTTAGTTTCTTTTAATTTTCAATTTGATTTCGTTTTTCTCCTTTAGTTGGATAATAAAATTCCAAAAACTGCATAGTTTCTTGCCGATTTTTTTTCTGGAGTTTGGTATGGAATTTCGACTTAATTCTTTGGTGGTTTGTTATAGACATATTAAGGAACTCCCAGAAATTTTTAGGGTAATTTTTAGGTAGATTTAGGTTCTGTTTTGAACTAGATCTTTAGAGGCTTCCCCACTTGATTTCCCTTTTGACCACTTTTGGTGTGTGATTTCTTTTATGCCTTTAAGCATAGTTTTAGGCTCTGGTTTTTCTACTATAGATACCTAACATGCTTAGGTTCCCCTAGAAATTTTCCTAGGATTTTAGAATTATTTTTGGTATTTTAGATTGAATTAATACTTAGGCTAGTCTTAACATGTTCATAACATGGCCTTTCCTTTTGATTGATTTCATTGATGACTTTTAGCATGAGATAAACTTTTCATTCCTTTTGATTGTTGCTTTATACATGTTGATAATGTTGTGTAACTTTTGTTATGATTTTTTAGATGATTTTAAATAAGGTTTTAGGGTAGTTGTTTAGGAGTGTTCTTTGTTGAATCCCTTTAGTGTACCCTTGAAGTTTATGTTGAATTTGTGCCTTTTGACTTAGGTTTAACCCCTAATTTTTGGACCATAGCATGCTGATACATATAGGATAGTGTAGTATTTTCCCTAGAATTTTTAGAGATGATTTTCAATTAGTTCCCCATTTTACAAATTAACTTTAGTTTAGGTGATCCTAACTTAGAGAACTTCATAGGTTAACCTTGTAATTGGCCATTAGATGATTCTAAGTGGTGTATTCCTTCTTGATAGAATGGTAAGTATGTAGATACCTCATTAGGGTTTAGGAAGAGCCTTAGAGAGTGTTTTCTTTCTTCAAACAAACATGACTTGCTTTGTGTGCATGCCATTCCCATCTTATGATTCAAAGTCCTCATGTGAAAGCCCATCTCTCCTTTGGAGGGATGTATGGCATGTCATGATGAGTAGAACTTTTGAGGATGCCTTTCATGGATGCATGGTTGAGTGTCATGGTGGATTCCTTAGGTTTCCATCATGCTTCCCATCATCATGTACTCATCTCGTTGACTCTCTTCTCTTTTATTGAAGCATGAAGATGAATACCTCTCTTGAAGATGGCTTGAGCTTGGAGTTTGCTTGTAGCTGTTTGGTTGTTTGATGTTTATCTGCTTTGCTGTTGAGCTATTTTGTCTGCTATTTGGTCTGCTACTCTTTCTGTTTGACTGTTGCTTGCGTGACTTGCTCTTGTTGCATTTCTTTCTTCCTTTATCTTTGCAATTATTCATACTTGGCTTGAGGTTGAGATAAGCTTGTGGAGGCTCCTTCCCCACACATATTCCCTCCCTCACTTGCATTGCATGCATTTTATTTACAGTTGTTTCCTGTACAGTTTATCTGTTTCTCTATTTCTGTATCCCATTGACATGATCCCCTAGGAATCTCACTTCCTTTGATAAGGAAGTGATGATTAGAACTGTAGGCTGAAACCTATGCATGATAACATCTAGGAGATCCCTGTTTCAAACCTCAACCATAGGATGAATCCTTGGCATGAAAACCGTAGGACTTGATAGTCTCCCCTTAATTGAGCATGTTCTCTCTTCTCATCTCGAAACAAATCAAAATACAGTAATAAAGGTTAACTGATGTCGTACGTTATGAGCCTTAAGTTACTTAGGAAATGATTTTTGAAGGGTCACTCTTCAACAGTCAGGATGTTTATCCTGACACCCTTAGGGTGACGCACGACGCATTTACTCTCAGGTCATAGTCTCTAGTGCAATATTAGTTGCAAACATCCATAAAAAACAGTTCTTCCGCAAAAGACAGAAAACAAACTTCAAAATTTTTGCCCCGTGGGCCCATAAGTCAAAGGAAGCTTTTTCTGAAGAAAAGAGTGTCGTTAACTCCCAGTTCTACCGCAAACGGTAACACCTAAGTCTCCAAGGGTCGAGCTACGTACACCAAACTGTTGGAACTGTTTGTTAACCCTACTCGGAAAAACAGATGAATCTGAATTCCCGTAATCCGTATTATCCCGAACTACGTAAGCTCTGATCTCTCATACCTGTTGAGAGTACGTAGGCATAATACTGATGTATTGGCGAGCCACCTTCCCCCGTCCGTAACCCGTAGTTAGCCGAACTACGTTGACTCTGATTTCTCATTCTCTGATGAGAATACGTAGGCATAAAGTGCGACGCTTTGCTGAGTCATTTCATTTTCTTTTCAGACCAGCCTTGATAGGTAGATAGTAAATAAACCCGTCATATAAACACAACAAGCATGGATCCCATCGAGTACGATGGACGTGAGGGGTGCTAATACCTTCCCCTTGCGTAACCGACTCCCGAATCCAGACATTGGTTGCGATGACCTTGTCTTATACCTTTTCGTCAGGTTTTTTCCGATCATTTCCTTTCCCGTTCTGAGGGATAAATAACGAAAGGTGGCGACTCTTCTGTTTTGCTGGCACCTTATTTTCGCGGTAGTGACAGCTGGCGACTCTGCTGGGGACATGCGATGGTTCCCTATGCAAGTCTCACCTTGGATTTTCTTCCTTGCTGTCTGGGTCATCCCCAGCAGCTGGCGACTATGCTGGGGACTCCAACGGTTCCCTGTACGAGTCAATCCTAGCGCTTGCGTGTTTACCAGTTGGGTTGTGTTTATTTATCGCATTTTATTTTTCCCGCATTTTATCTTCAATATGATATGATTATCTGTGCTGTTGTAGGGAGGGGCATTCTGTTGAGTGATGAGCCAAAACCCCGGCTTGAGAGCATACACCTAGTATTAGAGTGGAGATTAGTGATGGACCTGTATGCTTAGCACGCACCAGTCCCCATGAAATCCACACTCAGACGAGATCCTCTTTGATGACTTCTCTTCTGGCCCTTAGGGCTCGACGTGAGGTTGGATCTGAGGGTTGTCGACTCTAGGGACCGATCATTTGTGATTCAGCTAAGAGAGGCCGCTTCAAGAGATGATGATGCCACACCTTCTGGGTATCGTATCATCGTTTCTTGAAAGTCTGTGATGCTGATGAACGCATAGGATGCCAAACCTTGTCCGTGATTAGGTCCATACCTGTGAGTAGGGTCGGGTTATTGCAGGAAACCTTAACCTTCAGACAACCTGGTTTTCTTGACAGTGAATCAGTTTTGTTGGCATCAGGGGTTCTTATCATCAGAGATGTGTTTGTTCTTGACAGAGCAGATTTTTGGTCCTCTTCAGGGTTTTGTTGTCAGAGTAGTGTTGTGGTTATGTTGAAATAGAGCCTGGGTCTCCTCGACAGCAGCCTTGATCTTCTGCAGCATCCTAGCATTCTTGCATCTTGTATCTTGCATTTTTTGCATTTTCATTGGCATATCATTAACGTGTGTCTGTGTTGCAAGTGCATACTTCATCCCTGATTCTAGTGATATAGCTTCCCCGACCATCATGGAGACTCTGAAAAGAACCATTGCCTACAGATTCCCTACACCAGATGTCAGTGCCATCCTGAGTTTGAAGACCCTGGCTGATGAGATTGTCCTGGAAAAATTCAGGCAGACGTATGGGAGATTGCTGAAGTATGTCTACAAGCCCTCCGCCCACGAGATCAGTGGTCTGTACACATTGCTACAGTTTTACGAGGCCCCGTTGAGATGCTTTCTGTTTCCCGACTATGTTTTGGCTCCTACTCTGGAGGAGTATGCTGACTTGATAGGCATCCCTGTTAAGGATCAAATGCCTTTTCACCATGTTGACGCGAAACCTAAGCTGGTTGACCTAGCAGTTATCTTGCATTTGGATGAGTCTGAATTGAGAAAAGGGTTCACTCGGAGAGAAAAAGTGTTTGGCTTCCCTATATCGTTTATGGTGAAGGTAGCTCAAAAGTTTGCTAAGAAATATCGTTGGTATGTGTTCAGTGTTGTTCTGGCTGTGTGCATATACGGGATTGTGTTGTTCCCGAATCTTCCCGACTTCGTAGATGCGGACGCTTTCTACTTGCTCGCCTCAGGGAATCCAATTCCCACCTTGCTTGGTGACCTATATCATTCTACCCACTACAAAAATCAGAACAGGAGAGGGAAAATGGTGTCCTGTTGCACTCCTCTGTTATACCGGTGGTTTGATAGCCACATGCCCAAGAGAGGTCTCTTTGTTTCTTCTGCAGCCACAACTGAGTGGTCTGAACGCCTGATGGGTTTATCCCCAGAGAGCATCGTTTGGTTTGACCGGGATATGCTGGGTACTGAATTCATCCATAGCTGCAGTGGTTTTCCTAATGTTCCATTGATTGGGAGAAAAAGATGCGTTAACTACAATCCCTCACTGCTTGTCAGACAGTCCGGGTATGCCTTGAGAGGTCCGCCGAGAGATGAGGAGGTGCAGGAATCTCTGTACCTCAACGGGTCGCTTGATAGTGACACGCTGACCAAGCTAGAGCATGCTTGGGCTAACATCCACAGACGAGGAAAGACGTTGTTGGGTAAGAGCAACAGCCAGGCTTATGAGCCTTATATGAGTTGGGTTCGGAATAGAGCACAACAGTCTTTGATGCCATTTCCTCCAGTGGCTCCTCCAGCTCCCCTCATGAATGAGAAGCCAACTACTGTGGACATCCTGAAGTATGAACAGGTAGTGGCTGAAAAGGAAGAGTTGAAAAAGGCCAACGAAGAGTTGGAGAAAGAATTGGCTCAGCTCAGAAGCGAGAGAAATGAAGTCGTCCACTCCTTCAAGAAGCAGACAGAGTTGGTGAACAGGTTAGACACGAATTTGACTAAGCAGATAGCTGATCATGAACACTTGGGTCTGGACTTCAAATCTGTCAATGATGTACTGGCCACAAAGAAGCAGAACCTAGACGAAGCATACCGGAGAATCTCCAAGTTCAACCAGCAGTGGAATGCCACTCTAGCCAACGGCAAGGAACGAGAGGATAAACTGAAACAACAGATCTCCAAATTGAAAGCTCAGGTGAAGGCAAGTGAGAAGAGGTTTGATGAGGAAACTGCTCGCAGATATGCCGCTGAAGACATGCTAAACAAGGCTCTCGCTAACTTGAAGGATCGCAAGCAGAAGTTCGAATCCAAGAAGCGGAGGTTAGAAGATTGTTTCGGTGAAGGAGCATGGGAAGACTCCGTTGAAGGCCTTCAGTACACTATTATGCAGAGGGAGTTACTCGTTGAAGGGTTACTCACTCAGCCTGATCATCCAGAAACGAAGGGGTTGTTAGAAGAGTTTCGCGCCCGTGGCCGTGCTTGACTATATTTGTAATCCTTTGTTTTTGATCATTGTTGTATGCTGACCATCACCAGGCTTGTTGGTCGAGGTCATGCTATTGATTCTGCTTGTACTCGGTGACATTGTATGTTGCCTTGATGGGCTTTATATATATATGAGATGTTATTTCCATGCCTGGATCCGGACTTCTTATTATCAGCACTGGCACTCTGGCACTAGAATCGGGGGAGAAATCTCCCTAAGGCACAGACACGCATTTGCTTTTGCATGAATCATTTGCGTAATAGGTACCTTGCCGTTTTTTCTAACCCCCTGTTGATACAGGTTGTTTCAGGTTTGTCTCAAGTTGATCCGAGCAATGGAACGGGTACGAGCGGAGCTGAGAGAGGTCTGAGGCCAACTGAGGCAGGTTATGAGGGACCAGCAGGCGCTCAGAGAGGAGAACGACCAGCTGAAGAATCAGGTGGGCCTGATGGCGGAGGTGTTGAAGAACATACTCCGAAGAGAATGTGAGCAGAAGCCCGAGGCTGCAGCCGACCTACTTGCTCCACGGGTATCTGAAGAACCCGCACCTAGGCATGATAGGCTTAACAGACCCTCTACGCAGCAGGAAGCTCAAACTGTTTCCCGTCAGCAGCCACATCCGGTTCCGCAAGACAACCCCAGAGGACAGGGTCAAAAGAGGAGACTATCTGACAAAACCCTTGATCCAATCCTGATGGATTATGACCAGTTGTTGCAACTCTTGCTCCAGCTTCAGTTGGTTAAACTTCGAACGTTGGCTCCAATGATTGGACAACCACCACCCGACTGGGACGTGAGCGCCCGTTGCGAATTCCACTCTGGAGCACCGGGGCACGATATATTGAACTGTAGAGCTTTTAAGCATAAGGTTCAAGACATGATTGAGTCAAGAACAATTGAATTCATGCCGGGCAGTATGAAAGCATCAGGCATATTCATCCCTTATCATGCAAAAGAGATGGGTGTTCCCATGATCTCGTCTGAAGATGAGAAAGATCAGGAGTATATCCCGCGGTCTTTGAGGTCTGAATCGCCTTGCCCGCAACTTTTTCATGTTCCTGGGTCGAGCTCCAGGATGAAAACCCCTGAACAGAGAGGATCCTCACTAGGTCAAACCTCGTGTCCGGACTGTTTCTACCATGCAGAATCAGCAACCTCTCGCTCCGTTGCAGCGAAACTATCGGAGCCCGAATTAGAGTCAACCTCACAGCATCGTTCTTCTAATTGAGTATGAAGACTTCAAGGGTCGCTCCCCTCAGCAGAAAATAAGTGTGAAAGCCCAGTTCCCCGAAAGCTGGCACTCTGCATTTTATCATGTCATTTCTTTACATTTGTAGTTTCTTTCCTGTAGAATTGCAAATTTCGCTTGTAAAGCACGATTGTTTTTCAATTGATATTAATAATGAAATAAATATGCATGTTTTGAACTAATCCATTCGTTTTCACTCTACTTCTTTTTTTTTTTTAATTTCAAACGCTTGTTTAAGTGGAATTCGAGGAGGATGACGAAATCCAATGATGCGTAAGCTTCCGATGCTATGCTTTTGAACAAAAAATCTGTTGATGATGTACATGCATTGTTTCAATTCCCAAACACCGGAGATATAAGGAAGAGAATCCCTTGTTAACCCCTTTGAGCCTAGTTGTAGGAGTTTCTTTCTGAAGATAGACAAACCCTCAATATTAACCCGGGGCAGGGTAGGTGTCAGTTAATTTGACCAAGCGTTCAAATTACAAAAGGAGTGTCCGTTTGAGGATCAATCACACCGCTATAGGTCGTACCTAAAAAAAAAACCATGATGGTTAAACCTGGCCGATCAGGAGTGAAACAGTCACAATCCCTTTAACAAGTCATACGAGCCGATGCCATACGATTTGTTCCAAAAAAAAGAGAAGAGAAAAAAGAAAGAATCGAAAAGAAAAGCCCGCTAAGTCGAATCTTGAAAGCAAGCGACTTAGGCAAAAATTAGGGTACCCCGCTGGACTTCAAAATTGAAGAAACTCAAGAGAGTCAGTCCAGGAAAAAGTTAGGGGAAAACGAAAAATGAAAAAAAAAACGAAAAAATGAAAAGTGAAAAGGATTACGAAAGAAAATCCTCAAATAAAAACGAAATCGTATGGCTACCGGTGCCCTAACAAAGACGAAAAGAGAGTGACTGTCACTTCGAAAAAGAATGATTTCTTGAACTATCGCTCAACCTTTGAAAGGTGAACGCTAAGGACGAATTAGCTGAACGTAGGATTGGAGAACATCACGGAGAATGGGTGGGTTAAAATGAATTTTGAGCCTTTACCCTTTCTTTCTTAAACCGTGAACCTGACCACGTTACAACCTTTAAAAGACCTAATTGAAATAGGTTTGTTTCGAAAGCATACTTCGGTGAAGATCACGTCGGAACTGACTCCTAGATAGGATTCCCAATACATCGTTGTTTTAGTATTGACATGTTGATGAATGATTTCATATATTTTATGTCGTAAAATTTTTTCCAGTGAACAGGAATGGATTTTTGAGAACTGCCATATGCATTGCATTTGATATGTCTTTTATGCAGAACAGTTTGTTTTACTAGCGAGTAAGCGCTTGACAGCAGGAAAGTTTCCACGATGGAAGGATCTGATCAGGGAAGAATGCAGAACGCCCGAGTATTCCGGTGAACCGGGGCAAGCTATGTCAAATGATCACAGTATGAGAGTCAGCCATCCAGAAATCGTTAATCCGAGGCAATCTGGTCGAGATTTGATGAATCTCTCGCAGCCAAGGGTACTACTCCCCACCGATCAGCCCATAAGGGGCAAAGTCATGACAAGACTGGGGCATACCACCCCGAGAATGTCGAAGCCATCCTTATCCTGAAGGTTATTAACTTGAAGCACCTTTGCGAGGTTCAAGATGCTGAGGCAGATTAGGGTGCAGAGATTGCAGATTTCCTTTCAAGGAACATCCTCTAAGAGATCCCACCAGGCTGGGGCAAAAGCTGAAAGCAAAGGAGCTGTTCCTCCCCGTGTTGGCATAGATTTTCAGGGTTTGTCAGAAGTTGTCGGAAGATTCTGGGGCAAGCCATCTCGAGTTCGTTTCGTGGCATGTTTCCCAAGCAGGATGATTCCTTCTTCCCCAGCAAGTTCAGCAGTGCCTCCCTGCAGAGTCTGAACATGGGACCGCAAGCATTAATATGTCTCCCCGAGCAGAGATAGATTCTCTCCAACTAGATGTATCCTAGGCAGGATCATCATTTTCCCAGCTGAGTCATGCGCTGAAGCGTATGTTCATCCCCAGCACTGAGCCAATGTGCAGTTTTCCCGTAGAAAACTATTCGCAAGAGTTCAACTTCCGATAGTTCAGACTGAAGTCTCTAGTAGAATTGAAATTCCCCACAGAGTTGCACTCTCCCTGGCAGGCAGGAGTGATTCCAGCGTCTGGTTACCCTCCTCAGCCGAGTTTGCAGTTCCCCAAGAGAGTTGAGTCCTTGGAAGCCGTTCAGGCCATGATTGGTTTTCCCTAGTAGAGAGTACTGAATAGCTGATGTTGTATTTCCCCATCAGAGTCATTATCTCCAGGAAAGTTTTAGCCGCAAAGGCCGTGCAGTTTATTTCTGCGATTGACATCGTTTCCCTCGACAGTTTGTGGTTCGAATACCCGGTTGAGCGGGTTCAGGTTCTTATAGAACTTTGTTCCCCTGCAGCAGTCGTCTGGAGTTCGTATCCCCAGCATTAGTCCGATTGAGATTGGTGTGACTCCTTCTCCTCGGCAGGATGATTCCTCCTCTCCACCAGAGTGGTTCCTTTCTCCTTGACAGGAGGATTCTCCCTTCAGCATTTATTTTGCTGATGGGGTCGTAGCATTTTGCATGATTGCATAGAATTTACCCTAAAAAGCGTAGCATTTCCACCGTGTGGAGCACTGCGCCATTGTCAAAGCATATGCATATGAAACATGAGCTAGGTCGTTGTTGTTCTTGTTCTGCAGGTGTTCCTACGTAGAATGGTTTGCTCAAGATGATTCTTGAATTCCCCAGCAAAGTCGTTTACTTAAGATGATTCTTAAAATCCCCAGTGAAGTCGCCAGAGTTGGTTGCTCAAGTTGATGCTTAGAGTCCCCGGCAGAGTGTTTGCGCAGGATGATTCCTGAAATCTCCAGCAGAGTTATTAGTTCAGGATGATTCTTGAAGTCCCCGACGAAGTTATTTGTTCAAGATGATTCTTGATTTCCTCAGCAAAGTTTGTTTGGCCAGAATGATTTCTGGATACCCGAAGCAGAGTCACTTGATAGTTCTCCATAATCCCCAGCGGAGATGTGTCATCCCCAGCAGGTTTTAAACAGAGAAGTTGAAATTTCCTCGAAGACTTGATGATTGAAGTCCGGCAGCGGTGCCAAAACCCCTGACTTACTGATGAAGTCTAACTGCGATGTCAAAGCGGATCTCCCAGCTGACGCGGAGTGCCTGACGACAAAAGAATGTGCATCCTTAGTGGTTCATGATTGATTAAGGATTCCATTTGAAGACTTACTGAGGAAGTCCAACTGCGATGTCGAAGCAGTTATCTTAGCTGACGCAGAGTGCCTGACGGCAAAAAAAGATTGTATATCCTTATTGGTTCATGATTGATTAAGGATTCCATTTGAAGACTTACTGATGAATTCCAACTGCGATGTCAAAGCAGTTATCTCAGCTGACGCGGAGTGCCTAACGGAAAAAGAATGTATATCCTTATTAGTCCGTGATTGATTAAGGATTCCATGTGAAGACTTACTAATGGAGTCTAACTGCGGTGTCAAAGCAGTTTGCCTAGCTGACGCAGAGTGCCTGACGGGAAAAGATTGTGTATCCTTATTGATCCGTGAATGATTAAGCATCCCATTTTAGACTTACTAATGAAGTCCGACTGCGGTGTCGAAGCAGTTATCCTAGCCGACGCGGAGTGCCGGACGGCAAAAGCTTAGGCATCCTTAATGGTCCATGATGGATTAAGGATCCCATTTTAAAACTTACTGACGAAGTCCAACTGTGATGTCGAAGTAGTTCTCTCAGCTGATGCGGAGTGCCTGATGGCAGAAGTTTGGATATCCCTATTTAGTTCATGATTGACCGAGGATTCTATTCCCGACTTACTGACGAAGTCCGGATGACGCCCGAAAATTTCTTTGAATTCTCGATGGCATGATTAACTTGATTGTTAAAAAGTTCCTAATGACCTGATGAGTCCTGAGGAATTCTTCTGCAGTGGCGCAGAATGCCCGACGGCATAATTAGCCATCCTTCACCAGTTACCGAGTAACTGGTGATCCCTTATTGACTTACTGATGAAGTCCGACAAAGATGTTGTCAACGTTCCTAGCGACATGATGAGTCCATAGGTGACGATAAGGAATTGTTTCTGCAGTGGCGCATAATGGCTAAAGGCAAAATCAGCTATCCTTCACCAGTTACCGTGTAACCGGTGACCCCTTGATGACTTGAGGACGAAGATCTACAGCAAAATCAGATGATCATCCTGACGGAGATTTGAGATTAGACCCTTCGCCAATTACCGTGTGATCAATTCCCCAGCAAGTTGTCGTGCAACTGTCATGCCCAGTTTTTGAAGATGTTCCTACCAATCAAAGTATCGTTTACCTGTGCGGTTGGCAGATCGCCTGTTACCGTGTAACCGGTGATCCCTTGATGATTTGAGGACATAGATGATCATCCTGACAGAGATTTGAGATTAATCCATCACCAGTTACCATGTAACCAGTGATCACTCGATGATTTGAGGACGCAATGATATCAGATAAATCAGAGAATCATCCTGACGGAGATTCAGATCAGTATTTCTCCAGCTAGCGGCCGTGCAACTATTATTTCAGTTTCCGAAGATTTGTCCCCATCAGAGTACCGTGTACTTGTGCAGTTGGAAAATTTCCGGGTTTGTTGGTATTCAACCGTCTTTTACCTTGATTGTTTGAGAGCCGTTCTCTTCTCACCCAGTCAGGTCCAAGCCGTTTGAATAGGGGCAGCTGTTGCACCCCAAAATTTGCCCAACATTTCTTTACCTAGCTTGTGTTTCATTTCATTCACATTAGCATTATCATTTGCATTTCATTGACATTTATGCAGGAGATCAAGAAGTATGATTACCAATTAAGAGCTATACAAGACTATGAAGCTAGCTGGGAGGTATTCAGGTGTTCAAGGGTTGATGTCCTTACCAGAGAAGTTAAAAGATCCTCAGAGAGAGTGATTGAAGCCAAGTGTGTTGGTCTCCTAACTTGAGAGTTGTGGAAAGCCAGCAGATGATTCTGAGGCCATGAAGTTGGACTTGAGGTCTTGAGAGAGCTCATGAGTAGTTTTGAAGATCACTTTGAGGCCTAGACAGGTCATTGTGCAAGATTAAGAACACTCAGCCATGAGTGGTGCAGCTAGGGTTTGACTGGGTCAACCCTAAGTCAACTGATGATTTGAAGAAGGTTGAGACCTAATTCAAGAGCCATGTGATCATGGAGGGATACATTGAGATGTTCTAAGGATGATTCCAAGGTTAACTCATCATGATTGAAGAGTTGGAGAAGTTTCAGGCTAGGGTTTCTAAGACTTGACAGTGTAAAATCCCCTAGCTTGACCCCTGACTTCCAGGCCATTTAACTCAAGATATGATCTTCATCTCATCTTCACCCCAACATGACTGTTGTAGGGGATGATCTTACATTTAATTTGAGTACTAGAAGTCCTTGATAGGGTTTATAGAACTCAAGTTATGAGCCATACAAGTTACAAGTCATCTGAGGCATGTGAATTTGGAGCTTGAAAGTTATCCAACTTGCATGACACTTTTGCCCTAGAAGAATAATTCTTATGAACTTTTGGTCAACATGAAAGTTGTTGCTTATCCTCTTAGATTTCCATAGAGTACTATAAGTCCATGATTGGATTTGTAGAACTCAAGTTATGGCTTTGACAAGTCAAGGGTATTTTGGGTATTTGGACATTACAGGTCATTTTGAATTATAGGTCAATTTCACTATCTTGCAAGCTTCAAGTGGAGTTTTGTTCAACATGGAAGTTGCTCAAAATGATGTTTTTAGCTTAGCTAAGTATCAAGAGTCCATTGATATGGATTAAAACAAGCATTGGTTGAAGAAACTTCACAAAAAGACCATTTTAATGAATTAAAATGGAAAAATTCAAAACAATTGATAATTGAATGATTTCAAGCCAAATTTGTGCTCATTTTGATTGGAAAATAAGTTCTAAACACTTTGGCATTATTATAATTTTCATTTTGGGGCTTGGTTCATGGTGTTCCATTTGTGACTTCATGAATAAGCTACACAACCAAAATCATACCATTAAACTCCAAACCAATTTTCACAAGCCAAAGTCCAAACGTTACCTTGGGATCCAATCCTAAGGAGTAATTAAGTGATCTAATCCAAACCAAAAAGAAAACTTCTCACAATTTTCATTTTTCATTTTCAAGAATTCTCTCACTCTCTCAATTCTCTCAATTTCTTCATTCTCCAAACCCTCACCCATAGCTCCTTGTCATCGGATCCATTGATTTTTCATTGAAATCAATGGAATCTTGAGCATAAACCTCCACTCATCACCATTATCGGATCAAGTTTCGTAATCAATTTTCGTGCAAATTGAAGTTGGACATTGGAACGTAAGTTGGAAGCATTTATTCGGAGCAATTCAGATTCGAAGTGTTCGATCTTCATCTTCTTGCAAGAATTATTGTGGATCTTGAAGTTTTCCATCTAATCTTGTTCAGATCTTTGTAAATTCACTTTATCAACGATCACCGGATCAAATCCCCGATCCGTAGGTTGGTTTTCCGATTTAATTTAACCATTTGATTGTTGTTTTAATTTAATGGCATTAAAATTCTGTTTTGTGTGCTGTTTGATTTTAGTTCATATAAAATACCAAGAATGCTTAGAAAAATATGAGAAAATTCGTGGATGATCCTTATCATGCCTATGATCTTTGTGCGTAATTGGTTTTAGTTTCGTTTAATTTTCAATTTGATTTCGTTTTTCTCCTTTAGTTGGATAATAAAATGCCAAAAAATGCATAGTTTCTTGCTGATTTTTGTTCTGGAGTTTGGTATAGAATTTCGACTTAACTCTTTGCTGGTTTGTTATAGACATATTAAGGAACTCCCAAAAAATTTTAGGGTAATTTTTAGGTAGCTTTAGGTTCTGTTTTGAACTAGATCTTTAGAGGCTTCCCCACTTGATTTCCCTTTTGACTACTTTTGGTGTGTGATTTCTTTAATGCCTTTAAGCATAGTTTTAGGCTCTGTTTTTTTTTACTATAGATACCTAACATGCTTAGGTTCCCCTAGAAAGTTTCCTAGGATTTTAGAATTAGTTTTGGTATTTTAGATTGAATTAATACTTAGGCTAGTCTTAACATGTTCATAACATAGCCTTTCCTTTTGATTGATTTCATTGATGACTTTTAGCATGAGATAAACTTTTCATTCCTTTTGATTGTTGCTTTATACATGTTGATAATGTTGTGTAACTTTTGTTATGACTCTTTAGATGATTTTAAATAAGGTTTTAGGGTAGTTGTTTAGGAGTGTTCTTTGTTGAATCCCTTTAGTGTACCCTTGAAGTTTAGGTTTAATTTGAGCCTTTTGACTTAGGTTTAACCCCTGATTTTTGGACCATAACATGTTGATACATATAGGATAGTGCAGTATTTTCCCTAGAATTTTTAGAGATGATTTTCAATTAGTTCCCCATTTTACAAATTAACTTTAGTTTAGGTGATCCTAACTTAGAGAACTTCATAGGTTAACCTTGTAATTGGCCATTAGATGATTCTAAGTGGTGTATTCCTTCTTGATAGAATGGTAAGTAAGTAGATACCTCATTAGGGTTTAGGAAGAGCCCTAGAGAGTGTTTTCTTTCTTCAAACAAACATGTCTTGCTTTGTGTGCATGCCATTCCCATCTTATGATTCAAAGTCCTCATGTGAAAGCCCATCTCTCCTTTGGAGGGATGTATGGCATGTCATAATGAGTAGAACTTTTGAGAATGCCTTTCATGGATGCATGGTTGAGTGTCATGGTGGATTCCTTAGGTTTCCATCATGCTTCCCATCATCATGTACTCATCTCGTTGAATCTCTTCTCTTTTATTGAAGCATGAAGATGAAGACCTCTCTTGAAGATGGCTTGAGCTTGGAGTTTGCTTGCAGCTGTTTGGTTGTTTGCTGTTTATCTACTTTGCTGTTGAGCTATTTTGTCTGCTATTTGGTCTGCTACTCTTTCTGTTTGATTGTTGCTTGTGTGACTTGCTCTTGTTGCATTTCTTTCTTCCTTTATCTTTGCAATTATTCATACTTGGCTTGAGGTTGAGATGAGCTTGTGGAGGCTCCTGCCCCACACATATTTCCTCCCTCACTTGCATTGCATGCATTTTATTTACAGTTGTTTCCTGTACAGTTTATCTGTTTCTCTGTTTCTGTATCCCATTGACATGATCCCCTAGGAATCTCACTTCCTTTGATAAGGAAGTGATGATTAGAACTGTAGGCTGAAACCTATGCACGATAACATCTAGGAGATCCCTATTTCAAACCTCAACCATAGGATGAATCCTTGGCATGACAACCGTAGGACTTGATAGTCTCCCCTTAGTTGAGCCTGTTCTCTCTTCTCATCTCGAAACAAATCAAAATACAGTAATAAAGGTTGACTGATGTCGTACGTTACGAGCCTTAAGTTACTTAGGAAATGATTGTTGAAGGGTCACTCTTCAACAGTCAGGATGTTTAGCCTGGAACTCTTAGGGTGACGCGCGACGCATTCACTCTCAGGTCATAGTCTCTAGTGCGATATTAGTTGCAAACATCCATAAAAAATAGTTCTTCCGTAAAAGACAGAAAACAAACTTCAAACTTTTTGCCCCGTGGGCCCATAAGTCAAAGGAAGCTTTTTCTGAAGAAAAGAGTGTCGTTAACTCCCAGTTCTACCGCAAACGATAACGCCTAAGTCTCCAAGGGTCGAGCTGCATACACCAAACTGCTGGAACTGTTTGTTAACCATACTCGGAAAAACAGATGAATCTGAATTCCCGTAATCCGTATTATCCCGAACTACGTAAGCTCTGATCTCTCATACCTGTTGAGAGTACGTAGGCACAATACTGATGTATTGGCGAGCCACCTTCCCCCGTCCGTAACCCGTAGTTAGCCGAACTACGTTGACTCTGATTTCTCATTCTCTGATGAGAATACGTAGACATAAAGTGCGACGCTTTGCCGAGTCATTTCATTTTCTTTTCAGACTAGCCTTGATAGGTAGATAGTAAATAAACCCGTCATATAAACACAACAAGCGTGGATCCCATCGAGTACGATGGACGTGAGGGGTGCTAATACCTTCCCCTTGCGTAACCGACTCCCGAATCCAGACATTGGTTGCGATGACCTTGTCTTATACCTTTTCGTCAGGTTTTTTCCGATCGTTTCCTTTCCCGTTCTGAGGGATAAATAACGAAAGGTGGTGACTCTTCTGTTTTGCCGGCACCTTATTTTCGCGGTAGCGACACAACTTTCCAAGCCTTACTATCCAAAGATTTTAAGAATTCAACCATACATGGTTTCCAATAGTCATAATTACTCCCGTCCAGAACAGGCGGTGTGTTCACAAATCCTCCTTCTTTGTCCATGGTACCAGAAAATATCGTCCCTAGATCTCACCCAGAACCAGAGCAGGATGCCTTCTCTAATACCAATTGAAATTCTGGTATCAGATATCAGATGTTGAAGGCGATCTTACAACCCTAATATCTGTACAATCACCAATAAGAACAAGGACAAACAGATAACAATAGTAAAATGACACAAGCAATTGCTAACCCAGTTCGGTGAAAACACACCTATGTCTGAGGGCTACCAAGCTAGGAAGGAAATCCACTAAGTAGAATTAGTTTGAAGATACACAGTAGACTCTCTCTAGTTTACCATCTTCTCACCTAATCTATACCCTTGCAATTTCTACCTAGGACACTCCTAGATAAGAGACACCTCTCACTCCCCCTCTATCACAACAGTGATAACAACAAAATAATAAAACTTTAGAAGACACTCTTCAAAGACACAACTTGATCTTGCTTAAAAGCTTCAATCAAGTACAATACACTGTTGCTTACAAGATTTGAGTGAACAACTTACGATACAAAACTTATTCCAATTCACACATTAAAGTAATGAGTGAATGGCTCACAAACTAAAACAAAACACACGAATGCTATAACACACTAAACCTTGTGTAATGTACTATTTTAAACCTAGCTTCTCTGAATTGTAAACTAGGGTTGCGAAACCTTTAAATAGAAACACTTGGACAGGCTTGGGCTTTGGCAAAAATAGCATCTGATCATGAAGAAATCAATCTAAATAATTAGCATCAATGAAACATATTTGATTTGATCCAATCAGCTCCAATCAAATCACTCTTCAGATCTTCAAGATTTTCTTCAAAAAATAGCTCCACTTAAATCTATAAATGTTCCACGATATATGCATCAAAAACATTTTTGAATAAGAACTAAATCCATGCAGATTTAAACCATAAAGGACAGATCATAGCAGCGCAAAGAGTTGCACTAAAAAGAGACAAACAAACACATTCACACATAGTGTTTTGTTCATAGAAGCCAGGATATCATGCTTGACATCATGAACTAAATCCTGAAACAACAAACCTAGCTACTTGCAGAATCTTAATAACATATGTCAAGACATTCTGTAGAACATCTTGTGATTTCACCAAGTTTTACCAAAATGCCTGTCAATCAGGAACTAACACGTACCCTAAGCAATCGTCACCGACAACAGGACACAATTCACCAACAAGAACTTCTAGGACTTCGTCACCAAGCTGGGCACGAAGCAACACTTCCCGTTGGTTGAGCACCTGCACACGAACGGGCAGGCGAAAGCCGCGAATAGAGTGATCCTATGAGGGCTAAAATGAAGATTGGGCGACGCCAAGAAAGGGTGGGTCGAGGAGTTTCACAACGTGCTATGTACCTACAGAACAACCCCACACTTGACCACGAGGAAGACCTCGTTCCGACTGACCTACGGAACTGAGGCAGTGATTTCAATAGAAATAAGGGAACCCTCAAGGAGGATTGAGTTCCCCCTCGACGAGGAGACCAACGACGAGACCCTAAGGGAAGAACTTGACCTAGTCAAAGAGATCCGGTAAGGGGCATCCCTCCGTGAAGCCTCGCTCAAACAAAAGATAACTTTACGACATGACATCAAAGTTATCAAGCGCAAATTTCAGGTGGGCACCCTAGTCCTACGAAGGAACCAGAAAGATTCGTGCAAAGGCAAGCTCTCCGCGAACTGGGAGGGCCCCTATCGCGTCCGTGCAAAAACGGGGACCGGAGCCTACTACCTCGAAAACCTGCACGGGGAGGAACTTGCTTGACCATAGAATGCTGAAAAGCTTACACAATACTACAGTTAAACACTTCTCGTGACCTATTCGTGTCGCCACCACAGGGGCGCACTAAGGTACAAGTGCGACTCCTAAACTCGAGACAAGAAGACAAGGGTCCGCTCTTGTGTGTGCGAGCGAACTCTTGATCCTACGGAGACACCTCCACCGAGCTCCATCATTGTCGTACCAACTAGGTCGAACGCCTAGCTCGCAATGGGAAGTTCACTCCTTGGAGTAAAGAGCTCAATCAAGCTCTTAGCTTTGTCGAAGGTCAGAATTTGACTCTGACAACTCGGCCAGTTCCCTACACCGTCAAAGACCAATAATGTCGAGCAAAGGCCCAAAATACTCAAATAAAAACACGCAAATATAAAACACATATTCAGCATACAAGCAGCACACACAAAATATAAACATACCAAAAGACAGAACATAATGCATTATGTCGAGCAAACCCATGTTCAAAAATTACAAGTTAAAGCCCCTAGCACGCAGGCCGAGCAAAGTTAACTACTAACCACAACACGCAGGCCATAAAAACAATTTTAATGGCACTCAAGCCAAACAACTAAATAGGAAATCAAACAGCGGCTTCCTCCTCAGGCCTAGGTCCCCCGTCACCAGCTCCCTCGACGGACTCCTCAAGGAAAACCACCCTACCGTCGACCACCCCGTGGAATGGACCAATCCCCTCGAAGGCAAGTGGAGCGCCAAGATTCACAATCTGGACCTGCTACAAAGCATTGTTGAAGCCCACCTCGAGAGCCTCCAAGCAGTTCTGCTCGAGCTCCCGGATCCGAACGACCTGGGCACCACGGGTCACAAGGGCTCTCTTCTCCTCTGTCTCATCCTGGGTAGGCTTAGCAGCAGCCTCCAGCTCGACAACCTTGGTTAGAAGGTGATCTCTCTCCTCCTTAGTTCCCTTCAACTCTTCCCTCATTTCGGTCATATCTTTAAGGAGGAGCACCTGGGCTTCGTACCTCGTCTGAGCCTCTTGCAGATTGCTGTTTACCATGTCTCTCTCCGCCTTAAGGACAACGTTCTCGTCTCGTAGCTTTTTCAGCTTAGAGGTCAGGTTGGTTTCATCATTAAGGACCAAGGCCGTCTCGAAGATCCTTATTATGGCGGCCATATCCTCGGTTAATGCCTTCCTTCGGGCTGCCCGGTCGATCCCCATGATCGCCTTGGTTTCAGCCTCAGCCACAATCAAGGAATTATCCCTGGAGAAGAAGTCCTAATGGACATGGCAAGGGGAAGCACAAATATGCGGACTCTCCTCGAGGTCGACAAGTATGGGCTCCTCGGTTTGCTGTCATTTAGAAGGGGTCTCCTGCAGGGGAGGAGACTGGCTACATTGGATGGAAGAGAAACCGCTTGCCCCTTCACCGGGCTTCAGCATCTGCTGGACCTGGAAGACTCTACCCTTGATGGATTTCTTTGCACCCTTAGCGGATGCAAGCTTCATGATATGTTCCTGCATGTTCGACATCTGGCATGCGACAGTGAACAGAAAAATAAGTACAAAAAAAAGAGATAAGGGCAGACGCCCGAGCAAAGCAAACATTCACTACCTAGGAACCTCAAGGCTTCCTCATGGGACCCACACTCGATGAGGGCCTTGGTGTTAATAAATTGAGCCTCGCAGAAAACTTCCCCGCGATCGTCGAGGATGAAACTCCCATCCTTATACACAAATTTGGTGGGTGTAAAACCAGAGACAAAGTCGACCATCTTCTTGTATGATTTCTGGTGGTCAACGTCCAGGTCTCCATGCTTCACGACATAACTTTCTGTGCCTTTCATGAAGTGGTCTTCCTCCCACTTGAGGGGAAACTTCGACACTATTATCTCCTCGCCTCCCTCGTTGACCACAAGGTTATACAAGGAGTCGATGACCATGTGCGAAACGGGCTTGATGACATAGAACCAATCTTTGAAAGTACAGACAGAGTCCCGCTACGCCCAGAATAACTTCCTCGGATGCTTCAGGGATACCCAGCTATGCCGACCATTAGCAAACGCCCGTTGTAGGTGAAACGTGTGGAAGAATAAAGGACGCATGGTCCCAATACGGAGGTGTTCACACACAAGTTCGAACACCCGCACGAACGCTATTGTATTGGGGTGAAGTTGTGAAGGCGCCAGATGAAACCACTAGAACACCCCCTTCTGAAACTCGCTGAAGGGGAGACGGATCACCGTGTCCTGAAACGTGAACTCATACATCGGGAACCTCATCCCCCTGAAACGCGAGCAGATAAGGTGGTTTTCTCTTGGCTTGTAGACCATCCAATTCGGGGAAAAGCCTACGGCGAGGTCCTCGATGGTGGCGAAGGCGCCTGTGTCATCAACAACAAAGCGTGACGCAAGGCTAAGAGGTTCATGTCTGGCCTATTCTTCGGGCGTACGGGCTCGTTCGGCGCCAACTTGCTGGGCGGTTGCGCCGGGTTCGACCTCATCGTCGATATGAATGACGCCCTCGATCTTCACGACTATTTTACATGAAAAGCAGAGGAAAATGGCGAATTTAAATTCCGAGATCAAATTCACCTTTCCACCGCAAATTAAGTGAAAGGGCGAAGAGAGGGATGAGGAGCCCCAAACAAATTCTCCCTGACACGGAGTTGCGAGCCCCCTCGATGGGGAGACCCATCCATGAAGAAAACCCACATCAACATGACACGACAAGCCTCCACGACAGTAAGGCTCCCTAATTGAGAAGACCCTGATAAACGCGGGGAGACCCCTCGAAAGTGACCTCCCCACAGTATGTGCACGCTTGCGAGGAGCAAGGCCCCCCGAGGCCTTCATTCCAGCTCCCCGAGACCTTCATCCTCGAGGCCTTCATCGGGAACTTCATGAAGTTCCTAGAATCCTCATGAACTTCCTGGCATCTTGACCGAAAACTTCATGAGCACGGCCGAAAAACTCATAGTTACGCCAAAACATTCATGAAAGTCACTAGAAAATTCAAACGTCCCCCCTAAATCCTACGTGCTCCCCAGAAAATCGCCAATAAATTCATAATGCTGGAGATAGGAGATGAAAACTTGAAGAAAGAAGATCTGGATGATGGAGAGTGGTTGACGGCAACGACAGTAGTGACGGCGGACACGGTCTGAAGAACTCGGAGAGAATTCTGATAGAGATGAAGGGGAAGCGTGAAAATGAAGGGAGCTTTCCTCCTATTTATAATCCTAGCACAGGAAGCGAGGCAACACTAGGCACTCAAGTTCCCTTACACGTAGCCTCCCTAGGCATTAATTACACGTGACACATGGCGGTAGAAGACACCATATGTGTCCTCTCAGCTTCCCCTCATGCCCGGAGACCAAACATGCATGTTCCTTTTCCATCTCCGCCATATCCTCGATTAGAGCACCAAACATGGGCGTACCCAAAGGGGAAGAAGGGCCAGTAGTACAACTGACGGACAGACCTCCCCCGAACTCCTGTCTTGTCGAGCATCTCTTACACCCGACCACGTGCATCACCCCTAGCTAAGTGTTCTGGGCATACTGACGCTCCTTCGGACATGCCTTCAACGTTCAAACTGGCTCTTAATTCATTACTCCTCTGCCTCAGAGCAACGACTTAGGGGGCTCCTGTTCTGGATTGGGTCTAAGGATGGCCCACCATCAGGCACGACCTAACCCAAGTCCTCGTCAAGGAGGGCCCAATTGAGGTCCAGCCCACCTGTACGCCAGGGGAGCTCTCACATGTCTCCCCCATGAACTCCACGTATCCCCCACGCAGGGACACATCATCAGGCAACTACCCACTTTCGAAAGAACTAGTCAGCCCACCTTCCGAAGATTACGGGGCAGTTGATCCAGGGTGAAGACCACATGCTGGTCTTCCCTGTGCCACGTAAGCCCTAGTAGTTACTAGTATTGGGCCTTGCAGTCCAACCCAATGCAAAGTAACTATTAGCCTTGCGCTGGGGGCACACTATAAATACCTTCTTTCACTAGAAGGTCAGGTATTCTGAATTCTACACCTTCTTTATGTACTTGCTCTCTCTCTTACTCTGTTTCTCACTTTAGCATTGAAGTACCTTGTAGGTACACCCCTCCTATTCTCCATTACCGGTGATCGAAGCAGCTCACAATGTGTGGCAGGCTGCTGATCCATTTCTGATCCGGTAAGATCAATTTCCATTGGTGTAAGCTGATTAAGAAGTTCAGAATAAAAAGAAATACTTTTAACTTGATTTTTCTTTCTCATTAGATTCATATAATACATCCCGTTAGCTATAGTGATTGCTTTGGTTATACAAGTCTTGAGCAAAATAAAATTTCAAATGGTCAAATATGAACCAAAACAAATATTTCAACATACAAAAAGAGTTCTTTTGACATAATGTGTTACAATATACATTCATTAATTGGAGATGATTTACAAGTCTTACAATCCAAAATAGGAAGGAATATCATAAACATTGAATCTCATAACCTAAACAAAAAGTAAAGAAAAAGCACAAAAGAGAAACTTAAGAAAAGAAAATAAAAGAAAGCTAAGGCAAGTTATGAAAAATAGCCAAAGCTTGAGTGAAGTAAGAGGGACCTAGATTGTCCTTACCAAGTGTTAGAAATATATGTCGGGAGTGTTTTATCATATCCATAGAGATTGATGAGAATATTTGATGCTTGATGTTCAATGGTTTAGTGATTTAAGAAGGGTGGTTTTTAAATTGGTTTCTATTTTGTAACATGAGTTTGTAAGAAATAAAGCAAGGTAAAATTTGGTTTTAGTTTGATAAAAAGCATGCCAAGATTAGGGTTTACTAATCCGTCTTAAACGTATCCAATCAATCGAATATGTGAACTTAGTTTTAACCAATATAATCGCGTATCCTCGCAAAAATGTTCATCTCTAAAGCGATTTCGTGAATGTTATTGTTTCGACCGTTAAATGATCTCTCTAAATAACACTCGAAACAATAATCATTAAGATCAATACAAAGCGAATATCAACTTCCAAATCTATGTCTAGAGTTTGTATAGTTGATAGATGAAGAAATTAGGTCAAGACATAAAAATTTCATGTATAAAGCAATCCAAACCATAGATATAACAAAAGATAGCAAATAACTTCATCTATATTGATCAAAGCCTTATTCACATACAAAAGATTAAGAAGAATAAATAAAATCAGAACTAGCTACCTCTAACTTTGACACAAGAGGGGTTTTAGCCACCCATTTCTATGATAGCTTGAGCAACAAGTTTTGAAAGAAGGTTGATCAACATCCGAGTCGAGTAATCGAGATTGGATGGGAATCCACCTTCTTTTTGTGAAAGATGGCTAAGAGATGATAAAAATGGAGAAACTAGGGTTGTTTTTTGCTAAAAAATACAAAACTATTAAAAGTACAAAAGAAAGATATTTTGGCAAAAAGTGGCACAAACTACTTATAGACATGCTACTGAGCTGTCAAATTCGCAGTGCGAATAACTCGTTCGCCTAGCGAACAATCAAAAGTGGCACTTGAAGTGCCAGTGTACAGTGAAAACACCCCTGAGATATTTCCAAATGTTCGTTGTACAAGCAATCCTTTGCATTGTGAAGTCTCCGCTATAAACTTCGCACAACGAACTCTTATCCAAATGATTACTGCCTCAGGTCTAGGGGTGTTCGCTAGGTCTTCGCTTATTCTTCACTCCAGCGGACCCTTCACTACTTCCTTCGCACAGGAAATTTAGGTTCCTTTTCTCTCTTGATGAATAGTTCCAGATTCCCAATGGCCTTCAGCGAACTTGATGATGTTTTTTCTGGGCAACTTCGTTGTGCGAACTTCTTGATGTTTTGCTGCTGACTTGGTTTCCTTGTCACATGTCTTGTATCTTACTCTTCTTATTTTGTGCCTAATTCCTGCACAATAGCATACACATCAAAGCAACTAAGACATTTTCACACGATGAAGCATATCATCAAAAACAAGAGTGATTCAATTCATCTACAAAAAGAATGAAAGATGTCAACATTTGATAGATCAAATAAGCCAAGTTTGGCATCTAACAACTCTCTCCAACTATATCTTTGCTTTCGCTCAAGAAAAGTATGTATCTCGTTTCAAACAAGAGGGTTTTCTCAAGATTAAGATTCACCCAAGAATGGATAAAATGGCTCAAACACAAGGAATGGAAACAAGTAATGGTTTTAAATGTTGAAAATCAAACAATGCACACGAACTAAATTCTTAAAGCAAATATCAAGCCATGCATCAATCAACAACTATGTTTTTCATGAATGAATCACTCTATCTCTCCTCTTTGAATAAGGATTGAAGAAATTACGCGTTTGCAACCGTGCGGACAATTTCACTAATCTAACAAACAAATCCAATATCAATCTAATTCATACAATATCTAACAATCAAAAGTGAAAATGTGGAATCAAGAAGATCACTAAGGTCTTTTGGGTTGTAGCTTGGTCGGGTTTACAAACAAGGGATATTTTTAAGGCCATCGAAGCGAAATTATCGATACAAAAGAGACATTCACTATACATGTTATTTACACATCCCAACTTCATTCCACCTGTTTCTCAATTGAAAAAATTTCCAACTCTTATTTCACAACTTATTCTTTCACTATTTTTCTTTTCCAAGCAAGCGTTCTTTTTCTTTTCTCTTATTTTTTTCTTTTCTCTTTTCTTTACATTCATATTCACACAAAAAATTTTCAATGCTTGCTTAAAATTTTCAAAAGTTGTAGCAACCTACCATTATTTTTTTTTCATTCTCCCCAACTTGACTTTTTTCTATCCCTCAAGTGAATGCTCTTTTCTTTTTATATCAAAGCGGACAATTAAACAAATTCAAGGGTTCAAGGAACATTTTTAGAATCTTAACAATTCCAGGATGAGATCCACAATGTTTAGGCTCAAAGGGGTTAACGAATGCTCTCTACTCACAGGTAAGTTACATTTGGACATGGTTGTGCTTAATATAAACAAGTGTCTTGATCATTTCTAATGCTTCCAAAAATTCACAATAATAACAAGATAAAGCATGCATTAAACGAATCAACACGGTTTATTAGAAATCCAACATTTAGTACACAATGGAGGCTTTCTCACAATTTGTGGTTTTTGGTCCTAAGTAAAACATTCATTCAACAAGTTGCTAAAAGAACAATTTTCATTTACGTAAAGATTTAAGTTCTTAAGCATTCTAAAATTCTAAACAAAGGTAACCATGTACCTTGACATTATTCACTTGCTTAATACTATCATCGCCATCCAAAATTGGATGAATCTTCATTGGATACTTCTTTTCCTAACAACATGAGAAACATTAAATACCACTTGAAAAACAATACTTTTAACATAAAAATTGATTAACATTAATAATACTCAATAAAAATGTGCTTAGGTGTAAAAACACCTCAAAATAGTACATAAACAATATCCGAAACAAAGTACAATAATAATAATAATAAAAGCAACGATCTAAGCACAAACATTGAAGACTAAAGGAAGTTGCTCATGATCATACCCACAAAACAGAAATAATACAAAATCAGTCCTCATCGGACTCTATGGCCTCCACACTCTCTGAACTATCTTCTGAACCAAGCTCATCATCATAATCATCAGATTCTTCAGCCTCATTACCATTTCCTACCTCAGCACCACCGTCATCAGGGCCAAAAACACCTACCCCCTTTCCAAATGTAGGACTGACCTCAGGCCAACTCGCATGCGCTAGGAACTGCTCCCTACTCATCATGTTGCGCTCAACGGAGGGATCTCGGCACTGCAACTGGAGTACATGCATAGAATCATGAATGCCAATCATGGCATGCTGAGTAGCCGCCATCCAATCCCAATTATAGTTACACATAGACTGCTGAAACAGATCAAAATTATGAGAGAATGCAACCCCAGGGCCTTCAGTAGCCCCAACATCCGAAGCAGCTGTAGTAGACAAACTTGCTTTTGCACCTTTTGGACGGCAATACTTGTCCATATATTGATCATCAATAGCATCCGGGACCGCCACTTGTCTACGCGAAGGTAGCTTCACCCTCGTATGGATACATAAAGCTATGATGAGACATGGGAAGACAAGGGGGCAGTTAACGCGAGCCCCGACCTTCAAACCACTTTCCACCATATATCGAATTTCATCTGCAATAATCCTAGCCACTTCAATCTAAACATTTTTGAGAATGCAGTGGACCAAGTGTGCCATTGGGATCGACACAGTAGAAGTGTGTGATTTTGGTTTTATGTTTGTCAAAACCAACAATAATACCAATTATGGTAACAGTTTCATATCTCCCTGTGGTAACGCATTGGAACCCTAAATGGGTTCAATTCAACTATTTTTCCTTCCATCAGCAGAGCCTTAGAGATCAAGTCGGTATCTCTATGAAGCCTTAGATCCCGATGATAGTCATCTATCTCATCTTCGCCTAGGTTCAATGGCCTTCCGAGAACTCTGTTGATGGTGTCTTGGTCAAAGCTTACCTCTCTGCCCAACAATCTTATAGTCCATGTGAATGGCTCGTCATCATTAGGAAGAGCATTGGCATAAAATTCCCTTACCACTTCAGTATTGTAGCTATCCGTAGGTGTCACCAATATATCCCATATTTTGCTATGAATGGTTCCAGCGACAGTTCGGTAGGATCCTTCCAGATTGATGATGAATCTTTTTTCTGACAAATTTTTTCTTTTTTCCAAAGCCACATACTGTGCAGCCTGCTTTGGTCCAACGAAACGGTTGCTGTCATACTGAATTGGTTGTGGACGTGAGGTGCTTCCAATTTTTCTTTTCTTGGACGCCATAATTTTTGGAGTCGTCTGCACAAATCAAAACAAACAAACAGAATCGCATACACAATAGGTTAGTCCAGAAAAACAAATAAGAAAGCATAACAAGCCCACTGTACTAGTAATAACAAAGACAACCTACTGTCATGTTCACTGGAAGCTTCACTGTGCGAAGGCCTAGCGAAAACTCAGCCTAGGTTCACAGTGCAAACTTCCCAGCGAATGTCTGCGAATTTACAATTTCAAACCCTGCTTGTTTTAAAATTAATTGTGCCCCACTTTTTTATGCAATCATAGATGAATCAGAATATGGGACACAATTTTAAGCTACAAACAACCACATGCAATAGGTTTTTAATCAAGAAAATCTAACCCTAACCACCTTCTTGAAGTTGCATTCTCAACCCTAACAACATTCCAAAACAAAATAAATTCAATGAAAGAGTAACTATGCAAACCTAGACTGTTGGATGGTGAGAGATTTCCACAGAGAATGTGAGAGCACTTGTGGTTGTGTGAGAGCAAGTGTGAAAGCAAGTGAGAATGAATATTTTGAAAGTGAGGGAGTGGGAATGTTGACCCCTCAAAAGATAGCTCAGAACATCAATTGGATGGGCCCAAAATGTTGGCCCAATAGCCAAAACAACTGATGTGGCAGAAAGTAAAATGGTCTGCTTCGCTTTACTCGCACTGCGAGTTTTCTAGCAAAGATGTTCGCTCAACTGTTCGCACAATGAATTTACTGGCGAACATGACAGGATTTTTTTTAAAAAAAATTTTCTTCTTTCCACCACATCATTTGCACAAACAACATTAAGTAAAAATAGAAAAACATGAATACTTACAATGTTGGGGTGCCTCCTAACAAGCGCTTTATTTAACGTCATTGGAGCTCGACGGTCCAATGCGATCAAGGATCGCACAGAGGTAGTGTTCTGCTCAAAATCACCCCCCAAATAAATCTTCAGTCTTTGGCCATTTACTGTCCAACTCTGTTTGGACTCCACATCTTCAATAATGATTGCTCCAAAGCTCAGAATGTCTCGAATTTAGAACGGACTCGACCATTTTGATTTTAGCTTCCCTGGAAACAATTTAAACCGAGAGTTGAATAACAACACCATCTGTCCCACTTCAAAAATTTTGTGCACAATTTTCTTATCATGATAACCCTTCACCCGGTCTTTATAAATTTGGTTGGATTCATACGCTTGCAAGCGTAATTCCTCCAATTCATGCAGTTGGATTTTCCTCTTCTCACCACTTGGCTTTTGTTCAAAATTTAGCAACTTTAATGCCCAAAAGGCGTTGCGTTCCAACTCAACTGGTAAGTGACAGTTCTTACCATAAACCATTTTAAAAGGAGTGAGACCAATCGGAGCCTTAAAAGTTGTCTGATAAGCCTACAAAGCATCGTCTAACTTAATAGACCAATCCTTTCTTTAAGTGGACACAGTTTTCTCCAAAAAAAATTTATTTCTCGATTTGATACTTTTGCCTGCCCATTGGCTTGAGGATGGTAGGGTGTTGCAACTTTGTGCTTAACACCATACTGCTCCAACACTCTTTCTAGTTGAGTGTTGCAAAAGTGAGATCCTCCATCACTAATCAACACTCGCGGAGTACCAAATCGAGAGAAGATATTTTTCTTTAAAAGTTTTATTACGATTTTTCCATCAGCCTTAGCACTTGCTATGGCTTTAACCCATTTTGACATGTAATCAACTACAACCAAAATGTACTCATTACCGAAAGACGGTGGAAATGGCCCAACGAAATCTATGCCCCAACAGTTAAATACTTCGACTTCCAGTATATTTTTTACTGGCATTTCATTACGTTGCGAAATTCCACCACTCATTTGGCATTTGTCACAACTCTTAGTGTGTGCATGTGCATCTTTAAACAAAGAAGGCCAATAAAAGCCCGATTGGAGGACTTTCATTGTCGTTCTTGTATCATTAAAATGACCTTCGTAAGGAGAGTTGTGACTATGACAAATCATGTCTTTAGCTTCCTCATGAGACACACATCTCCTCAGAATGTTGTCAACACCAACCTTAAACAAATGAGGCTCATCCCACACAAAATGCTTGGCATCAGACAATTTTTTTTTCTCTGGTTACTAGTTATACCTTCCGGCATTAATTCGGCGGCTTTGTGGTTAGCCATGTCGGTAAGCCAAGGTATAACTTACACCATGTACAACTTTTCATCAGGAAATTCTTCCTTCACCTCCTTTTCATGTTTCGTAACTTCATCACTCACAAGACGGGACAAGTGATCTGCCACCAAATTTCCAGATCCCTTTTTATCACGAATTTCCAAATCAATTTCTTATAATAAAAGGATCCAACGAATTAGCCTTTGATTTGAATCTGGCTTGGTGAGCAGATACTTGATCGCCGCATGGTCAGTGTAAACCACAAATTTAGACCCTATCAAATAAGACCAAAATGTTTCCAATGCATACACTATTGCAAGAAACTCTTTCTCGGTTGTTGCATAGTTTATCTGAGCTTCGTTGAGAACTTTGCTCGCATAGTGTATAGCATGAAATTTTTTTGTTTTTCTTTGACCCAAGACCGTGCCAACCGCATAATCACTAGCATCGCACATGAGTTCAAAATCAATTTTCCAGTTTGGTGCTACGATTACAGGCACGATGGTTAAGCTTTGCTTTAAAGAATTAAAAGCTGTCATACAAGACTCATCAAAAATAAAAGACTTATCTTTGTTAAGCAAGTTGCTCAATGGCTTCGCGATCTTTGCAAAGTCTTTGATAAATCTCCGGTAGAATCCCGCATGACCCAAAAAGCTTCGGATTCCTTTCACGTTCAAAGGTGGTGGTAGCTTCTCAATGACTTCCACTTTGGCTCGATCAACTTCAAGCCCTTTCAAAGAAACTTTGTGCCCAAGCACAATTCCTTCCGTGACCATAAAATTGCATTTTTCCCAATTAAGTACTAAGTTAGTCTCCACATACCTCTCCAGAACAACATCCAAATTTTTCAGACAAAGGTCAAATGATGGACTGAGAACTGAGAAATCATCGATAAACACCTCGATAGCATTTTCGATTAAGTCCGAGAATATAGCTTGCATACACCTTTGAAACGTCACTGGTGCATTACACAAGCCAAACAACATCCTCCTATAAGCAAAGATTCTGAAAGTACAAGTGAAACCTGTTTTTTCATGATCCTCCAGGTTGACAATGATTTGATTATACCCTGAGTATCCATCCAAAAAACAATAATACTCTTGACCGGAGAGCCTCTCGAGCATTTGGTCCATGAAAGGAAGAGGGAAGTGATCTTTTCTTGTAGCTTGATTGAGCCTACGGTAGTCGATACACATCCTCCATCCCGTTACAATTTTTGTTGGAATCAACTCATTCTTCTCATTACAGATAACCGTCATTCCTCCCTTTTTCGGCACCACATGTACTGGACTAACCCACGGACTGTCAGAGATAGGATAAATCATTCCGACGTCCAACATTTTTACAACTTCTTTCCTCACCACCTCTTTCATGGTGGGATTCAATCTTCTTTGTGGTTGAGCTACCAGTTTGAAATCTTCCTCCATGAATACTCGGTGCACACAATAGGATGGACTTATACCTTTCATGTCAGAAAGAGTCCAACCCATTGCCTCTTGATTTTTCTTCAAAACACCAATTAATTTCATCTCTTCCTTCTTGGTTAGCTCCGAACTAATGATCACCGAATTTTTTCCTTCCTCATCAAGAAAGACATACTTGAGATGAGAAGGTAACACTTTCAACTCAAGTTTAATTTCCTCATTGTTTTCCTTTTTCAAAATTTCCACCCTTTCATTCAAAAGAGGAATTTCTTCTAACTCTTCAAGTTCCCACAAGAATTTCTCAATATCTTTTTCTTTCCTCTCATTGACATTTGAAAGAGCATTGGTGAGAACTTGTTGTAATGGTGTAGGAACTGGCAACAACCCTTTAACTTCTTCGATCACCCCTTTCGTTGCATCGATTCTAAAACAATCACTCTTGTCCCTCAAATGCTTCATGGCTTCAAAAAGATTGAAACATATTTCCTCATCTTGAACTCTAACTTTCATTAGAC